>JAQQZS010000012.1:36646103-36660947 GCA_030068045.1 Platyallabes tihoni | reverse complement strand
TGGCCGGGGAATCGAACCCGGACCCTGGAGGTGCAAGGCGACAGTGCTAACCACTACACCACCGCGCCGCCACACACACACACATTAAGGTTTATTTCCTCTTTGATGTCTACTCTGTTCCTGTACATTCAGCTGTTTGGGTCACACTTGTTGGCAAAAATCAGATAAAAGTCAGATTTTTTATTTAAACCTTTATTTCAGGGGCGGGGCTATGCACCAGCTGTGTTGTGATGTCACAACAAATCTCTGGAGCTTTAAACCAGTCGCAGCCGATAAGCAAATTATAAAGGCAGAAAGAAAGAAAGAACGATAGGAAGGAAGGAAGAACGTTATTAGTGTTGTAGATTTTGTACAAACCAGACAGCAGTGTAGTAACAATTCATGTTCAGTAATAAATACTAACAATGAAATCTATTAATTTCTACACTCGTCTCTCTCTCTCTCTCTCTCTCTCTCTCTCTCTCTCTCTTAAGTGAAACCGGAGAAAGCTTATTATCACTTAGGCCGTGTGCAGGAGGAGTGCGTGTTTCCTCACCGCTGCTTTAATGAGGAAACATTAAAATGCACATCGTGTTTATTACTTCAAACCCACAGATAAGCAGCCATTACCTGCGGCTAAGAGGGAAACAATAAAAGCTTATTACTACTTCTGTGGACCTAATACAATCCACACACACACACATTCCCGCGAGAAGGTGTGTGATCAGGGCAGTGAGGCAGCAGCAGCAATTAGCCGGGAGTTTAAACTGAGGCTGTTTCACGCTGATTTCCCCTGAGACGTCTCAAACAGACACACACACACACACACACACTCATACACACACACACACACACACACACACACACCACACATTGGGCATTGCCACAGAGTTTACTCGTGTGTGTGTGTGTGTGTGTGTGTGTGTGTGTGTGTGTGTGTGTGTGTGTGTGTGTGTGTGTAGGTGGATTTCCTGGCGATCGAGATGAGGAAGGGCAAGGTGAACTTCCTGTGGGACGTGGGGTCAGGGGTCGGCCGAGTGGAGTATCCCGGCCTCTCCATTAACGATGGAAACTGGCACCGGATTGAAGCCTCGCGGTACACACACACACACACACACACACACACACACACACACACACACAATTATCTAATATACTGTGTATGTACAGCAAGGATAGATCTTCTGTACTAAGAAATAAAGAAAGAAAGAAAGAAACATCATCACAGGTATAGTCCAGAACAGGTGTGTTTCTGTTTCAGTGTGGGTCTGAATGGCAGTATTTCCGTTTGGCCCCTGGAGGGCCCCAAAGCGAGCATCGTCCCAACCTGGCAGAGTGCTAAGTCACCTGAGAGCTACACGCTGCTGGATGTGGATCAAAACGCTTACCTGTTCGTAGGAGGAATGCTGGGCCGTGTAAAGGTACACTCAGCAGCACTGCACGCTTGATACACACTTCAGGGGAAAGACAAGAAAAATGGGAAAAAGTGAGTGAGTTAAAAAGTAGAGGATGTGGAGAGACCAGGCAAGACAAGGCTGGACCAGAAAGAAAATACAATATGACAGTACAGTAAGTGAAGGAAGATGCGGGAGATGGACATTGAGGAAAGAAAGAGAAAAAAAGAGACTGGGGAAATTAAGAAATGAAGATGTAGTAGAGACTGGAAAGGAAGAATGGAAAATACGCAAGTGAAGGCAGATGTAAGAGGTGGAATTTGGCCAAACTGTATAAAAAGGGATTTGAGGGAGGAACTGTAAAAAGAGGTTGAAGGGATAGAAAGGCAAAAGGAGGAAAACTGGAAACGTGTGTTTGTGTTTATGTATAATGGAAGAAAGCTGATGCGGTGAAGACGATCACCTTCTCCGGCTGTATGGGAGAGACGTACTTGGACAGTAAACCAATCGGACTGTGGAACTACAGACAGAGAGACGGAGACTGTAAAGGATGTGTGGTCAGGTACGTGCATTTACACACTCCTGCCTGTAGTTTCAAACACTGTTGAGTCTATCAAAGCTGATGTGTTTGTGTGTGTGTACTGTAGTCCCCAACCTGCTGACTCTGAAGCCGTGGTTCAGTTCGATGGCGAGGGTTATGCTGCTGTCAGTCGTCCCATCAGGTGGAACCCCAACAGCTCCACGGTGACGTTCAAGTTCCGCACTTTCTCCACCAGCGCCATGATGATGTACCTGGCTACCAAGGACATGGTAACATGCACACGCTCACACATGCTCACACACAGTGCTTACATAGCCATCCCAAACTGTCCCAAAAAAGTCTTTTTGTCTCTGTCTCCATGAGCAGAAGGACTTTATGAGTATCGAGCTGAGTGAAGGTCGCGTGAAGGTCAGCTATGATCTTGGTTCTGGTACTGGCTCAGCACTCAGCCAGAAACGACACAACGATGGACGATGGAAATCGCTCACCATGATTCGCTCCAAAAAACAAGGTAAGCAAATTGTTACTGTTAGGGTTGGTAGTAAGTGTTGGTCCAGTTGTTGTGGCGCATAAGGTCTTAGGTCTAGGCTTAGGTCACCAAAAAGGAAGTCTCATAGATTTTCCCCATCTAACCCTGATCTCCCAGGCACCGTGATCATCCTTGACATGGACAGCAATGAGGAGGAGAAAATTCTTGTAGATTCTCAGGGAGGAGCAACAGGCCTCAACTTGAAGGAGGGCGAGAGAATCTACTTTGGAGGTTTACCCACCATCGGAAACTACAGGTAAACACCTTTAGCTAACAGGTCATGCAGAGCTCAGTGGTATCAGAAGGTCAGAATTTCAAATCCTGGCACTATTATGTCTCAGCAAGCAGGTTCTTAACTCAGCACTTCAGCTGTATTCTGTCTCAGGCAAATGATGTAAGGCATTGGGACCAGTGAAAGCTCGAGGCAGCTGGACGATAGATTAATAGCTGACAGCAGGGTAACTCCTTAATTAAGATCACTTGAAGCTTCATGACTAGAAAACCCTTTGAGTATTTCACTGAGGTAGTTTTAACTGTTAAAGTAGGGATGCAGTCTAAGTTCTGCTTGCTAAGACCATCGGTGTAAGTAGGCCAGTACAGTCAAACCCAGGCATGAACACACTTTAAGCAATAAAGCCTACCTGATAACGTTATGTCATCTTAAACAACACAAAGTCTCCATAGCAATCGCATCTAAGTCATTCTGAATCACCTCTGAACAAAGTCCGTGTTGTTCTGCTCATGGCTAACATCATCTACACGGCTATCTAGCTTCTAACACAAGGCTGAATCCCAAATCCCTCTCAAACCCCTAATCAAGGGCAATACTTGGTATGTGGAACAAGGGATTGTACACTCCACATAGCACATTCAATTTTTGTTTATCTCTATTTGCTATTCAAGAAGGGAAGAGTTAGTTAGCTTTGGCTATTCACAAGTGTAATAAGTGCAGACATAAAGAGAAACTTGTTAAATTTACAGGACTATCTGCCACCTCCTGGGTTTATTTTCCTCACTTTTGGGTACTGAAAAGAATTTAAAATTGCTTTCATTTTCACTTAGCCAGGGAGGGATCTTCTTTCCTCCCTGGCTAAGATCAACCAAGTGACATCTAGGTGTGTTTTTTGTTTTTTACAGCCATAATTCTTTTCCCTTTTTTATTTACTTCATACGGCTTTGTTGTTTTACTAAGAATTTGGAAACTAGGAAATATCTGTCTATTAAGTTTAACATGTTAATACATGGATAATTGAATTACAGCACTCTCTACTGATGGATCACGTTTGAGAAAAAGAAATAATAAAGTGTTAAATAAAACATTAACTTAATGTTGTTGTTGTTGTTGTTGTTGTTGTTTCAGTAGCAAATCAAGGTAAATCTCTTCCATGTTTAAAATTCACATCAATGCATATGCTAGTCTCCGTGCCATAAAAACACTATGACTTGCAATGACATGATGGTGTACCTCACATCTACTGTATAACACACTCTTGCTTTTCACTTAAATGTCTTCTGTAGCATATTGAGCCTGGTGCTGAGTCACGCTTTTCAGTCTATGATATTCCCACGCTATTAACTTTCTCTGCTTCGTGTTATTATCCATTGTGTAAATAAATCTGTATAATGTGATGTAGATGAAGGTTTAAAGAGACCATCTGTTATTATGCTACGAGGTGTAAATGTAAGAATCTGCAAACCTGTACATGGTTGATTAGTGGGCATGGGCATAATGGGGCTGGATTAAAAAAAAAAAAAAAAAAAAGACAACAGGAAGTAACAGGAAGTAATAAAGAAATATAGGAAGATAAAAAAGGAAGAAACCTGGAAAGAACTGGATCTGGAATACTCTGAGAGCTGTCTGTGTGTTGCGTCAGGTCTGAGGTGACCCTGAGGAGATACGCTGGGTGTATGAAGGACATCGAAGTTTCCCGAACACCTTATAACCTCCTGAGCAGCTCAGACTACACTGGTCTCACCAAAGGCTGCAGCATAGAGGTTTCCTTCATCTTGTTCTCTTTCTCTTACACAGTCTATCTATGTTTCTTTTTTCCTGTCTCTCTAACCCATAGCACTGTCTCTGCCATTCTGCAGAATGTCCACACGGTCAGTTTCTCCAGACCCGGGTTCATGGAGCTAAGCCCGATGGTGTTTGATGTCAGCTCGGAGATTACGCTGTCCTTCAGCACCAAGAACGAAAATGGGGTTATCGTATATGGTCGAGGCGGAGTGACCAGCCTGACCCACGTCCAAAACCCAGGACGCAAACGCAGGCAGACCGGAGAGGTGAGGGGGTCCCTGATTTCTGAAGCACTATAAACAAGTTCGGGGAAAAGGTCTACACATGGAAAAATCGAACGAACCTGGAAAGATAGAAAAGGAGAGTTAGAGAGATGGGAGAAGATTGGAAGAGCGATTGAGAGGAGCAGCGAAAAATCTACTTAGAAAGATGAAAAGAGAAAGAGAGACAGGTAGACAGACAGGAATACATGGTCAGACATGTATTGAGAAATATTGATAAGAAGATTGATGGAAAGAAAGAGAAGAAGAGCGATGGAAGGAGGGAGAGGGAGATGATGAGTGTCTGCGGTCCTCAGTTCACCATAACAGTGATGAAGCCAGAGGGTTAGCGGTGTGTCTCACACGCCATAAAGGAGATTGATGACTCACCTGTGTCTGTGTGTGTGTGTGTATGTGTGTGTGTATGTGTAATTGCTTCTGGCTGATATAAAACAAAACACACTCTCTCTCAAGACCAGCGGCGCAAGGATCGGTTTAATTAAAATATGACATCCTACGTCTCTTTCTCTAATGCCTCTCTCGCTCCCTCGCTCTCTCTCTCTGTTTCTCTCGCTCTATCTCGAGGGCATCACATCAATTACCTGGTGCAGGTCGTAGCTTTAACCTGCTTTTCTTCCCTCCCATCCCCCCCTCCCCCTCCCAAACACCCTGCTCCGCTGCCTCCATGCGTCCCTCGCTCGTAAAAATAGATTTATTCTCCCCCACATTGATGGATGGGGTCCAATTTGCACCGGCTCCTCGCGGGACAGCGTCCAAGAGCGTCCCCTTTTCAAAAATCATTATGGGCCCTAAATGAAGTGGACGTGGCCAGGGGTTGTATCCTGCGTCCCGTTTTTTTACTTTCTCCCCTTTTTTTCTTCCACGCTTGTTCTTACCACAAGGGCTTTGGAGAGTGAAACCATGCTCGTGCATACGCTACAGTAATTCGGTATCTATTTGAGAATTGTGTGTGTGTGTGTGTGTGTGTGTGTGTGTGTGCGCGTGTGTGTGAGCTCAATCCTGTCAGAAGACACATTCTCTACTCTTATGGTCAGCGCACCATAAATTGATTGTTCCTATTTAAGGTTCCAGAAGGTCATAAAAAGCACAATAGTTACACAATGTGATGCTGAGACACGCAAGACATGAGCATGAGACACACAGCAAAGTTAAACCATAAACTAGTGCTTTATTCAGTTGTTTCAGGACTTGCATTTGTTGTCTTTCCTCTACTGTATCTCCAGCGTCATGAAGGGGCAGCATCACCAGCCACTACTGCCCCTGCCTCCATTTAGCTCTCAGAACTTTAGGATGTCCTTTACATTCGAGAATCATACAGAGCAGTTCTCAATCCCTAAAGACAAAAATCATTACTTCTAGCACCTGCTGTATTCTATCAAGTTGGGAATAGTGGGATTAGTAGCATCTGGGAAATGGGGTAGGTGTCAAGGTCTGACTACTCGAGCCTCTGGAGATGTAGTGTCATCATTTAGGTGTTCGACACAAAATGGTGTATTCTGTACTTTTGGATTTAGGGTAAGACTTCTCTCAGCGGTGTACAAATGTGATGTTTGATCCTATTCTGATAGAGACAAGGGTGAACAGTTTCTCAAAGTGTAATAAAGACTGATGAAGGACCTGTCGGTGAACTTGTCATCGTCTGGTTGGCTTCCTGGTTAACAGCTCTCTCTGTGTGTCAATCCGGCTTTATCTCCTCTGAGCCCTCGCTGGTTGTATCTCTGAATCTTTCTGTCTGTCTGTCTGGCTGCTTCTTCTGTCTGTCAGGGAGTTTATCTGATTTAGGTTGACCCTCTGTCTGAATGTCTTCCGATCCGCCAGGTTGTCTGTCTGTCTAGTTGTTTGCCTGACTATCTGTCTGTCTGGCTGATTGCATGTGTGTATGTGTGGCTACATGTCTGGCTGGTTGTATGGCTGACTGGTTGTGCCTGTCTGTCTGTCTCGGGGTTTGTTTTTGTCTAACTAACTGGTTGTCTTTCTCCTTCTTGTTGTTTGTCTGTCTGTCTGTCTCTTTCTCTGTCTTTCAGTCTGTCTGGCTGTTAGGCTGTTTCTCTGTGTCTGTTAGTCAGACTGTCTGTCTGACTGCTTGTCTGGCCGATTAGTCGTGTCAGTCTGTCTGTCTGGGGATCTGTTTTTCTAACCGGCTGGTTGTCTCTGTCTGGTTGTCTGTCTCTCTGCCTTTTTGGTGGTCTGACTGTTAGGCAGGCTATTTGTTAGTGTCTCTTAGTCAGACTGTCTGTCTGTCTGTCTGATTGTCTTTCTGAATGTCTTGTTTTCTTGCTGAATTTTTGGTTTACTCTCTGCCTGACTATCTGTCTATATGACTATTTGAATGGTTATTAATTTATTTGACTGTGTGATTATTTCTCTTCCTGTCAAACTGTATGTTTGCCTGACTGGTTCTATAACATTTAAGAAGTTCTACATAGACTGTTTAAGTAGAAAGTCTGCTTTACCCTGTCTGTCTGTTTGTAGCCCTATGTGTCCGTGCAGTTGAATAAGGGGGCTCTAGAGGTGCTGGTGTTCAGTGGCAGCAGGAACCCTCGCCGCATCATCAGAAAACCTGATGGAGGGATTTTACATGACGGACTCGAGCACTCACTGCGCATCCGCCGGCACCCAGGAGGGTGAGAGAGTCTTTCCTTCACCTTGGAGACATTCTTCTCTCCTTCTATCTCTGAATCATCCACTTGTTACTATCACTTTTTCACCTTGTTTCTTTTTTACACCTGCTTTCTGACAAGTTGTGTTTCTCTTTATCTCTCACATGAATCATTTCTTTCTTTCCTTCTTTTTACCTATTTATTCTTATTCATACATTCTTTTGTTATTCTTTTGTTTGTTTTTTTACATGTGTGTGTGTGTGTGTGTGTGTGTGTGTGTGCGTGCATTAGCTTATTCTCAGTTCAGTTGGACGAAGAGACGCGACTAGAGCAGGCATTACCCAATGATCAGCCAATTGCTATACAGAGACTGTTTGTGGGTGGAGTCCCGGCTGACGTGGCGGGTGGCCTGCAGAGACCTGGCCTGCCTTTCGAGGGCTGCATCTGGAACCTTTTGATCAACACAATGTATGTTTCTCTCTCTCTCTCTCTCCATACACACACACTCCATAAAGCTACACTTTCATTACTTAGCTATAGATTAGTTGTAAGACTCCAGTAGACGAATAAAGAAAATAAATGTCAAGAAACTCACTTCTGGTAGGATATTTTTGTAAATCAGACCTTGTGCTCCCCCTACTGGACACCTTTTAATCAGCTGACAGATAAAAAGCCCTGAAAACATTTTTACTGCTGTAATAAACTAATCGAGCTGTGTATCAGGGTCGATAATAACATGCTGTAAATCCGACGAGCTGTGTTAGCTATTACTACACACACACACACACACACACACACACACGTGTGTGTGTGTGTGTGTGTGTGTGTGGCACTTTAAAATGAAACTCTCGTTCTGCCCGTGGCGCTGTTTTGAGGTGCAGTCATATAAATGAATCACCGGGTTTTTCTTTCGCTAATGACGAGTATGAATCTCTGTCAGAAAGCCCTTGACCTCAGTGGCAGAGCGTTAAACGAGTGTGTCCTTGCTCCTAACCGTGGCCATTATTCACTACTAGCTCTGGCGTGTGTGTGTGTTTGTACAGTATGCGTATGTGCGTGCATGTGCATGTGTGTGTGCGCTGTGTAGCAAAATTCAACCCTAAATCCAGCGTTTTTCCCATACAAGTTAACAACAAAAACATCAAAAACAAACGGCGTATTTCAACCCATTTTAAGGCGAATGATCTGCTAATTATTTGCTAGTTCTCATTAACAGGTTTATGCTAAGACGTGACAATCTGTCGTCACCAATTCTATGGCTATAATCATCTGATTAATTTTAACTATTAGACATGGACAGCATTGATACACTGAAACTATTAACCAAAACTGTTAGCTAATTCATATAGCTAGCTAGCTTTATCGTTATGGTTAACAATTAGCAGATCGTGGGTGCCACCCCTCGTGTTAGTACTGTGTATGCTACGTAATATTTAGGTGTTTCCTATTTGCATTCTCATACATACTTAGATCTCCTTGCATTGTTATTAATTGGAAGAAGAAATAAAAATTCTTATTTTGCATCTAATTCTACAAATCTGTCACTCAAACGCAGCCCCATGGACTTCTCCCAACCGGTGGCCTTCGAAAACGCTGAAATTGGCCGGTGTCCGGATGTAGCCCCACCCCTGCCTCCTCCAGCTCCTGAGGAAGAGGAGGAAGAAGAGGAAGAGGAGGAGGAAGTGACTCCACCTAAATTACCCACTGATACAATGAAACCACCACCTTCCACAGTACGTCCTGTCGAAATGATTGTGGGTAAAAAAAAAAGTAGCGGCCAGTGGGTTGGTGAGCAGCTGCTGAGAGTAGAAGGATGTGTGTGTGTGTGTGTGTGTGTGTGGACGGCTATAAAACTGGAGCACTTTTCCAGGCCATTAGCCTCAAAGATAGGGTGACGACAGGAGTTATATATCGAGACGAAAAGCGAGACAGAAGTGGAGTGAGATGGATGGAGAGAGAAAGAGCTATAGCTAAGCTACCTCTTCACCTTTTTCCTCCTCTTGACCTGACACTAACAGCACTAAAGCTAATGCTGACCGCGCTCCTCTTGCTGCTTCATTTAGCAGGTTGATCACCATAAAGAGCACTTCCCCCAATCAACTCCCCGTTCAAGACAGCCGCACCCACTCTCATTATATTATTATTATTTTTCCAACTTAAGCAAGATTCTTTCGCTTGGCAGAGGTCAGATATTACTTAGTAGGTAATATTACTTAGTAATCTGACTTAATTAGGTCAGATATTACTAAGTGTCAATTAAGGAATTATTAAGTAGGAAAGTTTGCTAGCAAAATTTTTATTTAATATTGTATATCTAGCATTAAAAATGTATCATATATTTTTTTTCATAGCAAAGTTTTTGCTTCAAGAGTTATTTGTGTGAAGAAAAAAAAAATTAACTAGCAAACTGATTTTAGGTTTATTATCTAGCATTAATTAAAGAAACATTATCTTATTTTCTTCTTAGCTACCCAGATTTGCCTACTATGTATTGGCACTTGGTGAATCATTGCCTAGTGATGTGATGTTAGCTAGCAAAGTTTTGTTAGCCTTCTTGATACCTCTTGTCTAGTGATAATTAAAATAATAATTTGCCTTTTTTTTTTCGCAGTAAGTATTGTTCGGCTATAGTAGCTTCTGAGCATCTCTTAAAATTTTTTGCTATACAGTCTTGCCCAAAAAGTTTGAGTGCCAAAGTCCAAAGGCATCTTTTGTATTTTATCCATTATTAAGGACAGATTGTTCAGGTGATATTTATTACTATACAAATGTATAAATAATATCTAACAATTTTCGGATGTCTTCAGAACTTGGTATAGTTGATTGCCCTACCAATGCTAGGGGTTATGGTTAGGGGTTAAGGCATGGGGTTATGGGTCGGGGTTAGGGGCTGAGTTTTAGGGTTAGTGCTTAGTGTTAGTGATTTAGGTTAGAGGTTATGGTTATATTAGGTTTAAGTGGTTAGGATTTGGAATTGGATTTAGGGCTACTGGTTAGGGGCTACAACTAGTGGTTAGGGGCTAGCATTAGTGTTAAGGGTTAGGGATAGTAGTTGTTATTAGTTTAGTGGTTGGGGTTAAGGGGTACAGTTAGGATTATTGGTTAGGGTTTTGGTTTAGGTTTAGGTATTAGGATAACGGGTTAATTATAGCATTAATGTTAGAGGTTATTGGAGCTTCTTACCAAACACAGCACAACTTTGTTTGATAGCTGTATATGTAATCAGATTAGTAACTTAATATAAGACATCTCACTGTACGTGAGGTAACACTAGATAATGAGGTAACTGACTAACACGCCAACTGCTGCAGTGCAGTTTTAAATATTTAGCTAGCTTACCTAACATTGTTATAGTGCGTAATATACTGTATCATTTAGAAGTGAAGAAAAAAAAAAATGCTAACAGAGGTATGTAATAGTCACTTAAGTAATAGTCACAGGGTTCATTTCAGGTCACCTACACATGACGGTCCATCTTATGAAAAGTATTTTAAAAATGCTACTATTTATGAGAAAGTGTCTCATAAATAAATAAATCAACTCAGACTTTTGAATCTGACTGTATAGCAAACTGCTGCGTGATGATGCACTACCCTTTCACCCTTTCACCCTACTGCTCCTAGGCCACGCCTCCTGCTGATGTCATCACCGTTCCTGCTGTGCTGCCTGTAGATGTGCCTCACACTGTGGTACTGCTACGCTAATACACACATCTGGTTATTTACATGCACAACACAAGGAAAAGCTAATGATTACATCTATTTATCCGCTTGACACCCGAATGTCCTCATATGAAGACATGACATTTTCTCTCCTAACTTCATTGTGTATATATATATATATATATATATATATATATATATATATATTCTTGTACCATCCTCATATGAGAACTGTTAGGTATAATGATTTTGCCAAACTTCTTTTTGGTTGAAGAAACTAATTAAAGTTATAGTTATCAGTTATGAAAACAAAAAAAAAACAGTTAGCAGAAATAACAATGTACCAACAGTAGACTCGGGCTCTCAGGAGGTTAAAAGTGTTAATAGATATTTAAAAAAAAATAAATACACTCAGGAGTAAACCTCCTTCAGCAACTCAGCTGTCGTGTTAAATAGAGGAAGACTGAGATCAGTTGTACAATTCCGCCATCTAGAGGCAAAATGCAGCACAGCACCTATTGCATGATGCATATAAAGCGCAGTTTATCATTTGAATGATGTTCTGTTTGTCCAATCGTTTAAGGTGTCCTGTGCAGTGGAGGCGGAGCCTGAAGTGCTGGAATTAGCTAAGCAGTTTGGTCTCTCGAGGAACAGCCACATGGTGTTCGAGTTTGATGACAGGAAGGTGAAGAACAGGTAAACACTCATCATCATCATTATCATGAAAGTTCAGTCTGGCTTGTCCATTAAGGAGAACCGTAAATTTTCCAGAACACATATGACTTCCCCTGCATGTTGATTAAAGATGTAGTTCCTGTTTTAGGATCTTAACCGCATGCCTTATCGCCATGGTAACATAATCATATAATTCGTAAATCCGTTTGTGTGTGTGTGTGTGTGTTTAAGCCTGATCATTGAGTTCGAGCTGAGGACGGAGGCAGATTCCGGGTTGGTGTTTTACATGGCCAGAATAAACCATGCCGACTTCGCAACAGTTCAAGTGAAGGAGGGAATGGCTCACCTGAGCTACGACCTCGGCAGCGGGAACACGTCTGTCAGCGTCCCACGCATCATCAACGACGGACACTGGCACAAGGTTCAGGCTATTCTTGGGCTTAATTTTGCAGGTTTTAAGATTTACAGTATCAATAGTAGCTGATTAATGAGATATGGATGTTTAATGTCTGTGTTTGTGTGTTTAGATTAAAGTGCGCAGGGAGAAACAGAGAGGCATCCTGACAGTAGACGGTCGTTACATCAAACACACAATGAGCCCGAAGAAGGCAGACATCCTGGATGTTGTGGGGAATCTGTATGTCGGAGGACTTCCTCTAAACTACACCACCAAGCGCATAGGACCGGTACCACACACACACACACACACACACACACACACACACACACATGCAAACACCAGTTGAAAATTGTGATAAATTGCCATTGTGTGTGTAGGTGGTGTACAGCATTAATGGCTGCATCAGAAACTTCCGGATGACGAACGGGCCACAGGACCTGGAAAATCCCAACTCCAGCTACCGCGTGGGCACGTGTTTCACCAAAACACAGAGTGGCTCATACTTCAGCGGCACAGGATACGCTAAAGCAGGTGTGCTCGGGCTGTGTCCCAAATCACACACTGCACTAATCAAGAATTGCACCTG
Source organism: Platyallabes tihoni (assembly GCA_030068045.1). Lineage (NCBI taxonomy): Eukaryota > Metazoa > Chordata > Actinopteri > Siluriformes > Clariidae > Platyallabes > Platyallabes tihoni. The sequence goes on along the minus strand of JAQQZS010000012.1, from coordinate 36,648,283 downwards.
ACGTCATAAAAACAAGGCTCTGTCTCAAACCACAATTCTATTTTAACAGTGAGCACCTACAGAGTCGGAAACGACGTGACGGTGGAGCTGGAGTTCCGCACCAGCAGCAGCAGTGGAGTCCTGCTCGGAGTCAGCGGCCAGATAATGGACGGACTCGGCATCGAACTCGTCAGCGGCAAGGTGTGTGTGTATGTGTGTGTGAGGGAGATGAAGGAATAGAAGGCGGTATAAAGGAGGCAGTGGAAGAAAAGAGAGAGAGAGAGAGAGAGAGAGAGAGAGAGAAATTAAAAGAGAGAAATTAAAAGGAATGTGTGGTGTTTAGCAAAATCAAAAAGAAAGTAAAGAAAGAAAAAATAATGAGGAATGGAAGAGAGAAAGAGAGGAAAAGTACAGAGGAAGAGAGAGATTGGGAAGTGGATGAGAAGGAATAGAAAAGTGTCAAAGTAAGATGGATAAAAGGAGAGAACAAATGAGAGCTGGATTGAGAGAGAAATGAGAGAAATGAGTACATGCATGGGTTAAAAAAGAGGGATGAGAGACAGGGGAAGAAAAGTGTGAAAGGGCTGAATTTAAAGAAAGAGGGAGGACAAAAAGTTATTAGTAATAATGTAAATGAGAAGAAGGGATGAAAAAGTTCAAATAATTAAAAAAGAAAACAGGAATAAATTGTGTTATCTGTCTCTCTCTATATTTGTCTCTCCAGCTCCTTTTCCATGCTGATAACGGAGTGGGGCGTGTCACGGCCATGGCCCAAGGGGCGGAGCTTTGTGATGGACAGTGGCATTCTGTCACCGCCCACAAACTGAAGCACCGCCTCGAGCTGATTGTAGATGGCAGAAAATCTGAAGCAGTCAGTCCGGACGCTAGCTCCGCCTCCGCCGACACCAACGACCCTGTCTACGTGGGCGGGTATCCTGGTGCGTCAATCAAACCGTTGTTATGTTGATAGAATGATAACACTGATTGGGAAAAGTTTTGGGTTTACAGTGTCAGGTGCACCCAATCGGATAATACAACGCATGGCGCTTGTTGCCATGGAAACCAACAGAAATGTGTATTGACAATCAGTGGGTTTATTTCGAACTTTATTTGTAGTTATTCATTCACATTATCTGTCCCTGAAGTGACTTTCATGCTGGTGCTAGTTGTAATTCTTTATTTCTCTTTGTGTAATTTATTTCTCTTTGTGTGTGTGTGTGTGTGTGTGTGTGTGTGTGTGTGTGTGTTACAGAGGGCCTGAAGCAGTTTGGTCTGATCATCAGCACTCCCTTTAAAGGCTGCATGAGAAACATAAAGCTGATTAAAGCAGGAAAAGTTCTGGAGGTTCAGCTCAACAAAGCGCTGGAGATCAAAGGGGTCCAGCCTCTCACTTGTCCTGCTGCATAGGCACACATATACACACACTGCTTTTATCTAACCACTTCTTTTCAGAAAGTGATTCAACTCACTTGAAGACTCAAAAAACACCAATGAAGTTTTTTGCGCTGTTGTAAAAATGAACCCAAACCAAATCCACCAGACATGCAGCACACCTTTGTTATACTTTAATTTGTAACACTTGCTGCAGAGATTTATAAATGAACACACTGCTCATACACTCCCTCATATAGAACACAGCCCCAGTGTTAAAACTCGTCTCTCTCATTATCAGCAGTCATTTTGGACAGGGTTTGTGTTCCTATAGACACAGTTTTGTTACTTGTGCATCATTTCAAGGGATTTGTACTTGACCTGATCATAAATAAAATTACTGTTTGTGCTTTCACTTCTCGTGTCATTTATTGACCTTTAAACAGCACTATACTTTTGTGTTTTATTGGATATTAGTTGATTTCGTTCTAACCAACATCCAACCATTTTTATTTTTTTTTTGTATTTATGTTTTAAACTGCTTAAAATCTTGGTCAGTTTCTAATGAACCATGTATTTATTAGTTAATCTTGTTCCTTTAAGATTTTAATATAAAATACAGCTTAAATGAACAAAAAGTACAAACACTAGCTCCGCCTCTACGCCTGACTATTGTTAACTTTTCATATTACAGTGTTTCTGAATTGCTAAAACACTAAAATCCATTTGCAAAACCAAAGTTGCAAGTGTACAAAACCACTTTATTGATTGAATCACACAGTTTGCAGAACTTTAAACACTTCTCATGTGGTTAGACACAACTAGCAAAT
>JAQQZS010000012.1:36249788-36260655 GCA_030068045.1 Platyallabes tihoni | reverse complement strand
CACTAACAAGAGATCAAACTACCGGAACGTCTCGAGCAGCACGCCTACCACAAACGCACTAACAATAGATTGAACTACCGTAACTTCTCAGGCAGCACGCCTACCACAAACGCACCAATATACAACCAAGTTGCAGAAGTACCACAGCAACAATCAACACACTTAAAAAAATAACCTACCTAAGTATCTATCTAGCTATTTACATAGCACATGTAATATAAACACAGTAATAAACAAAAGTTTGTAATACTAGAATAGCACATTTACCATAAACACGCATCATAAACTATTTTAGTTGTTATGGACGTTTGTTCTGACAAACAGACAAACTGGTGTAACAGCTGGAGCAGAAATATACACAACTACAAATAAGTTACAACACAGGCAGTGAGTCAGGCTTAGTGGCATTAGGAAACGGCTTATCTTATAGTCCAGGAAATACGGTGTTCCTGCTCAAGCAGTGGAATTACTGTGTGTTCTGTGTAGGAGGTGTTCAGATCCGGACAAAAGAAAGAAGAGAAAAGAACAGATCACACCACAACACTCAAGACAAGACCAAAAAAAATCTTTATTAACCCTCCTGTAAGAGAGAGAGAGAGAGAGAGAGAGAGAGAGAGAGAGCGAGACTCAGCAGTCAGCAGTCATCCGTCTCTTTCAAAAAAAAAAAAAAAAATCATCCATCATTTGAAAATAAAGTGATTAGTGAACATAAGAGCGAGTGAGTGAGCGAAGGATGCAGGACACAGAGGTCTCGGTGATGGAGATGAACAGGAGCCAGAGCAGAAACACGTCTAAAACCATTAAGGATCAGGTGAAGACATACAGCAAATAATATAAAATAATAATAATAATAATAATAATAATAAATAAAACAGTAGTGAAATAGATTAAAGTAATTTCTGATTTGTGATTAAGGCCACGCTGGAAGTGGGAGGAAAAAACTAAACAAAACCTCAAACAAGATTTCATTTTGTCCAGGAAATCAGAATGTACACGTTCACCTCGAGTCAATTGTTTTTCATTAAAAAAACATGAATGTAAATTAAAAGTCAGCTTTTATCCAGCTGTAAAATTTCCTCTAGTCTAAAGGTTCAGTTGAGTGTGAGTGCGGCTGTGAGTGTGAGCGTTTAGGTTGCTGGTGTGTATCGCGCGTGTGTGTGTGTGTGTGTGTGTGTGTGTGTGTGTGTGTGTGTGTGTGTGTCTGTCCCAGCTCTTGTGCGATTCGTGCTCGTACTTCTGCTCGTCGTAAGAGCATCTTAATTTGGCTCGCTCTCCCGTAAACACTCTGTCTCTCCGAGTCCAGCATCCTCCTGACCCACTGCACGTCACACACACGGCCTAAAGGGTGCACAAACATATAAGCAAGGCTTTTTATGGAAAATTTACACACATAAAAGAAAAAAAAAACACAACACTGGAGGTCATGACAAATCATCATCATCATCATCATCATCATCGTGTACTCTCGCACAAGAACACAGCAACACACACACGTGTCCCTTCTTGTCAAGGTCCAAAGGTGCAGTTCGATATCGATATCGCAGTGGTCTCGAATTTTTACCGCATCCCAGTTTGCCTTTTTAAATCGATCAAAGGAAGAAATAAAAAAAAAATAAACACTTTATTTTTCATCCGTGTGCAAAAAAAAACCTGCATAGAGAATTCGTCCAGGTCCGGCTCGTCCACGCACAGGCGACTCGTTCCGTCATTCTTGCGCACAAATCCGTCGACCCTGAAGCAGGGGAGGAGGAAAAAAGCGCGACCCGGGGATCCGCCCAGGCTGCAGGAGATTGAGGGTGTGAGGTCAGAGCTCGCGCTGTCATTTGGTGGTGGTAGTGGTGGGCGGAGCCTCGTCTTTGGGGGCGGAGCCGTTCTGCGTTTCCTCCATGTACTGCTGCACGGCACGCGACACGGCGTCCTCCACCAGCCTCTTACTCAGACTCAGCAGCTCGTCGTCGTCGAGCTCCGGGCCACGTTTGCCACCTACACACACACACACACACACACACATACACACATGCATACACACACTTCCTTAACTCTATATCCATATAAATATCGCACCAACAACCAGATGTGCTTTTTCTTTGTGACTTTTTCTAATAACTATGACAAAAACTGGATCTGGAAGACCAACACACACATGTGCCTAAAAACTAAACTGCAGGACGTTTAACAAATACAGCATGTGAGGAGTGTGAGTGCGAGTGAGTGTTTAGGGTGAAGACAGAGCTTTGTCGAAGAGACACGTACTTGTCCGTGAGGTGCGCGGTGCACTCTGCAGAAGATCTGCAAGACAAACACAACCTGTTTAACATCTGAGTCGACTTCAACCCGAACCCAGTATCAGAACCCGAACTCAGGATCAGAACCCCGAACCCAGGATCAGAACCCGAACCCAGGATCAAAACCCGAACCCAGGATCAGAACCCGAACGCAGGATCAGAACCCGAACCCAGGATCAAAACCCGAACCCAGGATCAGAACCCGAACCCAGGATCAGAACCCGAACCCAGGATCAAAACCCCGAATACAGGATCAAAACCCGAACCCAGGATCAGAACCCGAACCCAGGATCAAAACCCGAACCCAGGATCAGAACCCCGAACCCAGAATCAGAACCCGAACCCAGGATCAAAACCCCGAACCCAGGATCAAAACCCTCTCTCAGATCACATGACCCCACACCGCGACGCGTCACGGCTCGGTACAGCTGGATCACTGCCAGGTTTCAGGGAAAGCTTACTAACAGGTCAGCAGTAAGGCACAATATCGCCTGGAAGTCTAAAGTTCACACGAGTGTTTGTAGAGCATAAGACACGGACAGGTTTGTTATCCGGGAAATATTTCTTTATCTTGAAGTAAGTTTGAAGTTCACTGCGCGATTATTAAAAGTCAACACCCGTGGGACAAAATCAGCTCGCGAGATGGATCCGGTTAACCAGGTCCAATTAATACGCAAAAATTTTTACTGTTAACATCAAATGATTTAACAGAGCTGGGATCCAAACTGATTGGTCTATAATAAGCTCCGCCTCTAGTGGAATGTTTGCTAAGATCAGAATAACAGTTCCTCTTTAGGTGTGAATTTGGCCTTACTGCTGTGACCTGTTAATAAACCCGAGTCCCAGAACTTATTCCACCGTCTGCTGATTTCACTCTCATGCAGGAAAATCGTTCAGATTGTTGATTTGCAATCATTTGTGACGTGACACGCTTCTGATTACGAAGCGTCCACTGAAAGTGTCCTTACACCTTATATCTTATCTTACAACACCTCAGTGAAGACAGTTGGTGTAAAACACACACACACACACACACACACACATATCAAAATAAACAACTGTTGCAAAAGGAACGTAAGGAACGTATAAAAAGTTAGGTACGGCTAGCGATGAGAAGACGGTTCGAGCAGGAAACATTAAGTACTACAGCTTTATGATAGACTTTAAAGAATCTCGTACAATACTGTATTATTTGTTTTATTACACCATCGCCTGTTTGTAGTAACATGAGGAAGACTACAGAGACCCAACCCAGTCTCTAAACTCTGTACATGGAACCCCAACACAACCAGCCATATTGTGATTTTTATAATATGTCCTCAACGTTTGTAGTCTTTTTAACATCTACTGTATTTGGTGGTGATGCAAAAAAGTGATTTTCTAGGAGCAATATTTAAACGTCAGCATGGCTATGTTGAGTTATTTTGCTCTGCCCTCACATATCCTTTCACGCCTGGTGGAGCTAACTAACCGTACGTGCCGGAGCTGGCGACCGTCAGTTAGCGAACGAAAGTTAGTGTAATTCCTGGGAAACTTACCAGATTTATTTTATACAGTATTTCCACTTATTCCACTTTTGAATATCAGCTGCGTTAACTTGCAGGTTCTGTGGTCAAATCCCAAATAGCGTTAAATGGAAAGCTAGTACACTATGTAGGGTGTCCAATCCCTACAATTCCACAAATTGGTCAGGGGTTTGAGAGGGATTTGGGATTCAGCCTTGTGTTAGAAGCTAGTTAGCTTTGTAGCTAAGCGTTAGCTGTGAACAGAATGACACAGACGGTTCAGAGGCGATTCAGAATGACTTAGAAGCGATTAGAATATATAACATAACGTTATCAGGTGTGTGTTTTTGCTGAAAGTGCTTCTTTGACTGGTTGTGAATGTGGGTTTTGTCAGGCAGCTGCTCTCTCCTCAGTACTGCGGACCGTACAGACCTACTCTCACCCACGCTGAGAGACACAGTTAGTGTCAATAACCACTGGACAACACCTGGGACACGCCCACTCATACGTAGAGTAAAACCTCACAGTGCTTCAGATTACTCGGTCAATAACTTAGGTCAAAGTCCAATAACTTAAAATCTATTTTGATGAAAGGTGCTTGTAATTATTGTAGGTAAAAAAAATATATATCGAAAAATGCTAATTTACTTTCTAGCTAGACTAAAGAGTACATCCTGACTGATGTATTTAAAAAAACATCTATAAATAAGTACAAACTGAGTGAAGTTGCTGATTTCACAATTCATATTTATTATTTAAAATCAATATTAAATTTTCTTTTCAATGTTGAAAAATAATAAATAAATACTATTTTGCAAGATATGAACAGAGTATCTAGAAAAAGTACTGTTACTGCTGCAGTGTGGTGAAATTCCAAATGTAGGTTATGTAGGAAAGACTTTGAGAACGGTGAGGTGATGCTTTCTGTAATATTAACACCCAAACTCGCGACGTTAAACGATTCGAGGACGAGCGTGAAAGAAAAATTTCTATCCAAGTGCTTTAAAAAAAATCTCAGCACTGCTCGCTGAATGCTTTGAAACGACACACACACTCACTCACAAAGATCTCGAACACCTGTACAACCTCACAGACACTACATTAAGCACCTCCGCATCTCACAAAAACACACACACACACACACACACACACACACACGCCCACGCAGGCTTCAGGACACGACGACGTCCTTCAGCTGTACCAGCCGCTGCTGTTGTTCCACAGGAAGCAGTCTGATTATATAAGTTTATGAGCGCTGTAAACAGCGAACAATCAGCCTCTCTCGCTCTCAGATCTGTGAGAACCTGCTGAGGGGAGCTGAGTCTAGCGTTAAATGTTAGCGAATACTTTAAGGCTTCACGTTCGTTTGCTTCATTTTACAAATTGAGTATTGGTGTTAAAACAAAACAAAATTTCAGTACTGCATTTGTAAGCCGAAGAACATATGTTTGACAGCAAAATGAGATAAACGCAATTATCTGTCTTTTCCTTATTTTGGTGAATTATGATTCACTGACACACAAGGTTGACCGTAACAAAATGTTTAATTCACAAACTGCTATAAGGGGGGAAGCTGCAGGGTAAACAGTGAGACCTGTACTACGATAGCGAGCTGTCTTCATGCACTTCGATGCGGTAAAGTGAAGTTTATTTGGGTTGCTTATAATGTTTTTCATTATCATCTAATATTCTTTTGATCAAAATTCTGTTTGTTAACAAAAACAAACACACAAATAGATTTGCTAAATTACAGTCAGACACTTTCATTTTAAACCCTTAAACATTTGGACTATATTTTTTTTCTAGCTGTTTATATTCTAAGTTATATATACAGTGACACCTTGTATTGCGAGTATAATTTGTTCCGAAAGTGTGCTTGTACATCAAAACACTCGTATATCAAATTTCCCCATAAGAAATAATGGAAACTCAGATGATTCGTTCCAAGGAGAAGGGAGGGGGCTACTGTGTTGGGAAACTTACACACACCATCGGGAACACTGCTCTGTCGGGAAACTACTTCTAATGACACTCGAACACACACACACTAACGAAATCACTGCTCTCTGACAGAGAGAGACTCTGTATCTTTAACAAAGAACCTCTCTATTGACACTTGCTTTTCGTGTGCGCACACAAACACACACACACACGTGGTCACAGTGTTATAGTAAACAGTACACGTGTATTGATGACTATACGAGTGACGCATGCACACTTAGACTGATCATTGGAGACGATTACCCACAATCCCGCAGCAATTGAGAGAGAAGAACCATTGGCTCAGTTGTCATCATGTGACACTCGGCAGACAAAGTACATGTGTACATCTTGTATGTCAAGACCTCGCTTGTTTATCAAGTTAAAATTAATTTTAAAAATTTAGCTTGTCTTGCAAAACGCTTGCAGACCGAGTTACTCGCAATCCAGGGTTCCACTGTACATCACTTCTTTATTATAATTCCTTTAAACACGCTCCGAAACTCAGACTTTCTCTCTCAGGAAATGAATTGTGTGAATGTACAGTAGAGAGCTTAATGATGTTCTTCCTTAGAGAGAAATGTTTGGACTTTAAAACACCGTTTTCATTCTCCAAGAGCGAGTACTTGCCAATTACATGAGCAGAGCTTCATTTAACTTTATGGCAGATTAACCGACGAGAAAACGGTTGTAACTTAACCGTTTAAACAGACAGCGACGTACAGTAAGGGAAGTAAGTGCTTTCCCAAACTGGGATAAAATGAAATATTCTCGCAGCCAGACCTGGAGAGAGTCCTAAATATGAGAGACATTACACCAGCTGGAGTTGTTCACAGTCAGGACTGTCATTTAAACCAAATATCCTAGTTGTACAGAAGGAATTGTACGTCAGATATTTTAAAAGTTGAGGCTGTAACACATCATCCTTCAGTAGTCAGCCTTTTATAGGCAGTGTTATTTCAACAGCATGTTTCATACTCAGAGGCAATGTATGGTGCTTCACTTGAATACAAGCAAAGTCCATTAGCAGGAGATTAAAAACCTAATGGCAGGATTCAATCGGGAAAAAACAGCAGAATTACTTTACCTGAGTAAGAAATTGAAAACAGTAGAGGAAAAAAAAAAAAAGAAATGCTTTAAAAAAAAAAAGGGAGTGAAAAAAATATGCAATGTCACAACTAATATTCTGACTTTTAGAGTTATATCTCAAATACTCCACCAACATGGGCTATAAATCTAATGTTGAAATATTTACTCAGAGTTGTAACTTAAACCTTCTGACCATCATAAACAGAGTTAATTCCCTCACGCTGAGAGCTGTAAGTCAAATGTTCTAGCATTCAGCACTGCAACATACAGATACTGTATCTGCACTCCGAGCTGTAACTCCAATATCACAGTGATGCAACGTACATTCATTCATTCATTCAATATCCTAGAAATAACGACTGTAACTTAAATATTTAAGCAGTTAATAAGTTAGATATTCTGTCAGTCAAACTTAAGAAGTTTAAGCTGTACGTAAGACAGGTCTACACCGTGAATGATTTAACAGTCAGGACTGTAACTCAAATAATTCAGTAGTCAGGACTCTAATTCACCTGGTTAAGCCGTCAGGACTGTAACTCAAACAATTCAACAGTCATGACTGTAACTCAAATACTGTATCCTGCATGACTGTGACTTATGTAATTTAGTAGTTAGGACTGTGACAAGTACTGTAGTTCAACAGTAGTTAAATTACAGTTCGTTAAGACTCTAACTTATTTGTTTAGCAGTCAGCACTCTAACTCCAATAACTGAACAGTCAAGACTATAAGTCAAATGTAACCTAAATTTAACAGACAGTATTGCTATTCAAATAAATTAGCTGGCAGGACTGCAACTTAAATTTAGCAGTTAGGGCTGTAACCCCACGCAGGGGATATAATTCACACACTAGCAGCACTTTTACTCAATTAACCTTGCAGTCAGCACAATCATTTTAAACATTTTGTGCAGGTAGTTGTAACTCAAATCCAACTAAGGCTGTGGCATACATATCTTAACAGACTGCTCTATAATTCAATTCATTCATTCATTCATCTTCTATACCGCTTTATCCTTAATCAGGGTCGCGGGGGACCTGGAGCCTATCCCAGGAGACTTTCGGGCACGAGGCAGGGTACACCCTGGACAGGGTGCCAATCCATCGCAGTATAATTCAATTGTCTCCATAAAAACAAAACAACACAAACCAGTTGAAGTTGACATTTTTACATTAAGGCATTTAGCAGACGATCTTATCCGGCAGAGCGACTTACAAAAGTGCTTTAAAGTTTCCGTTATTAGACATTAAATCCTTACACTGGTTACTAGGTTATTAACTAAGTACCATCAGTCAAACACTGTTGAGAAGTTGTTTTTTTTAGGGGGGTGTGTGGCATTAACTCAAGAAGACAAGTTGCATCATGTCTACTAGAAGAAGCTTAGTTTGGGACTCCCATATCAATCTTCTTCTTCATATTATTATTATTTGTGTGTTTCCTGTGTGTTCACCATGTACGTATGTGTACTGGGCACAGCTGAGTTGAACAAGTGAAAGAAATCAGTGTTCTCATTGTCGTAACAGCCCAGGACTGGGAATGAATAGCAATACAGCAGTGTGAGAACTTGGCTAGGACTCCTGAGCTAGCAGCCAGTAGCATTGTGGGCTTGTGCCCAACTCCTTCAAGCTGCTCCGGAGGAACTGGCACTGTGGTTTGTTATACAAGTCAATTTGAGGAACAGAAATGTGTCAGCTAAACTGATAAAAGCTGATAAATATAAATTAAAGTGCTACTACGCTCCAGATTGGGATATTAGCACTTAATCGTTTGACATGCAAGATGTTTAATGTTTATGATGCTGGAATGATAAAAGGAGCTGCCATGTGATCTAGTTCAGCTTTTTAACTTCTGCAGCTCTTCTATTCTAATTAAAGCTAAAGCTGTGGGCTAATTTCCCGGGCGCAAATCAGATTTGGCTTTCCGTTTAACTCAAATGCCAATGTTGATGAATCACTGAAAATCGTGATTAGTCCTCAGCTCAGGGACAGTTCAGCCAAGAGGGGCATGTACACGAAGGCTCTTTTTACTCAAAATGAAGTCAGTGGGACAGGACATGTTGGTGTCAGGACTATCACGCAAACGATTTAGCAGTCAAGACTCTAATTCACCTGGTTAAGCAATTCAACACTCTGGACTGTAAGTAAAAAAAAAAAAAAAAAGAAAGAAAACTGGATTGTATATTTGCATATCATTTTGCACTCAGAACTGTAACTCAAATTATTTTGCATTTAGAACTGTAACTCATAATTCAGCATTAAGAGCTATAATAAAAAAATAGTACATTTAGAACTGTAACTAATAATAATTTTATATTTAGAATTGTAACAAATAATTTTGCATTTAGAACTGTAACTCAAATAACTCAAATAATTTTGCATTTAGAACTGTAACTCAAATAATTTTGCATTTAGGGCTGTAACTCAATTTTGCATTTAGAGCTGTAACTCAACAAAATGTATATTTAGAACTGTAACTCAAATAATTCTGCATTTATAACTATGCCTCAATTTTGCATTTAGAACTGTAACTCAAATAATTTTGCATTTAGAACTGTAACTCATATAACTTTGCATTTAAACCTGTAACTCAAATAATTTTACATTTACAACTAACTTATATAATTTCACATTTATAACTGTAACTCAATTATACATTTATAACTGTAACTCAATTATACATTTATAACTGTAACTCAATTATACATTTAGAACTGTAACTCAATTATACATTTAGAACTGTAACTCAATGTCACATTTAGAACTGTAACTCAATTATACATTTAGAACTGTAACTCAATTTCACATTTAGAAATGTAACTCAATCATATATTTAGAACTGTAACTCAATTATACATTTAGAACTGTAACTTAATTATACATTTAGAACTGTAACTCAATTATACATTTAGAACTGTAACTCAATTATACATTTAGAACTGTAACTCAATTATATATTTAGAACTGTAACTCAATTTTGCATTTAGAATTATAAGTCAATCTTGCATTTAGAACTGTAACTCAATTATACATTTAGAACTGTAACTCATTTATACATTTAGAACTGTAACTCATTTATACATTTAGAACTGTAACTCAATTTTGCATTTAGAATTATAAGTCAATCTTGCATTTAGAACTGTAACTCATAATTTTGCATTTATAACTAACTCAAATCATTTTGAACTGTAACTCAATCTTGCATTTAGAACTTTAACTCATAATTTTGCAATCAGGACTCAAATAATTTAGCATTGTGAATTTCTGTAACTAACAGAAATGTGAAAGATGGCTTAATTTCATTACACTATTTACTAAGAGGATAAACTCTACATTGACTGTGATCTATATTGTATGTCAATCTAATTGTCTTACTAATGAGAGAAATGGAGGCTACAGTATCTTACAGTAAGTCATCACTCTGTACAGCTGTTATGAGCTGAAGAGCATCTCAGGACGTTAGAACCTTGAGGAGGATGGGTGGAGTTCCTCTCCTGGAGTCTGATGCTACAATACATACAGTAGGGACTAGCTCGCTGGAACTATTTTATGTGTATTCACTTATTAGCTACATTAGCTTCGTAGCTGCAGTAAAAATCTAAAGACGTGAACATCGACTATCGAAAGCGGCCCGGAGAATCATCACAAACACATTACAGGTCTAATGTTACATAAAACAGTGGTTTCATATTGGACAGATCTGTGTGTTTAAGAGTGTGTGTGTGTGTGTGTGTGTGTGTGTGTGTTCTACACCCTCAAGCTGTTCTGGGGTTGCAGGACATTTCGCAATATACTTCAAGGAGACGATTAGCCTTCGTTATACAAACCAGTGGAAACCGGAATCGAGCTTAAAATCTAAAATAAAATGATTATGTCCCGAATGAAGGGTGTGTGTGTGTGTGTGTGTGTGTGTGTGTGATGGGCATAGGAGAGTGTGTGTGTGTGTGTGATGGGCATAGGAGTGTGTGTGTGTGATGGGCATAGGAGTGTGTGTGTGTGATGGGCATAGGAGT
>JAQQZS010000012.1:36176672-36192316 GCA_030068045.1 Platyallabes tihoni | reverse complement strand
ATGCTGTGTTTTCTTGAATAATACTGGGGGCATAATGCAAATATGAAAATATCTAAAAAGAGCCACTTGACAATAATAATGATCAGGTTTAATACATAGGCTGTTTATATATTTGAGTCCAGGAGCCAACAAGTTGTGTTAAAAGTGCGTCACATACATAGTACATAGTAAACCACACCCACTGTCACATGCGACTGGCGTAAACTCCGCCCAGATGCAGAAAATTGGATAGGAAGTGGGACAGAGTGGAGTAATGGGATAGAGAGGATGAGGGAAGCAGGAGAAGCGGAGAAGAGAGAGGGAAAAGATGGAGATGAGAGTGGGAGTGGGCGGAGTGTAAGAGAGAGAGTGATGTATAAAAGGATGAAGAAAGATGGAGAAAGTGTGTGTGTGTGTGTTAAAAATGTGTTTTGTCTCTTCGTCTGTGTAAATCTGTTCCATCCGTCAGAGGTAATGATTTCCTTCTGTTCCTTTTATATATATACACACACACACACACACACACACACAAGAGCGCACTGGAGAGGGGACTATTGTGTGTGTGTGTGTGTGTGTGTGTGTGTGTGTGTGTGTGGGGTTTGGAACACAGCCCCATCAGAAACCCAACCCACACTACATCACCACAACTGTGACCTGCTCTTAACCTCGCACTTCCTAAGGGGAATCCTCTAAGTGTGTGTGTGTGTGTGTGTGTCAGGACTCGGAGGGTGTAGACATCATGTTGGGAGTGTGTTCGAGCGGCCTGCTGATCTACAAAGACCGCCTGAGGATCAACCGCTTCGCCTGGCCCAAGATCCTCAAGATTTCTTACAAACGCAGCAACTTTTACATCAAGATCAGACCGGGAGAGGTGTGTGTATAAACACACACAAACACACACACACACATGTACGTCTGAATATATGTTTATACACACAGAACTAAATGTTGACGTGTGTGTGTGTTAGGCAGACCAGTTTGAGAGCACAGTGGGATTTAAGTTGCCGAACTATCGCGCCGCTAAAAGGGTTTGGAAAGTCTGTGTGGAGCATCACACCTTCTTCAGGTAACACACACTCAGGCCACGACTCCTTAACCGAGACTGACAGTCAGGCCACACCTCCTTCACTGTTGACACACACTCAGGCCACGCCTCCTTCACTGAGACTGAAACACACTCAGGCCATGCCTCCTTAACTGAGACACACTGGTCACGCCCCCTTCATAGGCCACCCACTTGAACACCACACCTTCTTTACTGAGACTGACACTCGGGCCACGCCTCCTTGAGAGACTAACCCATTTACTGAGGCTGGCACACATGCACAGGCCACGCCTCCTTCACAGAGTCCGACACACATAGGCCACACCTCCTTTTTAAAGACTGATGCACACTTGGGCCACGCCTCCTTTACTCATATTAACCTTAAATTAATAGTGTGTGTGTGTGTGTGTGTGTTAGGTTGATGAATCCCGAGCAGCCCACTAAGTCGAAGTTCCTGACTCTGGGTTCTAAGTTCCGTTACAGCGGGAGAACTCAGGCTCAGACCCGACAGGCCAGCTCTCTGATCGACCGACCGTCTCCACACTTCATCCGCACGGCCAGCAAACGCAGCTCACGCAGCCTCGACACCGGTAGCTCACTCACACACACACACACACACACACACACACACAGTATGCAAGTAAATGTGTAAGTGAGAGCTGATGAGAATTATATAGAGAGAATTAAAAGAAGAGATGAAAGAAATGCGGGATCAAAGAGAATAAAGTAGGTAAAGATAAAAAGGAAAATGAAAGAAACATAAGAACAAAGAAGATTATGAAAGAGAAGAAAGAAAGAAGGAGAACGGATGAATTACCAAGGGAAGGGAGAAGGTAAGGCTTTATATTCACACAAGTGTGTGTGTGTGTGTGTGTGTACAGAGACACAGAGTAAAATTTAAAGATTTGTCTTTAGGATGATGGACAGAGTGAGACAGAACGAGTTCACACCGTTCCAGGTTTCTCCTCTAATCCTGTTGAACCATGTGGACGTCATCCTTCTTTAACGCTAGTCAGTGTGTTCGCTCCCGGAGAATCACACTGACACACACATGCTCTGAGCACACGCACCACACACACACACACACACACACACACATACACACACACGGATCGCTGAATTTGGCCTTGGCTTGTGTCACGTGATCCGCTCGTCTGTGTCACAGCTCAGATCCAGAGCGCTGACCTCGTTATTTTCTCAGCATCTGTTCATCAGCAGCAGCAGTGTGCATCCCTGAGGAGGAGGAGGAAGAGGAGCGCCACCTGGTGGCCTCCCGCAGTATCACACCACACAGCTCGATCATCACAGTCTGCTCCACAATTCTGAATAAACGCTGAGCACACCTTTACCACACATCTGTATTAACTGTCTAAACCACACATCTGTATAGGCACCGTCTGCGCCGAACATCTGGATTAACTGTCTAAACCACACATCTGGATTAACCCAATGGTGTACACCACACATCTGTATAAACCCTTTCTAAACAAAACATCTGTATAGACAGTTTATACATACATTCCATATTTGCAGCGTAGACGTTGCCTATACAGATGTGCGCGCATCTGTATAAACTGTATGCTGCACATCTGTACACACACCCACCACCTGTACCACGCATATTTATACCACCGTTGACGCAACACATCTGTCTACACCTTCTTAATGATGTTTTGACCCTTATTCTCTTCACAGCTCCAGTGAGCGATCGTGGCCACGCCCTTGGCGAGAACGGTCGAGACCCCGCCCTGGATCTCTCCTCCGACTCCAAGGTGAGGAAATTTATCCCATACTCTTAGACCAGCGTGATTCTCTTCACAGGTTATTAAGGAAGGAGTCATGACGGAGTGACTGTTTTGTACAATGATGATGATGAGGATGGTGTATTTCCTTTTGTGTTGTTGTTTTCTTTATGTTGTTCGTTTGATAATCCCAAAATTGTTATAACCGAAGACGAGTTTCCCATCATGCTCTCTGTTTGGCGACTCCATCTCAGACGTCGTCGTTTAGGCCCTCACATCGCCGAACGCTCGGAGCAAGCTCGGCTGATCAGCGTGTGTAGGGAGCGTCGCTCGACACCCGACTTCCTGCTTTCACCCCGACGGAGCAAAGCTCAAGCTCTAGCAAACCTGTTCAGCTCCTCTCACTTCTTTTCTTTCTCACCTTCTTTTACCCTTTTTCCTCTCAGTCCCCTTATTTCTTCTCTCACTCACTGCTCCGCGCCACAGGGCGGTGTTTATATCGGACATCCACAGAAATAAAAGACGACAGTGAGGGAGGGGGGGGAAGAAAAGGAAAAAGAGAGAAGGAAGAAAAAGAAGTGGAGAAAAAAGTAAGGAGGCAAGAAAGCCAGCGTGAGAAAGGAAGACGGTCAATGAAAGAAACCAAAGAACGAAAGAAAAGAACAAAGAAGGAGAAAAAGGGAAAAGGTGTAAGAGAACAAAACATAAAATGAAAGAAGAGAAGTGAAAGTTTAAGAGAGGATACAAAGAAAGAAAAGAAAGGATAAAAAAGAAAACAGATCTAGCAGGAACACTGGTTCTAATGTTACTGGTTGTAGATGTAAACCCCTTCAAACCCCCCCCCCCCCTCCACACACACCTATTCCGCCTCCTTATCCTTGTTGTCCTCCCCCACACACACACACCCACACACTTATCTCTTTGTAATCCTCTTCCTCTCTGTGACTTTTGACCCCCAACAGTCTGTCTGACTAATGCCGTGTTTCTCTCCTCTCCTTCCTGTAACATCATTTCAACTTTTTCTTTTCATCAAACACTGTTGTTCTGTCGTTTCTTTTTTTTTCCTTCTTCTTCTTTCTGTTCTGTCACTTCTCGTTCACCCAGTCGCTCTTCATGTTCCCGTTCTTTCCCTCCTCCTCGTCCCTGTCCTCGCTCCCTCCCACCCTGGACACCATTTCCGAGCTCGATGTCCTGTCCGACGTCTCGGAGGATGAACCTGAGCTCGAACCTGACCTTGACCTTGACCTTGAACCCGACCTCGACCTTCCCGTAGAACCCGAATGCAACCCTGATGACACTGACCCCGCCTACTGTACCGAAGAGAGCATGCCTGCTTTTGCCCCACACCCTTCTTGTGTTCCCGCCGAGCACCACCCACGTCCAGGCTCCTCACTCCTGGCCTTGTTTAAGGGTGCACTCTTGCTGGACGGGGACGGCTCCATCGCACTGCCCTGTCCTTCCTTCGTCCTCATTTTTGCTGTCTTTCTCTCTGCCTGCCACTCGGTGGTGCTCTCTCTGGCACTCGCGCTCCCCCTGGCGGTGTCCCTGTCCTACCTCGAGCCCAAAGCCCTTATCCGCTTCTGGGTTGCTGAGGTCGGCGCAAGGGACATGACGTCTCAAGAGGAGACGTGTGACCCGGCCGCCTAAACCCACCCTCGATCTCTTTCCTCCATTACTCCACGACATCCATTGCTTAATCATGCACAGTGGTAGATTTGTAAAAATAGCACTCATCCCTCCTCCTCCTCCTCGTCCTCCTTGTCCTGCTTGTAAATGGATTTTCCCAGCATTCCTGAGAGGGTCTATTTATAGTTCCTGCCCTGCCATCCTCGTTGACCCCATTAGCGAAGCGCAGAACTCGGACTGCTCTCGCTGTGGACGCAGAAACTCTTTTAATAGACCTGTCCTCTGATACCAAACCCGGCAATTCAGGCACAAGTGAAACGTGCACAGGGTCCCATTCACACAAACCAGGTTTAGAGAGCGTTATGAGGACATGTTCGCCGGGGCTGATCTTCGATTTTCCAAACGGTAGAAGTCTGTCTTGCTTGTGATGCCTTCCTTCAAACTAAATATCAAGTGTAGCACAGATTCAGCAGTCTTGTACGTCACGTAAAACTTTAGGAGGCGGAACCTAGTGGGCGGAGTTGTACCAAACTGTGCTAAGAAAAAAAGAAAAGCAATGCTTGTCTAACGTGGCCGCTCTCATTGCATCCCAGTGCTTGTTAAACCCCCGTCTCATATATTTATTTAACTATACTTGTATGAAAATTCTATTTAAATTATTAGTAGACGGGTAATACATCCTACATGCACGACACCAAGCATCGAATACCTCGGAATGCATGCGCATCACTTTTGTCCAAAGCAGCTTGCGGGGACCCACTCTGACATCTAATCGTTAACTTGGCACTTTTTTTTTTGTTGTTGTTGAAATCATGTCTACCTACGTAGTTTTTCTCCGGCATCTGTCCCAGCAAGTAGTCTGGAAATCGAGACCCCCCCACTGTTGCGTTACGCTCACATGCCTCGCCCCTTAACGCTGACTAGCCAATCCCCGAGCTCGAGTCATCTTTCTCTTCACGACCTCATTTTTTCCTACGGAAATGTCAGGCCTTTCCATCATCCATTTCACGTTTTCTTTTCCTTCTGATTGAACCGTCCATCATTTCCACCAATCAGATTCCGCAGGTGGAAGAAGGGGCGGAGCCTGTGGAGGCCAGAGCCGGAGAAGTCGGTGCTGAACTCGTAGCTGAGGTCTGCTGTTTACCTTCCCAGCATGCATCTCTCTCTCTCTCTCTCTCTCTCTCTCTCTCTCTCTCTCTCTCTGAGTGTGTGTGTTTGTAATCTATTCACCAATCCAAAGTGAAATAAAAGACTACTAACTCTTCCTTTTCTTTTTGTTTTGCCTCCAATCGTGCTCCCAGACTGGAACAGATGGAGCCGATTCCCCCGAAACCAAGGTTCATTTAATCACCCCTGTGATTTAAGACGCTTGTTTGATTCCGTTCGCTTTTCTGTTCGTCTCTGTGGGGTTCTTCTTGGTTGTTGTATATTGGATCTTGTTTGTAAAATCTTGATGTGATTTTGTGATTTATTATTTATTTTTTGGTTTGTGGATGATCATATGGAGGTTGATGTGCTGGTGTTTGTTTGCTGCTTTATTGTGAAATGAAACAGAAACCCGTCCAAACCGTAGCAGAAAAAGTAAAGCCTCTGACAACAAAGTTTATACACAAGTAAAAGACGAGAGGAAAAATATTTAAGCAATA
The DNA here is from genome assembly GCA_030068045.1 of Platyallabes tihoni. Taxonomy (NCBI): domain Eukaryota; kingdom Metazoa; phylum Chordata; class Actinopteri; order Siluriformes; family Clariidae; genus Platyallabes; species Platyallabes tihoni. Next base: position 36,186,278 of record JAQQZS010000012.1, on the reverse strand, counting down.
TAAATTCATGGTTGTTCTAGTCATTGCAATCTTTCGGTTTGGTTTTTCAAGCAGCCGGTGCCAAATTGAATAGAAAATTAAAGTTATGTGAGGTTTATTTACTTAATTTAGTCTTTTCTAAATTGTTTTTATATGTAAATAATATGATGATGGTGTTGGAAATCGGTAATATTGGGAATACCTTTGGGTCTGGAATGGATTATCTGCGTTTACATTATTTCCTATGGGACAAAGCGTCTCGCAATACAAAACCATTAAATGACGCGGTGCAAACACAAAAGAATGGTGATGCGTAACCGGATCCATTCCCCCGTCCCAATACTAATGTGTATATGTGCGTATATGCAGGTTTTTTTTTTTTTTTGTCTTTTGTTTGTGTACGGTTTTTAAAGTTAAAATTAGTAAAAGACATTAAGCTTCTGAAATACTTTCTAAAATTGGAAATCTGTATTATAGCAAGAAGCAGCGCACACGCGCACGGTTTGGACGGGTTTTTTTTTAAACTGCATTTGGGTTCGGACTGTTCACTCACTAATTGTTTTGTTTGTTTTTCTTTATTCATGCCAACCTTTTTTTTTTTTCGTTTGTTTCATGGTTTGTCTGGTTTTTGTTTTTGACTCTGCAGAGCAAGCTGAGAGTGCAGGGAGAGAATATTTATGTCAGACATAGCAATCTAATGCTGGAGGTTCGTATCTCTGACATCAGATGGGAGGGGGTGGCATTGGGGTGGGGGGGGGGACAGACTATTTATCCTAAAATTAGCTTTCAAATATGCAGGAAAATCTAAATATCCAGTTTGTGCTGTGCTCTCGCTCTTCTGAGCTGCCCTTCACTCTCATTCTGTGTGTGTGTGTGTGTGTGTGTGTGTGTGTGTGTGCTCTCTTGTGCATGGTGAAATGTATAAATTACAATTTTTATCCTTTTTTTTCTTTTAACCAGACTAATACTTTTACTTTTTACTTTGTGTGTGTGTGTGTGTGTGTACTAAACTGATTACTGATAGTGAAACACACACAGAAAATAATCCCCTTCACTAATATGAGACAAATAATACTTTTAATTCGTCCCGTTTGCTAAATTCAAGGAAACATTTACAGAAATGGGTGATTTCAGGTTGAGGTTGTAAATTTTTGTTTGTTTGTGTGTGTGTGTGTGTGTGTGTTTTTTTTTTTTTAAGTCAATCCAAAATGACTACAATATAAAAAGCATAGGCATAAACTAATTTTGGCGAAAAGGATCAAAAATGCATACAGTATATAATGATTTTATTATTATTTGTATTAAATTGGACAAAATTAATAAAGTAACCGAAAGAACAAGAATGAAATAGGAAAAAAGCGTAAAAAAAAAAAAAAAGTGAGGTGAAGAGAGAATGTAAGAGTCATTAAAAAAAAAAAAAAGAAAAACAAAAGGGGTGGATTTTAGGAAAAATATAATACACGTGTAAAACATTATGGAAAAAATGTGTTTAAAAATGTTTTTCATGCATTTGAAAGAAATTAAAAAAAAAAATTAAGGTTTAGGAAAAAAATAAACAAAAAAAGCCATAACGCATTAGGAGGACAAAAGATGGGTGGATTCACAGGGGGGGGAAACAAGCATGCAGAAATGAGTCAAAATAAAGCAAGAAAAAGCATGAACAGTGCAATTCTAATAAATAATTGTTATATAATGCATTCATAAATGCAAAGCATGAAGAAGGATGTGCAAAAGAATCTGAACATGAAAGGGGAAAAGTAATGGCAAGAGGAAAAAGTTGACGTGTTGAAGGACTAAAGAAGTTATTAAAATAAAAATTTTAAAAAGCAAAAGGAAGGGAACGGAAAAAGGATGTACAAAGGCTGGGAAGCATAATACAAATTCAGAAAAAATATAAAGATTTAATAAAATAAAAGATGAAAGAACTAAATAATAGAAGATGAGGGGAAAAAATACCCAAAGTGATAAAATTATCGCAACGTATTCTGTTCTCGGTGTGGCCACTAGGTGGTGTGAACTTCTGAGGGAAAGTCGAGAGGATTAGACCTCACCCGTTAACCGCATAGCTGCTGTGTGTGTTTCACTCTCGTGTGTTTCGGCAACTACCCTGGGGGGGATGGGTAATACCTGTAAAGCCTCGTCTCACTGCTGTCCCATGTGCGGGACAGACATCGGCAGGTTCAAAAGGGGCGGAGCTTAAGTTCTTGATCAAGAAGTCGTCCTGAATAAAAGCGTCTGCCAAATGCGTAAATTTAAATGATCGAACTAGCACAAAACTTACTATACAAGCTAAGATCGTTACCTGAGCATATCTCAGCATGCTTTAGCTAGCATGGTTGTGTTCTCTGATTTTAGTAGCTGTGATGCAGCGTAGTAACATCACATCGACAATTATATCGCATACAAAACATTGTAGCTCGAGTTTCACATGTTAGTTTCAGTTGAATGGACTGTTATTGTCTACCTGACACCATTACCCTGGTTAAACTCTTTACCTGCCTCTTCATCTTTGTTTAAATACTTTTGCTAGCAGATTAGCTGTTTTTTTTTTAAGTGGATTGAGAGAAAGATTCAGGGGATTGATCACAATAATAGCTGAATCAAGAAACAAAGATTCAAGAATCAATCATGATTTAAGACTGAATGCATGTAGAAAGAAGAATAGAAATGAGTGTAAGAGTAAAAAAAAAATCATCAATGAGTGCCAATATTCAAGTGCTATTAAATAAATAGCAATAAATAAAAGACAAGAATAAAATACAGACTTGAGAAAAGAAATGTGCGAAGGAACAAATAAATGTGAAGAAAGAATAAAAAAGTTAAAAGAAGAGTAAGTAAAAAAGCATGGGCAGAGGGATGTAATGAGCCAAAAAAAATCACAAGATGTAATTAGTAAAGAAAAAAGCTGAAAAAATGTTGAACAGGAGAAATGATGAAAGTGAAAATCAGACAGGAAGGGAAGTGTAGCTGGTTAATTTTGCATAAGATTAGCGATCAAGTTCAGAAGCATGTCAGCTAATGTGGCCCACTTATTTATTTATGAATTGAAATTAAATCAGCTTGTAATCCTGGTCAGTAAAGCCCCGCTCCTTGTTGGCCCCAGATTCATGCCGTTTGACAGAATCTGGCCGTTCATGATGTTCCAGCAGTGAGGTGTGGCTCATACTTTGCTCGATGACTCTGTATTCCTACACTAATGACGTGGATCTTGACTCCCCTTTCCTGTCTGCCGGTTGCCGGGGCAATAGGATCTGGATAAAACTCAGGAGGATGTTTTGAGGCATCAGGCTAGCATTAGCGAGCTAAAGCGCAGTTTTATGGAGGCAGCTCCGGAGCCCCAGCCCAGTCAATGGGAAAAGCGTCTGACGGGCAGCCCCGTCACCACCAGCCTGCGCCCGCCCGTTCCAGGGGTACGTGTGTCTCTGTCACAGGATTCAGGCCGCAGACCCTGCAAGCCGACAAGCCTGCATGCAGCACTCGCTGTGCAGTTTCTCTTTTTTTTTTTATATATATATTTTCATGTTGCAGTCAGACTTGTTTAACTCATGTTTCCAGTGCCTGAGATTTTATTTCGGTAGAAATCTTTAAAACCTTGTAAGAACGAAATGCTCGCTAGTGACTGTAACCCTGTTGCCCTGGGAGGTTTCTTAAACAATCCTGACTGCCTCATGACCACTTCGTGGTTACCCAAAGCCAGTCTTCCGCTTTTGATCAATGGTGGACAGCTTTGCGATTCTGACATTAGAGACTTTAAGCATGGAAGACTGCAGACTTGTTTCTTTTGGACATTACTTGTTGATCCTAAGAGAGAAACAGTTTGGTATAGTAAGCGGTATTTTTATGGTACATGACATTGAATTCAGGGCATGAATTGCCAAACACACTGTTATTTAACTATAGCAACTCATAGTTGAGAACTCAAATCAGTATCAACACAAATTTTTAAATGCCAAATTCATTCTCTAACAGTCCCACCACTTCATCATAGCGATCACCCTTGTTGCAGCCTAATAGTTGTTCCCTGCAACAGCTGTGCAACTATTATTTTCTTCTTTCAAGTAATCATCCTTCCCAACAGTCGATACCCCCAACAGACATCCCATCTGACAGACCTCGCCACAATAGTTGTAATCCATTATTTCCCAACATTTTGCCTCAAGTCATCCCCCAAGTGAAATCCCCCCCCACTTCTGCCAGCTGACATCACCCATTAGCGGTTGTCTTCAGCAATTCTACTGTCATCATGCCCCCGAAAGGCATCTTCAATTAAGCAATATTCGTCCCTCCAATAATTGCCCTCCCCAGTGTTCAACATCCCTCCAACATTTGCTATCCCTATGATCTTCCCAGCAACTGTCAATCCTCCCTACTGTCCCTTCAATAGTTGTTATTCCTCGAGTCATCACCCCATCAGTTGCTATCCTTCAACAGTCATCACCCCTTTGTTTATCACCACTCAATAGTCATCAGCCCATCAGTTGCTACAACCAAGAGTAATCACCCCATCAGTTGTCGTCCCTTAACAATAACCACCCCATCAGTTGCCATCCCTTAAGAGTAATTGCTCTATTTGCCATTGCTCAGTTGCCACCCCCCAATTAATCACCCCATCAGTTGTAATGCTTCAATAGTTATCACCCCATTATTTGCTACCACTCAATAGTCATCAAACCATCGGTTGCCACCCCAACAGTAATCACCCCATCAGTTGTCATCCCTCAACAATAAATACCCCATCTGTTGCCATCCCTCAATAGTCATCACTCCATTATTTGCCCATGCTCAGTAATCACCCCAGCAGATGTCATCCCTCAACAGTCATCACCCAATCAGTTGCCATCCCCCAATTCATCACTCAATTACTTGCCATTTCTCAGTAGTCATCATGCCATTAGTTGTTCCTCCAGAAATTCTTATCCTCAGATAGTTTCCTATCATTTTAATAGTTGTTCTTCTAATAGTCGTTGCCCAGCAGTGGTCCATGCTTAGAGTCTCTAGTTGTCTCCTCAGTGGATGTTCTTTCTTGCTCATTCTGATCTGGGCTCAGCAGTCAGGACCGTTTTCTCTAAAACTGTGTTCTGCATCTGATAATCTGCAACTTTTTTCATCCCAGCTGGGAGGATCATGCAATCTGATTGATGCTTTGCTTTGGATTTGAATTTCCCACTGTTTTCTGTGATGGATTTCTTTCTTTTATTCTTCTTTATATGCTCCATTTTTCCACTGTAACTTTTTTCACGTTGTTTTATTAATATTATTTTACTGCTTTATCATTTTGCTTTCGGGTGAAGTTCAGTGCCTGTGTTTGCAATGTTTTCTGTGTTTATTTCTGAGACAGAGTGGCATCATCCACTCCATCTTCACTCCATTATTCGGGTCTCAATGTTTCCTTTCAACCTGGTTGTTCCATTCCTTCCTTTACTCTTTTTCTGAGGGTCTCCTGAACCTTGGTTGGTTCTTTGGGTTTATGATCAGGTCTCTTGGGTTCTTTTTATCGGTTTTAAGCGATTTCTGCTTTCACAGTCATGACGTCCCAGGGAACTAAAATCTTCAACTGCTTCTTAATGCACTTGGATATAATTTGCAGGTTCTGGCTAACTGGTGAAATTTCTCTGCTTCCTATGCAGGGCTTATCTTTGTATAATCTAGCATAAACTGCAGCGAGTGGAATTAGTGCGTAACTTGCATGGCTGCTATGTGGACATTGAGAAGTCATGACCCGGTTTTTGTTTGGTTGCTCACAGGCTGAGTCACAGCGGGTTGTCAGCCAAGTGCTCATTAGCATATTAGACCACGCCCACCCACCAACAGCCTTTTAACCAGCACTATTGTCACTTTTCCTTTTTTATTTAAGGTCACATTTAATAGTTTACATATTGTTCCCTGGGATTTTATTAGTTACACTCCAGTTCTATGTAGTGTGTGATGTCTTTTAGTTCTTTGTCTCCATAACATAAATTTGTTTTTATTTTGGGAAATAGAACAAGCTAAATTTGTTCAAATGTAATTACCCTCGAGTCTGAATGACATTGTTCCTTGTGAATAATTGCGCCATTTGTGTGGTTTTAGTGTTAGTATTATACTTGTGAAATCGTTCAACAAACCCTTAATCATGTGTAATATTCAGAGCACCATTTTAGATCTGGCTTAGGCACTGCGTATGGATAGCATTAGCTTCTATTCTTTAGGAATGCTATGGACCAACAGGTTTGATTCTGGAGATCAAAGCTTGGTTGCTTCATTGTTTTTGTTTTTTGGTTACAAACATGTTCGAGTCCAGTTGCTCTTACTCCGTGACTGTTTAATGACCCGAATAACTGGGTCTTTCTCTGTCTTCCTTCTCCCTCTTTTTTTTTTTTTTTGTCTCTTCCTCTTTCCCTTTTGTCTCTCTGTGTCTGTGCATAGAGTTTAGAAGAAGAGCTCACCTCTCTGTTTTTGCGTCAAGTCTGTTTCTCTGGCTCCCGCAGTGGCGCCGTCTCTCCGGCAGACGGCACTGTCGCTGCACGGTCCGAGGTGCTCTCCACCTTCTGGCACTAAACTTCCTCCTTGCATGTTCCGTTTTCTCCTTCTCTCGCTCGCTCTCTGCCGCTCGTTATGTGTGATGGCTAACTCCGGTCGTTTGTCTTGTCTTTTCTTTTCTTTTTTTTTTTTTTTTTTTTTTCCCCCCGTAAGTTTGCGTCCGAGTTTGGTCTCGTTTAGAAAAGTTCTAAATCAAAGCAAACTAATTAGGAGTGCCCATTCGAAAAGACTTTTATGCTCTGATGATTAGTTTGTAACATTATTAGCTGCACTGTGCTGTATTCCAGCGGTTAAAATCTTTTATAATGATGATAGAGAGACCAGACCGGACAAAACCTTTAAATAATATGTTCTGAAAATCATCCACATTTAAATTGGTTGTTTGTTTGTGTGCTTCTTCTCATCATTAAAAACCTGCTGAATGTGACATGCTTCCAGTAACCGTTGCCTATGGTTACCATTTATATTCCACAGATAAGCCCCACCCACCTCGAGAGCGCCCTGTCTGACAGCAGTGACATCAGCAAGGTGGTGTCTAAATGCAACCTAACACCAAGCTAACTCACAGCTCACCTCAGACTTAACACACTGCTTCATCCATCCATCCATCAGTATATCTAGTCGTATATATGTTGACCCATCTATTTTATGTTTTTGCTTCTTAATTGTTTTTTCAGTTTTTGTCCATTCGTTTTTTTTTATGTTGGTCATTGTTTTTTTTTCTCTCCATCCCCTGTCTCGGTCTTTTTTTTTGTTTGTTTGTTTGTTGTCTAATATAGAACGAACAGAATTCAGGGCTTAACGGTCAGCCCAAGGTTATAGAAGTCGTGGAGGAAAACAAAAGCACGGAGGAGGTCAAAACAGACAAGCCCCAAAGCCCCGCCCCTGATGTGTCTGAAGTGGTAACTGCGGTTACCCAGAAAGCCCCGGAAGCCAAGGAAGAGGAGGTGGAGCCAGAGAAGAGCGTCACGTCAGAGAGCGAAGACGAGGCGGAGTATCACGCTCAGCTTCCCGCCTCTACAGATTCCACGCACGTCATCGTGGAGGAGCCTGAAGAGGTGGAGCTTAACGAGGAAGTCCTCATGACCACAGAGGCAGAGCCACAGCCGGTCCACTGCGAGCCCGCTAAACCGGAGGAGACGCAAGCACTCGCGGAAGACGAAGTCTCCGGAAATGAAATGACTCCTGATGAGGCATCCAACGGTCATGGCGATGACCCTGAATCTCCGCCAGTTACCTGCGCTATTGCTGAGGAACCTTGCCTCATCAACGGCGACTCGTCTCACGCGGAAACGGAGCGTGTCCCGCAGGTGATCTGTTGCTCGGAGGTAATTGCCCGAAAAGCGCAAAGATGGCCGACTGCGCCATCCTCCTCCTCCTCCTTATCTTCATCATCCCTTCATCCTTGTCCTGCTGCCTTTCCTGCCTTTCCACCGGAGAACACATCTATCTCTTTCTTTTGTTTTTTATTTTTTGAACTCACAACATGGCCGCATGAAAGAAGCAAGTGATTAGCACGATGTGCCATGACGCATCTGTCCAAAGCTCACTTTTTTTATTCATATTTCATTGCTTTGTTTTTTTCTTGGGGGCGGAATTTAAATTTGCTCATCATCCTAATTTACCATACACACCCAAAAACCTAAAGCACAAACGCACAGCAATTTGTTTTTGTACGGTGTGACGTCACTGTGGTGAAAGGCGCCAGGACATTGAGGCATCCGTAAAAAACGTAAAAAAAATACCTTCTAGGACTGAACAATTACAGATTTTTCTAAGGTGCAGTAAACTTGAGGAACTTTCCTGAGTGAGAACTTTTCTGGGGCGTGTCTTTCTTGGGCCTGTAACCACGATGTTGCACAAAACGTACAAGCGTCACTCCTGTAATTGATGTGACGAAGAATTAAATCATTGGCTAATCACGAAGAGGAAAATAAAATGGCAGGTATGACCTGTGGGTTGGTCGTATTCTGTGCAGGCTCCGCCCCAGTTGTTCGCACCGTACGAAAAAAGTTCTGCCTCAATAGCAAATGCTGTAAAAGTTCCCGAAACTACTAGAAGACCAGATGAAGTTCCTTAAAAAGGTTCCTGGAGTAGAAATGTAGATGGTGTAGAGATGAACAGCATCGTCCTGAACATCATGCACAGGATGTGTTTCTGTTGCTAGAACGTTCCTTTTTCATTTTTGGAAACACAGGAATTTTTGTATTTATTTATTTTTTTTTTTTGGAAAAGCTTGGGCGGAGTTTTTTGTAATAAGTCCTGCTGATTGGTTAGTCTCGTACAACAATCTACCGACAACCTTATGAATCTCGCTATCGAGTGTCGTTACACTTGTTTCTGCACGAAGCACTGTTTTCATTTAGGAAAGTTCCAGGACCTTGCGTGGTCCTCAAGCCAATAGGAGATGATCTGGGGTGGAGTATCTTTGCTTGAATGAATAAAAAAATGTTGCTCTTTGCCTACACAAACCTGTAACGCAACCACGGATGCCACAATGTCCTTGTATATGCTACTTTAGTTTGAGCTAGTTTTTTTTCCCTTTTGATGTGCATGAGATCGCGCTTCGTGTTGTTTCCTGCATGTTTTTATTTATATATATATATATATATATATATATATATATATGCGTGTGTGTGTGAGAGCTTCTGGGGGATGACTGTGCAACCGGTGGAGACGAATCTGGATGACTCATCCGTCGTCCCACTCATCCTCCGAACACTCACTGCTTTACCTGCAGGGAAGCGCTTCTGGTTTGGTTTATTCACAGAAACCAAACAAAACCTGCAATAAAGCAGCATCACTTTGCTAGCTGTACCAAAGTTCAGCATGAGATCTGTTTGCTTGCCTTAATTTTATTATTTTTTTAATTATTTCATTTGGTCCATCTTGCCATGACTGTTTGAATGCGCCAATTTGAGTTGATTGATTGAGTTTCAACTGAGTTGATTTGAGTTCATTTAATGTTTTGTTTAATTTCGTTAGAGTTGGATTTGAATTTGAGTTCATTTGAGTTTGAATTGGTTTAATTTGAGTTTACGTTTAACCTCCTGAGACCCGGACTCAACTACTGTTGTGTACATTGCAATTTCTGATGACTTGTTTTTA
>JAQQZS010000012.1:36166672-36171672 GCA_030068045.1 Platyallabes tihoni | reverse complement strand
CTGTGTAGATTTTGTAAAACCTAGTAACAGCATTATTTCTGGCACTGGAGACTCCTTCCATAAAGTTTACTGTATTAAACTTTCATCAAGACATTTCAACGTGGTCACACTTCTATAGAAATGATGACATGGTTAGAATATCCACACTAATGTTAACATAAGATTTGTAGCTGTGTAACTTTATAGGAAAAGAATCAATCATCCTCTTGATCAGAATCCAGAATACAAAAGTGCTTTATTGATGAACTGAGTCTTGGTGTGTCGGAACGGTTCATGTCTCCCTGACAGTGTGGTTGGACATGCTCGTGTGTGTGTTACTCATTGAGTTCATTGATCTCGAGGACCTCGTGTCGTGTCCTACTTTCCAAAAGCCGAACTCCTGTCAATCTCCAGATTATTTTCCTCAGTTGTGTGTGTGTGTGTCAATCAGCTGTCACGTCGCCGTCTGTACCGGCGTTGCTGATCGGAACAGAGTCGGTGTGCTGTGTCCCGGTTCTCAGACAGCTCCGCCTCCACTGAGAAACACACAAACAGAAACGATTGCAGATGATTACTGAGACAAATGGACTTGTTTTTCTCTGACTCTCACACACACACACGCTTCTCTTTTCATTTAGTTCCTTAAAGCTTCTTTATTACATGATCTGTAATTCATTTGATATTTTATTGCGCAAGAAGCTAGATGTGACACGCCACACTGTCAAAGCCATATTCACTGTTACCTTGACAACCATAATTCGATTCACAATTAAAGTTAGTGTAACTTAAGCTATCTTAGCATCCGGGTTCTGTGGGACCCAATGTGGTCTTTCCAGCTACCATGTCAACCTGTAATCACACGTTTGATTGATCCAAATGTATGATATTTATTTTGTGACATCATAAACTCCTGTGTAGCCCCGCCCCCTGCTGTACTATTCTATATTATTGTATTACTATATGTCTCAGATTTTTATCATGATAGAGTAAAACTGAGTGCAGCCCTGTGTTAGTTTTCATTTCATTAATGCACAATGTGAATATAGTATTTGTTTTAGGAAATCCCATCCGTCTCCATTGGTGTAGATCCGCATCCATGCTTCGTTGTGTATGACCTATTGATTTTTTTTTTTTTATGGTTTTGTTTGGAATTTACTCTTATAATTTGGACCACGGTTCTATTATAGATATATCGTAAATAACTTGTAAATAGTGGTTGGTTGAAAGTCAGTGCAATTTGTTTTAAATGCCTTTTCTTTTTTTTTTGTGTGGTTAGATAGAAAGAACTAAAAGATTTTTTTTCATTTTTTTCATTCTGTTAGATTGGTCAAATTAAGTTTAGGTACAGAGTGTTTTGTTTCTTATTTTTTTCCCACTCTTGGGGAAATTAGGCCCTGTTGGTCCAAAATAAGCAAATGCACTACTGGTCTCTTAATTAATAACTCTACTTTTTGGTATGTTGCAGCCTAACCTAGACTGTGTCATAACTATAGCGTAGTGTACTGTATTGTCATATAGTAAAGTACAATATAGCATAACATAGTAACAGAGTGTAGCACAGTATAGATAACAGAGTATGGAATGGCATGGCAATTTAAATAGAAGAGTACAGTAGATAGAAATGATAGAAAGGTACTATACTATACTGCACATATCCGTTTAACCATTAACCTGCTAAAGTATGTCTCAAACCTGGAGTCACTGGAAACCAGAGGCTCAGACCTCAGCTGTAGAGCATGACAGAACAGAACTATGTGCACTACTTAGGGAGGTGAGGACTAAAAATATTTACAAGTGTAAATAAAAAGGTATAATTCACGATATGCAGTAATATATAGCACAGTATACCACTGTACGAGCAGGCTCGTATGTCACAACACTCGTAAACCAAAGCGAATTCTCCCATATGAAATAATGGAAACTCAAATTATCCGTTCCACAGCCCCAAAAAATAAATACATAAAAATAATTAACACAAAATAAAACAAATGAACCTGCACTTTACCTTAAAAAAAGTAAAACTAAATCCCAACAGATTTTTTTTTTGTGTGTGTGTGTGTGTGTGAGTCTGTGTGTTTGTGAAGCTAAAGTAAGAGGAGAGAGGGAATTAGACCCCCTCTCTCTCTCCCTCTTCTCGTCTTAGACAGTAACCCTTCTTCCTCTCTTATTTGAGTTTTCCACACACACAGACATTAACGAAAAGACTGTTTCATGGGATAAATTTATTTTAATATACAGTATATGCATGCTGTACACACACGCATACAAACACAAAATAAAATATGTTTTACACACACACACACACACACACACACACACGTGGACACAGTGTTATAGTAAACAGTATACGCGTGCACGGATGTTGATTATACCAGTAAGAGACGAGCACTAAGACCCAGCAGGGGAGATGATTACCCAGAATTCCACAGCGCAAGAGAGAGAAAAACGTTGACTCAGTTGTGATCACGTGCGTGATACATGATACTCTGTACTCGTAAACCAAGACTTGTTTGTTTTCCAAGTCAATTTTTTTTTTAAACCGCGTTACTCGCAATCCGAGGTTTCACTGTATATAAATAAATTTAAATACTATTAGTAGTGTTTAGTTTAGTATGTTCCAGTAAAATAAATAGATATAATAAATAAAATGTGTATCATTTAATGTAGTGGATTTAGTATATTACAGTATAGTTCGGTATAATAGATCAAATACCATAATTATGGTGTAATATGAAGATATTGTAGATAGTACACCTTATTACATGGTTACAGATACTGTACAGGATAAATGTACGTGTTGAATAGTTTTACATTTTATTAAATGCAATGGCTTAAAGATCAAAGGCTCAGCACTGGAGTACGATAGGATAAAAGTAAATTTATAATCATATAGTATAGATTACAAATCAAGCGCACACACATGCAACAGACACAGAATACAGATGCAGTTGTACTATGATAATGTAAAAGTTTTGGCACCTTTGTCTAGGTTCATTTTCAGGAAGCGCGTCAGCAGCAGGAGCAGAAGACTGACGGGTATGAAAACTCCAACACACAAGAACCAGCCAGGAACATGGCTCAGGAACACAGCCAGCGACGACATGACCCTCACACACACACACACACACACACACACTGACAGACACACACACAGAAATATTCTGTGTGCATATGTTGGACTTTGAACAAACTATAATGAGTCGAGGATTTGGTTAATCACTCACTTAGTGTGTGTGTGTGTGTGGAAGAACACGATCAGATTAACAGCTCAAGACATGCACTTAAGCATTAGGGTAAAGAAAAAAAAGATCAGTGCCTTCCTGATCCATTCTTTTGATTTTTTTTTATCTGTTCTGTGTGTAATTAGTCTTTAGTGTTGATCAGATTTAAAGTGATTTTAGTCCTCAGTGTCTTTGTGTAAAAAAATGGCAAGAATGGTAAACATTTTTACATTTAAAACCTTTTATTTTGTTTACAGTATACCGTATCTTCTCTTCTTTTCAATTTCCTTATGTTTCAATAAAACTTGTAAAATAAAAGGAATTATCCTCAAGTAAGTTTAATGTTAAACTTCTATTCATCAATCACATTATTTCCAGATTTTTGCTACAAATCCTCCTTTAAATTCAGAGTTTAGAGTTAAACCAAATTCTGTCCAAGATGGCCACCTCTTTACACTAACTTCCAGCATTCAGTTACAGCTAGATTCATTTTGTTCCTCTAGTGTTAAGCTAGAGAAACTTCTATTAGACAATGAACACACATTAGTTCATCAGCTACATCATTTAATACTGGTGTTACACCACATGACCATAAATTGGAGGTGAAGATAAAGATTTAGATTGAGGATAGACATAAAGATGTAGCTAGAGGATGGACTTGAAGATGGAGGTGAACAAGTAGGAGATGGAAATGAAAATGTAGGTTTAAAGAGCAGGGAACATGGAGGTGGAGATGGAGATGAAGAAAGAGTAGAAATTATGATAGAAATGGAGCTTGAGCTGAAACTGAAAGCATGAATGAACAAACAAATGGATGGGAGTGGACAGATTGATTGATTGACTAATGGATGAGTGGATAGTTGGGTGGATAGAAGGATACAATATATGAGTAAATTAATATTAATGTTTGAGTAGCTTGAGCGATCAGTATATGGATGAATGGGTGGATAGTAGATGGATGGATAAGTAAATGCTGGATCCATGGATGAGTAGTTAATATATGGATGTGTGAGCAGAGGGATTGATGAGTAGATGGGTGGATGAACATGTAGATGGATAGCAAAATCAATGAGAATATGCATGAATGCGTGAGAGGATGGATGGATGAACAGATGGACAGGTAGATGGATGAGTGGATGGAAGGGGTGGATCGATATTAGATGAAGTAGATGAATATCCTGATGTATGAGTAGATGGATGGATAGATGGATGGATGGATAAATGAATAAATGGTAGGAAGTACAGAAAGATTAATAAATAAATAGCTGGATGGATAGATAGTTGTAAAGATTAGTGGATATAAAGCTGGATGGATGGATGGCTGGACGGATGGATGGATGGTTGAAGATGAGTGGATAAATGTGTGGTTGATTGAATGAACATATGTGAAAGGGTTGATGGATAGAAGAATTGATGGATTGATGTATGGATGGATGGATTTTTAAGTAGATGTATGAATGGATAGATGCATGTGATGGGTGGTGGATATATGAGTAGTTGAATGGATGGATGAATGGATAGATGAATGGATGGATGGATGGATGGTTGGATGGATGGATATATGAGTAGATAAATGGATGAATGGATGGTAACATGATTAGATGGATGGATATATGAGTCGATAAATGGATGAATGGATGGTAACATGATTAGATGGATTGATGGATGAATGGATGGATGGTACAGTAACAGAATCATACAGTATCATACAGTAACATGATTAGATGGATGGATGGATGGATGGATGAGTAGGTGAATGGATAGATGGATGGTACTATGGGTAGATGGATGGATGGTAAC
>JAQQZS010000012.1:36155021-36166368 GCA_030068045.1 Platyallabes tihoni | reverse complement strand
CCTCAGGTCAATAATGACTTGTTACCTAGCAACCAACACTGTATACGGTGTGTGTGTGTGGGTGTATGTGTGTGTGTGTGTCTGTGTTTAAAAAGCTCCTGTCATCACAGCGTTACATCCTGTGACTGATTCACTCTCCTAAATGAATCTTTAATCTGCTAAATTAAATTCAGTTCTAATCTGCAAAAAAAACATAATCCTGTTTGAGAGAGAAAGTAGAGGAGGAGGAGATGAAAGTTATGATAGTGAAAAAACACAATAAAGGGGTGAACGAGAAAAAGTAAAAAAAGAAGTTAAGAGGGAGGTGGAAAAGAATGAAGCAGAAAAAATAAAGTAGAAGGCGTTTGGCGAAAAAACACGAGACAGAAAGAAAATAGAGAGAGAGAGAGAGAGATAATGAAAAATGAAAATTGAAAGGGTTGAAGTATGTTGGAGAGATGTGATAATCAGAATCAGATCAAACTTAAAACAAATAAACTGAAAAACTGAAAGACGAAGAAAAGAAATGAAGGATAAAGGGGGGTAAGTAAGGAAAGAACGAGGGAAAGATGACGGACCCAACGTGAGAGGAAGCGAGAAATATAATAAACAAAAGAAAGAAAGACGAGGCAGAAAGATGGAAAGGACAAAGTTGTAAGAGAAATGGGCAGAAAAAGAGCGAGAGAGGAAGAGAACGGGTTAAAGAGCATCAGGAGAACAGAAGTGTGTATGAAGGGAATGTCTGTGCATCAGCATCGATCCTGTATGAAGATGAGTGTGTGTGTGTCTCCACAGGAAGTGTGTTAGATTCTGGCTGGTCTTCTACATCAGTCATGTCTGCTTTCCCTTAGGATCTCATTACCGCCTCTCTCTCTCTCTCGCTCTCTCCCTCTCGCTCATTAAACACTTTTTTCTCACTCTTCTGACACACTCCACTCATTTTACTCTCATCTTTGTACTCTTGTCTTTTCTCTTCTCGCTCGTTTCTTTCCCGCGGTTCAGCAGGAGCTGGCCTGATGTTGAGATTAGAGCTTTACTCAGATGGCATTAGTTTGCCATACTGTTTAAGAAGCATGCACTTGCTAAACCTGTTTTGCTTGTGCACTTCGTTCCTGACCTAACAGGAACGAGAAGGTGATGCTTTTAGGTAAGTGTGTGTAACTGCAAAGTACAAACTACAAAAAGTTAAGAGTGTGGGAGAAAAGTGTAGTGCGAAAGCTGCTGGATAAATCTCACACTCCACCTGAGGGCTGAGGAGCGGAGAGCCGAGCTGCTGATCTACACCAGGAACTGGAGCGCTGCTTTTCGATGACTTTACTACATAAATACACCACATATATACATATATCTTTTAATACAATATATGGACAAAAGTATTTGGCCAAACCTGCAATGACATTGTATCCAAATACATATACTTCAACATGGAATTGGTTTTCCTTTTGCAGCTATAACAACTTCCAGTTTTCTTGGAAGGTTGTACACAGATTTTGGAGTGTTTCTGTAGGAATTCATTCTGCAGAGCATTTATGAGATCAGGCACTGATGTTGGACGAGACGGCCTGGATTGCAATCTCTGTTTCAATTCATCTCAAAGGTCCTCGATGGGGTTGAAGTCAGGGCTCTGTGTTAGGGCCGATTGAGTTCTTCCACACTGAACTCATTAATCCATGCCTTTATAGTCCTTGCTTTGTGCACCGGGACACAGTCATGTTGGAATAGAAAAGGGCCTTCCCCAAACTGTTGCCACAAAGTTTCATAGAAGCATAGCACTGTCCAAGATGCTGAAGCATTAATTACGATTGCCCTTCACTGGGGGACAAGGGGCCTGATTGATTGAAACACCTGGATTCAACAAAGAACAGGTTTGGCTTAATACTTTTGTCCATATTGTGTATTAATAAAACTGGAGACAGTTAGCCTTCAGATTCCAGATTCTACTCTACTACTAATGCTACTACTCATAATTCTTCTTATTCATTAATTCATTCACACATTCTCTATAGCACTTATCCTGTACAGGGTTGTGCGAGGAACAAGGTGGGGTACGCCTGAACAGGGTGCCAATTCATCACAGTGCACACACACACAGTCATTCACCGACTATGGACAATTTGGGGATTAGCCTACTCTGCATGGACAAAATAAGAGAACCCGGAGGAAACACACCAGAGACAAGAGGCAGGAATTGAGCCCTCAACCCTGTAGGTGCGAGGCCACAGTGCTAACCATTATGTCACCATGTCTCTTTTTGCTGTACTAGTAGCAGTAGGTGCTGAGATACAAGTCCTGATTGGGAAGCCACGGTTTAGACCAGAACTTATGTATGTTGTGTGTTTCTTGGACTGTGTGCTCATCCTCACAGCTCCTGCAGGTTCAAACTCTTTCAGAACACTGACTCCCATGACAGACTAAAACTCTGCTCTTGGCTTCCTGCTGAACTCCATCTCCAGGTATCTGGTCATCTTTCCATCTTCTTTGAGCTTCTATGAGAATTACTACCCCCCTGCTCAGGCACCGCCACCACCACCTGTGTGGTGAGTTATAACGGCTGCACAACAGCAATTTGAATAGTGTTCGCAGTTGCACAGCTTGATCAACAGAGGGCACATCGAGCGCAGCCAGTGTGGTTAAAATATACCTAGAGCATGCAGGTCACATGGTCAACATGATTTCCCTACAAAATGGGCTTATAATAAACATCCATTCAAATGCATCTTTACGATAGCAGATACACGCTACCTGACATGTTTTGTCACTACATAAGTATAGCAAAATTAAAGCAGTGCAACTCAAATGATAACTTTAATTTCATTTTTAATGCAGATTAAATAATACAAATTATGCAATCAATATTCAGTAAATGTCAACATTCTACACAACACAACAGTGGATGAAATTCAAGTGAGCTCTTTTCTTTCTTATTTTGTTCTTTTTTGTCTTCCTCTCCCTTTGTCTCTCTCTGTCCCTCTATGTGTCCTTCTCTCCCTTCCTCTCCCTTTTTCTTTTTGTCCCTCTAATTGTCCCTTTCTGTCTTCCTCTTCCTTTCTCTCTGTCTCTCTATGTGTTATTGTCTGTATTCCTATCCTTTTATTTTTTGTCCCCCTAATTGTCCTTCTCTGTCTTCCTCTCCCTTTCTCTCTCTGTCTCTCTACGTGTCCTTTTCTGTATTCCTCTCCTTTTATTTTTTTGTCCCTCTAATTGTCCTTCTCTGTCTTCCTCTCCCTTTGTCTTTTTGTCCCTTTCTGTCTTCCTCTCCCTTCGTCTCTCTGTCCCTCTATGTGTCCTTCTCTGTCTTCCTCTCCCTTTGTCTTTTTGTCCCTCTAATTGTCCCTTTCTGTCTTCCTCTCCCTTTCTCTCTCTGTCTCTCTGTGTCCTTCTCTGTCTTCCTCTCCCTTTGTCTCTCTGTTCCTCTAAGTGTCCTTTTCTGTCTTCCTCTCCCTTGCTTTCCATCTCCCGCTCTCTTTTCCAACATCTCTGTCACTTTGTCTTAGTTTTCCTAGGATATTTCCATTTCCATTTGTTTCCATTTCCATCTCTCTCCCTCTCTCTCTCTCTGTGTGTTTCGAGGTGAGCACATGTAAAGTGATGATGTTTAACTCTGCTCGTGTTTCAGTGTGCTCAGTAGATGATCATCTGCAGACGACTCGTCTCCACGTACCTGCCCCAGGACGACAATAACCCCGTGTCCAGATGTGGCAGATGTTTATCTAAAGAGCTGACTATAGATGAGATCAGTGAGTGCTGAAATGAGAGCTGGAGCTACCTGTTAAAAACACCAGAGCCAGGTGTTAGTGCAGTGCTTGTTTACCAATTAGAATAAATATTTACTGATTCAGAACAAAGTGCTTTATAGTGTACCAGCCTGAAGGTTACAGTATGCATGATGAACAACACACACACACACACACACACACACACACACACCTTATCTCACTCTTCTTCCCCATGGAAACTTGTTTTCTCATCGTTGACATGGCAACAGCTGTTCTGTAGGTAAGTGTAGTGTACAGAATATGTACAGAGTGTGCATGATGTATTTGTGTATGTGTGGTTCTCCACTCATCACTGTAATTAATTATGATTACAAGATTGCATGATACCTTTAGTGCACATCATCTGCTAAATTACGGATTTATCCAGTGAAATAAACCCTGTGCGTGTTGTCTCAGTGTAGTAAACTAATCAAGATGTGAGAATCCAGTAAGTACTGGATTGCTGACACTGGAGACTCCTTCCACACACGTTACACAAGCACATTTCTCAATAGGTCAGTAATGATGCCTTGTCACACCAGGATCCTTCATCCACAGCATCCGCAACATCCACTCTCACGATCACATGACCAGCAATGGAGAAAATACAGTTTATCATAAAAGCATGGCTACTAAACACACAAACATACCCGATAGTCCAACACTGCGTCGTTCAGTTCGAAGCCAAGAAATGTTGTCCAACACTGACCATCAGCAAAGAAAGAATACTCGGTTACTTACAGTATAGCAGAGTGCTCCATGATGGTGCTTTAATCTCAAACTCTGGCTCAGTGAACAATCAAGGTACTCTACTTCAACATGTCTTTGGAAACCCACCAAGCATGAGGAGAACACGCAAACTGCATGCACACAGACCCTGAGGCAGGAATCGAACCCGAACCCTGGAGGTGCGGGGCCACAGTGCCAACCACTACACCACTGTGCCGCCTGCATGCAAGTAATTGAGAAATAGAGTGCTCATGTTTTCATGCACTCACCCTGTTTCTGTCATATTAATACTCGATAATGACAGGAGGATCATTCATGATAAACAGCTCAAGAATGATGGAATTGTGATCTGTTACAGCTCCGTTTAATAATACAATCGCTTTTTGCTAGAAGAACACAGCGATCATAAATGGCATTGATGTACAAGTCCAGACTGAGATCTGATTAATGAGATTTCACATACAGTATTAAAAAACAGCATGGTGATTAACCAGCAGATCAGCAGAAGTGCTCTCCATAGCATTTATTAACAGCGTGAACTGAAAACTGGAGCAAAATCAGGAGGTGACTGCGCAATTAGCCTAATGAGCTCATTTAGCCGCGCTCAGAGCATGAAGCTGATTAAAGTCACTCAAAACTGGGGCAGAAAAAAATGTAAAATGTTTAAGATATTGAATAATAAATTGCATGACCAAGCTGGTGAAAACAAACAAACAAAAGATCAAAGTAAAAAATAAAATCATCATTGTGTTGCACTAGTCTTCATTTGTATATTGATACATGATTGGGTTTCACATATTATGATATGTACAGTATGATGCGCCTTAATCCTATTCTTCAGTGAGATCCTTTTGATGAGTTGTTACTTTTGAGAAAATCTCATCTTGTTTAATTTCATCAAAGTGATCATAAAAATGCATGTTTTGAAAATGGAATTCTGGTTTGAAACCCATCAGTGACCGGAGATGATGAAAGAGCAAGAAGGGAAAGAAAGTTGATTTCTGTAGATTAGCCCTCGTGTCAACGTGAACATAGGTAATTACGGAATCCTTCACCTGAAAGTAAGACAGAGAGAGAGAGAGAGATAGCGAAAGACGGATAATGGAGAGGGAAGATATCTTAGGTGAAACGAAGTAAAATCCAGGTGCTGAAAGCTCAAGCTCTCCCATCTGCGCAATTAAATGTGCAACCATTATTTTTCCTGCAAGCTAGCATCTGGAAAGGATTTAAATCTAGATGAACTAAAAATATTTACCAACGTGCTCCACCATCCAATTAATTGCTTAAGCTCTCAGTTATTTCATAAACTTCATGACTTTTTAATATTTTAAACAAACAACTTCCAGGACTGCTTCTTAAAAAGGGTTCCTCGTTCTACCATACTTCTCCAGGTTCATTAGCGCTAACCTAGCCTTGTCACAGTCCTTATTCTGTGTTGTCGCTTTGCTGTCAGAGGAAGATTCACTAACCACTTTACCAGCCAATTAAACTAACATTCCAACATGCTGAATCTCCTCCAGCAGAGGAGCCTGTACTGTATCTCATGCAGTAATCCAATTCTCCAGGGTGGTACCTGAAGCTGATCATGGTGGTAGATCTCTAGGAATACACACAAGCCCTGTCTGAAAGTCTAATAAAGGAAAAGGTCCACCGTGTGCACCTCTTTATGATGTGATGACATGATGCACAAAAGCTACCACCACTTCCCTCCCATAGGAACAGCATGACATTTTCAGAAGAGTAGAGCTAATCTCATGGTATTTTCCATGACCCAGAGTGCACCAGAGAAGTGTAAGATGATTATTGAGTGAATGGCCTGGTTCTCCACCCCTACACCCACAGCATCACTGACCATATTCCACAGGAAAAACTAAAAATATGGATGTATTGCAGCAATTGTTTCCCAGCCTTTATTAAATTAAACTAAGCTCATAACAGCAATACCATACCGTATATGTGACATTTTCGAACAGGCAAAATAAGACCAGCTTTCTTTTTTGTTTTTGTAAGTGAATACTTTTGATTATTATGTTTTTGAACCTGTATCTGTATTTCTTTAAGGATGAAGGGAGCATAATGTTTATGGTCCATAGTTCCTGGTCCATTCTTAAACCCACCATCTTGCCCTTTTCTGCTACTAATCAGTCTACTCATTAGTTCATCCTCTGTTTAACCATCTATTTAGACCATCACATACAAGATATTTTTGTCTCTTTCTGAATCCATCAGCCAGTTAATTCCTTCTTCTATCCATTAGTCCCTCTTCAAGTCCATTCTTTGGACCGTCTTCACTTACGTCCTCTAGTCAATCCTTTAGTCTTCCCTACAAACCATATTCTAGTCCTGACTTTTTTCCCCCCGTTTTTTTAAATTCCCTAGTCCATCCTCTAGTTCAACTCTACCTGCACTCCTGTCCCTCTTATTGTCAATTCCACAGTCCCACCTCTTTTCAATTCTAAAGTCTCTTCACTAGTCCATTATGTTGTTGTTGTTAGTCTTCTGGCTGCTCCCGTCAAGGGGTCACCACAGTGGACCATCCGATCCGCACAACAACTTGGCACAGGTTTTATGCCACATACCCTTCCTGATGCAACCCTCCCATTATGTCTGTGCTTGGAACCAGCACTGCATCCAGTGGCTGGGGTTTGTGTCACCAATGCCAATGGGTTTGTGTCACTGGTCCACTATGTAATCCTCCCCAAAATCCATTTCCCAGTCCCCCTCTAAAGTCCATTCCCTAGTCTCTCCTTAAATCTTATTCCTACTTCCTTCTATAGTCATTTCCCTAGTCCATCCAAAAAATATTTCCCTAGTCCCACCTAAAGTCCATTCCCTAGTCCATTTTCCTTTTCCTTACCTAGTCCATTATTCATCCCTTCCAGTAGTCCATTCTCTAGACCTACTTCTAGTCCATTCTCTAGACCCTCCTCTAGACCAATTCTGTATGTTCTTCTTAAGTCAATCCCCAGGCCCCTCGTTTAGTGTTGCCTGTAGTCCATCCTTTAGTCCTTTACTTTTACATCCCTTAGTCCATGCTAAAGGCCTTTCCTTTATCCATTTCCTAGTCTTGTCTTCAGTCTATCCCTTCATTCCTCCTCTGGTCCTTTTTCTACACCAAAGTGCTTACTGACTTACTGCAGCTTACAATGTTATACCTCTGGTAAATTCATCCTTGCTTCGATTGCACACTTAAACAGTATGAGTCACAACATTTACTGAGTCATAATAACGATTGTTGTTAATAATAAGACCATGTCTGTACAGTGCAGACTTACTGTAGCCACACCCTCCAACCAACCTAAAAAAAAAAAAAAAAAAAAAAACCACACACACAAAGTAGGGAGATTATGTAATCAATACACTGTAAAGTCCAAAATGATGCAACTGAATATCTCTGCAACACCACTGCAAAATGTCATGTTTTTCTACCAAACAGTTATTTATGAGCCAAGAAGCATATCTTATTAAAACAACATAAAATAATGTACGGAACGGGTTTAAAGAAATTGCTTCTTGAAATGTCAGATGGGAAATGTCAAACCCTGTGTGTCTTTCACCATGACAATGCTGTCGTACAATATTAGCCTTTAGAGTTCCCTTTAAAAAAATAAACATGAAAGGAATGGTTCTCAATTTTCCTCATCCACTCTTGAGCTGTCAGCTCCCGACTGACAAACCATCATAAATAATTCATTAGGAAAATATCAGCCTCAATTATGTAGGGAAACATTTTTTAGCTGCTTAAATTTGCCTCTGTCAACACCACCGCAAAAAGAGCAGAAAACCTGTCAGTTAGCAGCAGGTTTAGTTAAAAAACATAGCTCATTTGTGCTTTTCGGACAGAATACAAACACCAAAGACACCAACTTTTTGTACTCAGTTATATTGTCTTAGTAAGTGTACACTAAGACATTACTACTAGAACATACTGTATAAGGAGTACACTAAAAGCAAAGATCCTGCACATGCAGAATGCACTGTCAGTTTTTCTTTTTCATTTGGGACGCCATCTTGGTGGTCAACTTAACACAGTAGAACATTTGCAAACAGATACATGTTCGAGCAAGGGGATGGGGGCATTCTACAGGGATTTATGGTTAATCGCAATGATTGAAGCCAACATGGCTGAAAAGGAAATCTGACTGGCGCTATTGTAGTGATCGCTTCATCTAAGGTAGAGTCGTTCATTTTTATTTCTAGTGTGTATTGATAGTATTAATACCTGAAGGACAAAGCAGTCAATGCATGTTTTGTGAATTATGTTTATTCTTATATCACAGATTTGTGTGCTGTGGCCTCACACCTCCAGGGTCCAGGGTTTGAGTCCAGTCTTATGTCTGAGTGCATGGAGTTTGCAGGTTCTCCCCGTGCGTGGTGGGTTTCCCCTCTAGGTACTCCAGTTTTCTCCCACAGTCCAAAGGTTAGGCTAATTGGTGTTTCCAAATTGCCAGTAGTGTTTAAATGAGTGTGTGAGTGTGTATGTGTGTGCCCTTCGATGTATTGGCACCCTGTCCAGGGTGTACCCTGCCTCGTGCCCTAAGCCTTCTGGGATAGGCTCCAGGTCCCCGCGACCCTGAATGCAGGATAAAGCGGTATAGAAGATGAGTGAGTGAGTCCAAGAACATGCAGATTAGGCTATTTGGTGTTCCCAAATTGTGTGTGCTTGTGTGCCCTGTGACTGATTGGTACCCTGTCCAGGGGGTACCCAACTTTGTGCCCCTGGTCTCCAGGCATAGGCTCCAGGGCTCCTGTGACCCTTTACAGGATAAGCAGTATAGAGAATGAACGAATGAATGATTGCATTTGTCACACTTTGCCGCCATGGGAACGTCCACTGCCGTAGATCTTACTCGGCTGGTATTAACTTTAATAGAGTCCTAGACACTGGGGGAGTTTATTTTATTACACGGAATAACATCAAATCAATAAACTCTTATACGCACACAAACTTTCTCCAGTGAAAGCTGGAGAAATCTTTGAACTATCTATTAAGTTCAGCACACTTTCAAAAATAACCTTGATAACTTGATCTCTGATGATGTGAGATCTTCATAAAGCACAACTGATCATTATTGTTCCCACTAGCCATGTTGAATTTCAATGTCAAGGTAAAGCTTGACTGCTGATATGGCGTCAGTTTACAATCAAGATCAGTGTACAGTAGGTCACGTGACTGCAGGGTATCTATATCATTAGCTTAAGTGTAACATAGTATATTGAACATATTGTTTAATAGTGTACCATAAGATCTCATTCAATGCTTGTTTGACCAATACATTTTGTAAGTAATTTGTTTTTTAAGTACATTTGCCTAAATATTACCGTATTGATAGATGAGACAATAATTTTTCAACTCATTCTTAGTATGTATTGAAGTTATATTACTAGCAATACTATATTACTATTAGGTTCCATTAGAGCCTTAGTACTAGAAGTATACTAATATTTAAAGTATGTAGCCTATATCGCAGTATACTGAAGTATAATTACAATTCAACACTTCATATTCAATCCAACTATAGCTTGATTAAACTGGAATTTAAAAACATATAACACTGGAAAGTACACTTGTACAGTGGCCCAGAATGGCAAACCATCTCTCCTGTGAATGAGCATGCTTTTTCCTATGTTTGCATATGGTGGATTCTGATTGGCTGAAAGGCTTTAATTATCTATTATTTTCTATAACCGAAGCCCTGATACTAGCACATGTTTATATAAATACATATGGTTTTTCCTCTATATTTGACTTAAAACCATATGCATACTGTACATAGGAAAAATCAGATATTAGACAAACTTTTACTCATAGGAATAAGGTAAGTAAGAGTATTATCACTTGTACATTACTGTACAAGAGTAGGTTTCAATTTGCAGACTTAGATAAATCCCATCCAAAACCACTTTTTATCAATTTTCAGCAATATGGAACTTAGGCACATAATTGTGTTCATGTCTGATGCCTGATTGTTTCATTAAAGTTCAAAAACATGGTGGAGAGATCCATCTTTCCAATATAATGTTATGAAAAGATAGCAAACTGTGATGAAAGCCCAGGCAGGGAGATGAAAATTTAATACCATGCTGAAAGATTGGGCCGTTAGCATGATATGAATATTTAATGTCATGTCTGTTCTGTTTACAGGTCAACTTCAATTCCCTGTACTCGCTCTCTTTCTAACGGTTTTAAAGTATACAGTAACAATGCTGCAAAGAGACCAGGGATCAAAGTAAAGTGTTCTCTTTTTATCTTTTCTTCTTCTTCTTCTTCTTTTTTTAAACGACTCTATAAGAGTTCCTGGAAGAACGTTTTTTGTTGCTATACCTTGAAAGGGTTTCCATGAGCTGTGTGGAGAGCATTGTCTTATTATAAAGAATGTTACACAAACAATGATGAGTTCTTATGTAACATGACCTGTCTGGATCAATCCCTCATTTCCCTGGATGTCACTCATCATGAGAGTGGAGATGGTCTTGGCAGGCTAAAACTTTCTAAATGCTAGAAAGTCATTATAAGGTTCATATTGAAAAGAAAAAGAATCCACATGTCCAGTTATATATAAAACTGTAAGACATTATGCCTAAAGAAAGGAAGGGCATGTAGCTACTACACCATAGTAACAACTTTTTGGATTTAGATTGGCTAAACCGTACTAATTTTGGGTTTTGATTGTCTGAAAGGTGCTAATTGTGGATATTGATTGGCTAAACAGCACCAATTCTGGATTCTGATTGGCTGGACAGAACTAATTTTGGATTCTGATTGGCTAAACAGCACCAATTCTGGATTCTGATTGGCTGGACAGAACTCATCCCCAGGTCAAGACCTTGTGATATCCCTGGACAACAACCAAATCACTCCTTCAACCACTGCCCGCAATCTT
>JAQQZS010000012.1:36144260-36154921 GCA_030068045.1 Platyallabes tihoni | reverse complement strand
CCAGTGTAAGTATGTATCCAGTGATGAAAACTTTAAAGCACTTTTTGTAAGTCGCTCTGGATAAGAGCGTCTGCCAAGTGCCTAAATGTAAATGTAAATGTAATTTTGATTCTGATTGGCTAAACAACACCAATTCTGGATTCTGATTGGCTAAACAGCACCAATTCTGGATTCTGATTGTCTGAAAGGTACTAATTTTGAAATCTGATTGGCTGAAAGGTGCTAATTGTGGATATTGATTGGCTGAACAGCACCAATTCTGGATTCTGATTGGCCGAAAGGTGCTAATTACCTATAATTTTCTTTAACAGCAGCTTTGTTACTAGCACAAGTTTACATTAATGCCTTTGTTTTAAAATGTTTTTTATCATATCTTGTATGAAAGATGCACCAATAAACAGAAAGAAAATTATTATTTAATGTCTAAAATCCATTTGTAACCTCTCAGTATTTACATAATTATCAGAGCACAGCTTACATGTTACTACACCGGTTAGAATTATTACACTATCTATTCCTTTCAAATGCAGCAGATCTGAGACTAAGCTCAGCCCTGGAACTTGTTAGGAATGAATCCAAAAATGAGGAAATAATAATAATAAGGATAAAAGGACAACACTGCTTGGCACACTTGAGAAAATAAACACCCATCCATCAGGATAATTGGAACGCTTTGCTCGGTGTTCCTGCCTTAATTTGGAGAGGAGGACAACGGAGACTCGGAGACGGCGCCCTGCTGAAGCCTTGTGCTGGATATCACTTTGTTTTAATGTGTTTATGTGCAGAAAATGACACACTTTCATGGTAATGCCCGTAATCCTCACTCTCTCACTCTTTTCCCATGCTCATCCGCTCCCTGCTGTTTCTGGTTTTAAGGTGACGCCGAATGACGCTGTTCTCCGCCAGGTTGCCATGGGTAACGTCGTCTTGTTCCTGTATGGCCAATTACTGTAAGAAAAGCACCGACGTTCGAGTCTTATTAATATCGCCTCCGGGTTCTTGGTGTAAAATCAATAGCTTTTAGAAAGTTACTATGCAACGAATAGATTTCTGGTTGTAACTAGTAAGTCGTCCAGGTTCTCCACAGGTTTTAATCTTGAAGAAAAGCTTTAAAGGCCAGTGTCTGGGATGTGCTTTGTTTAATGCAGGAATGAATGTTCTAAGCAGCAGCAGTTGTGAATCTGCAGCAGGAGTGAATGTTCTAAGCAGCCTTCAAGACAACCCGGGGACTTGTGATGGAATTTCTGGTGAATGAAGGTGTAAAGGCGATTCACATTTACAGAAGACCTCAAGCACAGTATGGTGATGAGACTCTTAGCCGCAGTAAAACATTAGAACGGTGCAAACATTATAGAGAAGTTTGTACGACGATCTCGGACGAGGTGGCTCGGAGCTCGCTGCAGTCATTTCTGTAAACATTCAACAAGTAGAATGCTTGATCCTTGAAAAACAATGGATAATTTATTGCTGTCTTGCGGAAGAGATGCGTCTGTCT
Organism: Platyallabes tihoni; assembly: GCA_030068045.1. Lineage (NCBI taxonomy): Eukaryota > Metazoa > Chordata > Actinopteri > Siluriformes > Clariidae > Platyallabes > Platyallabes tihoni. The sequence goes on along the minus strand of JAQQZS010000012.1, from coordinate 36,153,426 downwards.
ATGGGAACTGTATGCAAAATCATACACCAACACCACTTGCACATTACAGGATTTCAGTTGAGAGGACATCCCCCGTACAGTCCTGACCTCGCTCCAATCCACTTTCACATGTCTCTGTCATTAGGAGTTCCTGGGAGGCCAGCATTTCAGATCATGGCTCCGGCTTTCTACCTTGATGGTGTCCAAGCACTAGTGAAACACTGGGATAAGTGCATTAGTGTATTATATAGAGAAATAAACGGAGTTTTACTCTTAGGACTGTTTTTTTTCTCTGTACAATCAGAAGTCCTGGTCTGACTTGAACATCCTCTATAACAAAGAGAAAGATTCAGCTGTCGTAAGACAAAAGAAAAACCAAAATGTTAAGGAGTCTCATGGGAGTCAAAAGATTTGACTCTTATTATCCACAGAACAAGTGCACTGGAGATGTTTACCATACAATGATTGGTTTAAATACCATTCTGCTAAATACATTCCAACACACTGGCTAAGCTGAAGAAAAAAACGAAGATGCAATTAGCTTCAGGAACAGAAGTCCCTGAGCAGGACTATGATCGCCTGGAGAACATTCGCGCTGTACATGTGCTCTGCGGTGTCGGTGCCTTAACCTTTGCCTTATTAGGAGCTGAATAGTGCTGTAATTGCTGTTTGTTATGAGAAGGCGTCGTTGGAAAGCATTTAACGTGTAAGTGAAGAAGTGATGACAAGGTCGTGGCCTGGTTACGAAGAGCACACATCGCCCTGGCAGCGCTTCTGTTTATTCTGTGAGACGCCATTAGGATTTGGTTATGATGCGTGTGTGTGTGTGTGTGTGTGTGTGTGAGCAGTGAGACAGCTCATCTGTCAGTAACACCCTGGTAAATGAAATCCCCCTGAAATTCCAGCAGTGTACTGCGGCCTAAAAAGGAGTGTGTTCTTCAGAGTCATGAAGAGAAAACATGTCCATGTTCCAGCAGTCTGGATCAAATCACTTGCTTTTCCTTCCTAATGAGCTTTTCTGCCCGTCTCGTACAATAACCTGTCACTGATTTCAGCATCTCTAGTGAACCTATAAAGCCTTAATTAGTAGTTTCATATACCATAGCTTGTCCTCTCTCTCTCTCTCTCTCTCTCTCTCTCTCTTCATTCACATATTTTCCATCTTTCTGTACATCATACTTTGATTACCTTCATCGCCTTAAGGGATTACTTACAGAGAGGCCAAGAAATTCATTATTTTATTTAATTAATGTCATTCAAAAAAAAAAAAAAGCACAACTATACTGTATCACCCTCAGGACATCATAATGCGTGATCATGTTATCTAATGCGATACTTTATAAATACTGGAATTTAATCCACATGTTTATCACAGAGTGAGGAATGACAGTAGTGAATTATTCTGGGAGATTATTCTGGACTGAGGAAAGCTGAAATACACATAGCAATATTATTAAAATTAACTATTTAAAAATTAAAGTAGTAATAATATAGCAAAATATTTCACTAATTGTAATTGAATAATGTACCTTAGTACCTCTTTGATGTATTAATTAAATTAAATAAAAGAAATTTGAATTACTTTTTTGGGTTTTTCATGGTAATGCCCGTAATCCTCACTCTCTCACTCTTTTCCCATGCTCATCCGCTCCCTGCTGTTTCTGGTTTTAAGGTGACGCCGAATGACGCTGTTCTCCGCCAGGTTGCCATGGGTAACGTCGTCTTGTTCCTGTATGGCCAATTACTGTAAGAAAAGCACCGACGTTCGAGTCTTATTAATATCGCCTCCGGGTTCTTGGTGTAAAATCAATAGCTTTTAGAAAGTTACTATGCAACGAATAGATTTCTGGTTGTAACTAGTAAGTCGTCCAGGTTCTCCACAGGTTTTAATCTTGAAGAAAAGCTTTAAAGGCCAGTGTCTGGGATGTGCTTTGTTTAATGCAGGAATGAATGTTCTAAGCAGCAGCAGTTGTGAATCTGCAGCAGGAGTGAATGTTCTAAGCAGCCTTCAAGACAACCCGGGGACTTGTGATGGAATTTCTGGTGAATGAAGGTGTAAAGGCGATTCACATTTACAGAAGACCTCAAGCACAGTATGGTGATGAGACTCTTAGCCGCAGTAAAACATTAGAACGGTGCAAACATTATAGAGAAGTTTGTACGACGATCTCGGACGAGGTGGCTCGGAGCTCGCTGCAGTCATTTCTGTAAACATTCAACAAGTAGAATGCTTGATCCTTGAAAAACAATGGATAATTTATTGCTGTCTTGCGGAAGAGATGCGTCTGTCTATGGGAACTGTATGCAAAATCATACACCAACACCACTTGCACATTACAGGATTTCAGTTGAGAGGACATCCCCCGTACAGTCCTGACCTCGCTCCAATCCACTTTCACATGTCTCTGTCATTAGGAGTTCCTGGGAGGCCAGCATTTCAGATCATGGCTCCGGCTTTCTACCTTGATGGTGTCCAAGCACTAGTGAAACACTGGGATAAGTGCATTAGTGTATTATATAGAGAAATAAACGGAGTTTTACTCTTAGGACTGTTTTTTTTCTCTGTACAATCAGAAGTCCTGGTCTGACTTGAACATCCTCTATAACAAAGAGAAAGATTCAGCTGTCGTAAGACAAAAGAAAAACCAAAATGTTAAGGAGTCTCATGGGAGTCAAAAGATTTGACTCTTATTATCCACAGAACAAGTGCACTGGAGATGTTTACCATACAATGATTGGTTTAAATACCATTCTGCTAAATACATTCCAACACACTGGCTAAGCTGAAGAAAAAAACGAAGATGCAATTAGCTTCAGGAACAGAAGTCCCTGAGCAGGACTATGATCGCCTGGAGAACATTCGCGCTGTACATGTGCTCTGCGGTGTCGGTGCCTTAACCTTTGCCTTATTAGGAGCTGAATAGTGCTGTAATTGCTGTTTGTTATGAGAAGGCGTCGTTGGAAAGCATTTAACGTGTAAGTGAAGAAGTGATGACAAGGTCGTGGCCTGGTTACGAAGAGCACACATCGCCCTGGCAGCGCTTCTGTTTATTCTGTGAGACGCCATTAGGATTTGGTTATGATGCGTGTGTGTGTGTGTGTGTGTGTGTGTGAGCAGTGAGACAGCTCATCTGTCAGTAACACCCTGGTAAATGAAATCCCCCTGAAATTCCAGCAGTGTACTGCGGCCTAAAAAGGAGTGTGTTCTTCAGAGTCATGAAGAGAAAACATGTCCATGTTCCAGCAGTCTGGATCAAATCACTTGCTTTTCCTTCCTAATGAGCTTTTCTGCCCGTCTCGTACAATAACCTGTCACTGATTTCAGCATCTCTAGTGAACCTATAAAGCCTTAATTAGTAGTTTCATATACCATAGCTTGTCCTCTCTCTCTCTCTCTCTCTCTCTCTCTCTCTTCATTCACATATTTTCCATCTTTCTGTACATCATACTTTGATTACCTTCATCGCCTTAAGGGATTACTTACAGAGAGGCCAAGAAATTCATTATTTTATTTAATTAATGTCATTCAAAAAAAAAAAAAAGCACAACTATACTGTATCACCCTCAGGACATCATAATGCGTGATCATGTTATCTAATGCGATACTTTATAAATACTGGAATTTAATCCACATGTTTATCACAGAGTGAGGAATGACAGTAGTGAATTATTCTGGGAGATTATTCTGGACTGAGGAAAGCTGAAATACACATAGCAATATTATTAAAATTAACTATTTAAAAATTAAAGTAGTAATAATATAGCAAAATATTTCACTAATTGTAATTGAATAATGTACCTTAGTACCTCTTTGATGTATTAATTAAATTAAATAAAAGAAATTTGAATTACTTTTTTGGGTTTTTCCAATTTTCTCCCTAATTTAGTGGTGTCCAATTCCTCCCCGTCACTAGAGGGCTCCCACATTAAGGCTACCACTAGCACTCAGGGTGGCCGAAGACTATCACGAGCATCTTTTTGAACTGCTCGCTCACGCACCATTAGGGGCGGAGTAACACACTCGGAGGAAAGCGCTAGCCGCTCCTTCCGCGTGCGCGAGCTCACAGACGCCCCTGATTGGCTGTAGAGCCATGATTAATGTGGGAGCGCGAGTACCTCTCATCCCTCCCCCCTGAGAGAGCTCGGCCAATCAGCTCTCTCTGTGCCTCCAGCTGTGAGAGGAAAACAGCATCACCCGGGGATCGAACCAGCGATCTCCGCATGATAGGGCGAGCGCTTTACCACTGCGCCACTCGGAGGCAAATAATTTTTTTTTTACTCAAATAAGAGTAGCTGTACTTCAAAATAATATTAATCAAGTAGAAGTAAAAAGTATTCATCCAAAATATTGCTTGAGTAAAAGTAAAAAAGTATTCGGTAAAAAAAAAAAGATACTCTAATACTGAGTAATTGTTTCATCATAATGTCCGATTTATTATTTCTTTTAATGATGTAAGCAGTCAGACAGAATGATAAAATAATGTACAAATTGCGACATTTCCAAATAATGAAATAAATGAAATCAATTTAATAAAATAAATGAATTAAACTAAATATCTTTACAAAATAGCAAATTACGGAATAAGAAATTTCCTAATCTCCCTTTTTTCGCAATATAAAGCTTTTGAAATAAATACCTACTGTAGGTATAATATGTATGTTTAAACAGTGTAAACTATTTCCTGTGTAAGATACCGTATATTTAGTTGCCCTGCAAATGGCTCAGCGGATAGAAAATAACATTAGAACATGTAAATTCTGTGTGAAACCCAGCAAATGGGTTTACGGCGATGCTGCCAAAATACAGTACACCAATCTTGTACTTCAGTAAACATAGGTTAAATTATTACTCAAGTAAAAGTCCACCGTAAAAGCACTCACTTTCAAGGTTACTTAAATATCTATCCACACTGCTGAGTTTACATAGATTCAGTGTAGTGTACAGTATCCTGAAAATCATACAGTAGTAAAGTACTGTATCTCTCTCTCTCTCTGCTTCCTGACTGTGAACATGCTGTTTCTGCAATCATCTCCACTTTTGATTTCAAAACCCCTGCTACAGTACGTGATTACGGATGACAAATCATGCAAATATGCATCACCACTCCAGCAGCTCCAAATACTAGAAAACTGCTCTAGTCGTGTAACACAACGCCATGTGGAAATGTAATGGAGTAGAAATATCTGTTGTAGAATGTAGTGGAGTAAAAGTAAAGAGTATAAACTAATAAAACTACTCAAGGGAAATGTGTAAATGTATTTAGGTTCCTTTCAGTTATAATGAAGTTTCGTTTGATTAACAAAACAACAGTGAGTTGATGGAAGTCCATTGTTGTACAACCTAGAATCATACAGTACATATGTGTGTGTTCTTGTCTTTAAGGAAAGTGTAATGAAGCGAGACAGAGGGTTATTAGCACTTTATTGTTAATCCACTCTGGATTAAGCGAGGACTGTTTACGAATCCTATAAACACTGAACCCATGTAATTTATTCAACCCATGTAACATTATCTCCATCCCTGTCTAATTCTAGCGTCCTCTGAGTTTGAACAAGATGCAGACGGTCCACAGTGTTTAGGAGAAGATCCCACATGAAGCGCTCACTCCTGTGTTATCCACTACTCCAGAGCTCTAAATGTTTTGGCAGCTCTGAGATTAGCGCTGATGGATATCCAGTCGACCTGAGTTTTGCTTAGCGTATTTACAGTGTAGTTCGAATCTTTTCTAAAACATTTGCAAAACCCAAACGGATGTCTAACATCATCATTCATGTATTGTATGCTATCCAGAGGAGACTTAAAGCATGCAAGTTCAAATTGGTGTTAAACAGCATTGTGTTTTTGTATTTACGTTTTTAAAGTTGATCCAGAAAAGCGTGCTACGTATTATCCAGATGATGTTATAGCCATGCTTGAGAGTCCATGCTTTGGACAATGGCCAATCATGGGCGTTTGTAAGCCAGGACAAGTGGAAGTGGGTGGATAGCGCTTTAGATAAGATAAGATAAAATAAGACTTTATTAATCCTGGAGGTAATTCTTGTCCAAGTGCGGCCTATTGTGCTAGAGGAGGTGCCAATGAACACAAAATGGTAATGAAATAGGAAAAGTAAATATTTTTTGACACTACAGAGTTCTGCATGAGATTTTATTGGGATCATTTTGTGCAGCGTGAGAAGTATTACTCTTATACCTACCTACAGCATACTGTATATTCAACTTTATTCTTAAGAATGCATGCTGCTACACTATGCAAGCAAGTGTATGGTGTAAACAATAGAGATCATTAAGACATACTTATTCTGACAGTCACATTGCTTGATTTCTGCAACTTTAATAAATATTTATAACAGGACTTTGCTTAAATCGTACAGATTTCCTAGTGTGCGAATGCGCATGCATAATCCACTACGGCTGAGCTCGAAACTGTTTCCGAAACGACGTTTTTATGTAAATGTCGTTTCAGTTCTTTGTGCGATAAGCCATTCAAAGAGACTCTGAAAATGCCAAAGCCCTCCTTAATAAATTTTGCAAAACCATAACCCTCTCAGCATTTCCAGAGTAAAACTATCTGCATACACACACACACACACACACACACACACACACTGATAACACTGGAATGTTGAGTCATTTTTTCAGAATATTAACCCTAATGTGTGTGAATAGAAAAAACAAGGCAGGCTGCATAATAATAGCAGCTCAAATCCAATTATAAAATCAGCTCATACACAAATACAAAATTGTTTGAGATTTATTAAACGGCATCATTTTCATAGAAGATCTTTCCCCATGTATGTTCTATATGCAAATTAGAAACGTATCATTTATCAACTGGATATAAATGAGTTTATATGTAATTTGTGGGAGCTTTTCCACGGTGTCGTACTTAAGCTAATTTGAGAACAAAAAAATATCAACTTAATCAGTGTAATGTCACCCTGTGAAAGGTGGAAGAGGCTTTGTTCACTTTACAAGTGATTGTTTTTTTGGTCAAGACAGGATTCATAATTCCAAGTTCCTTTTATCTAAGTCTAATGTGGATGCATCTGTCCTGTGAAATGACCAGCATGTGCACACAACGATACGTCTTTGCTCGGACCAGTTGGGTTAAAACATGTCATAGTTAGGTGACTGCTCATTCATTTCAAACAATGGATGCGATTCTAGTGAAAATAAATACAGTATGTTGGAGGCTTGGCTCTGGAGGACAGTGAGCAGTTAGTCAGCTGTATTTGTTGAGGTCCAGAAGGAAGAAATCATGTGACAGCATATCAGATAAGTATATATTCAATTTAAGACCACATACAAAAGTGACCTAGATGCAATCTGAAAAGCATCAGATTTGTATGTTCAAATACAAAAAAATTAACTTGAGGAGGGGTACACCCTGCACAGGGTGCCAATCCATCGCAGGGCACACACACTACAGACAATATGGGAATGCCAATTAGCCTAATCTGCAAGTCTTTGGACTGTGGGAGGAACCGCACCAAACAAAGTGTGAACATGCAAACTCCATGAACACAGAGATGCAAAGGGCCAGGTATCGAACCCAGACCCTGAAGGTGCAAGGTGACAGTGCTAACCACTACACCCCCATACACACCCCTGCCAAATGGCATGAAGGTAAAAACAGTTCAGTTTGATTTTGTGAAAACAATTACATACAGGACATTTTCACTCCATGATTGATTATATTTACATTTTATTTTAATTCAACTTTATTTGTATAGCCCTTTTAACAATGGTCATTGTCACAAAGCCACTTTAGAGAATTTAAAAAAATCGTCCCTAATGAACAAGCCGAGGGTGACGGTGGCAGGGATTTGTGTATTTAGGCATTGGGCAGACGCTCTTATCCAGAACGATTTGCGAAAGGGCTTTGAAGTTTCCATCATTAGATACAGTAGAATCTTACACTGGGTAACTCGGTTTCTAACTAAATGCCATCAATCAAACACTGTTGGGAAGGGTTTTTTGTGGTGGTGGGACTCGGCTGTAAGGACATCTACAATACGTTCATTCTACCCCCTAGGTGGCAGAACAGAAAACAGGTCTTCCTCGATCTCTGAGAGATGGTGGGTCCAACCGAGCAGTGCTGGAGGATCGGAGGGAACATGGACGTTAGTTAACAAGCTTTTGAATTAACTACCCTAAACTAACTACCTGGATATTAACATCGGTCCAAGTGGAACCTCAGCATGATTTGTTTCTTCGTAATCAAATTTGAGTAAATTCTGATTTCTGCATAGACTTCATTTACATACTGGAAGGTGATAGGCTCTTGTTTTGTGTTATATAATAACACCTGACGTGTTTAATACATTAGAAATATAAACACTGATCTTTTTGCTCTTTCTTTAGTTATACATAAATGTGACCAGAGTACACGAATTACATTTTATGTAAGTTTTATGTGTTTTGAAATGTAGGAACAAAATGATGCAAATACAGTTTTTTTTCTTTTCCTTTTGCAAATATTAATTTCCTCTGTAGGCCGCAGGTCGTGAGCCATTAGATGACATCTGTCAGCGACTGCACGTCTCACAAATTGGCCGTTCTGAGCTTTTCAGCTGGAAGAATAAAGGCTGACCCAGTGCTGAGCTCTTTGTCATTCTCAGACCCATTCGAGAGAAATAAAGCACAGTGATCACAAGAACAAGCAGGGAAAGAAAGAACCTACGTCACTCTGCTTCTTCACAAGAAAAATTTTATGGCTTGATAAATTTTTCTCTTCACTTCCAGTACCATTATCTACAGTACCCCACTGACACATCAGCCTTAGAGGAGATTGATTTATTATAAGGGAACTATTACAGTGTTAAAATGATTGGCTCCTGAACAAATTGTACTTTCTCCTTTCACTCTAACCCGTACAAAAAAAAAAAAAAAAAGTCACATGCCGAATGAAAAAACCATTTACGGTCTGAAGCACATTATAGCAAGGATGAGTCATGGCTTAATTCTGGGTGCCTTGGTGGACTGATGATCTATCAAAGTATTTTAAAGTTCCAGAGCTGGTGAAAATGACAAATAAGCCAGAAAAAGCTCTAATTCTTGGCACTGATAGGCAGAGGTGGAAAGAGTAATAAAATTTTGTACTCAATTACAAGTACTGTTACTTCAGTGAAATTTTACTTAAGTACAAGTAAAGTTACCATTATAAAAATCTACTCAAGTAAAA
>JAQQZS010000012.1:36119547-36134548 GCA_030068045.1 Platyallabes tihoni | reverse complement strand
GAAGGGGAGCAAGGGAAAAACACAAATTTAACCCGCATCCTATAAACACACACTCGAATCAGAAAGATAACCCAAGATATCTTTTAATTAAACATTACTTAAATCGCAAGTGATTTGGACAGATAATATTGCTAGATTTTAAGGAATTTACGTTTTGAAAGAAGCAAAATTCTCTGCAAACAGAAGAAGACTTTTTTTTTGCTTGTAATTTTAGTAACAATTGACCAGAAAGAAACTTAAAATTCTATATTTGGTTAAACATACTTTAAGAAATTATAGATTCGCCTGCTAAGATTTTCTCATTTCTAAACCGGAACGTATCCACTAGAATTTCATAAAAATCCAATTGAAAACAAGTGCTAGTGTCCTCTGTTTTGCACCTGATTTTGTGTAAATTTGGATACAAGGGGATGCGCTAATGCAAACCCCGCTAATGCAAACCCACTCTAAAATTAACTTCTGATTGTGCTTCATCAAAAGACACACTTGACTAAGAACATAGATACTTAAAGCATTGTTTTTAACAAATTAAAACTGAGATTGAGATACATTCAACCCAACAGGACAATTTTTAAAAGGGTAAATTGATACAAAAAATGTAAATAAACTAATTTAATGACAATTTTATGCAAAGAAATAAAAATAAAGAACTTACATTTAGGAACACTGTTTTAGCAGAACAGAACAGAAGTTTGAACAGAATATTTCCAAAATGCTTATATACCACAAACCTCTGTGTTCCATGGCTGGATACAACCAGAGAGGTCAAAGGCAGCAAAAATTTAATAAGATCAATAGCAGTTCGACTCTGGCACTAATGCTGTACAAAATAATAAAGGTGATCTCCACATCACACTGGAGACTTGTTATCCTAAGCTGGTGTGATGTTTGTGTTGTGTGAATGGTGCGATTATATTATGTCTGTCATGGACAGGAAGAGATGTAATTAAAGCCACTCAGTATTTTCTTTATAAAAATGACATTAAGGATAAAAGCAGTGGTTAAAGGTAGGATTCAGGGAGAAACCTTGCTCACAAACATAAGTCTTTGTTCTGGACTTGTTCCTGCCTGGTGTCTCTAATGATGTCCTTTAGAGCTGGCGTCCTACAGAGCACTGTCTTTGACGTCAGCTAGGTGAGTGGCAGGAGTCCTGCTGTTGCCATGGTTGTGCTCGCTTGCGGTGCACCAGTGGTGGATGAACGACGGTGATATAAAACCATAAAGGAAATGAATCGAGAAGGATAAAAAACATACAGAAGAAGATTCCCTGTATATCAAGCTCAAAAATGAGCAACTGTATAAAGATAAACAAAAGTAAAAACATGTTATTATAATAATAATAATTATTATTTAAAATTGAGTGTGAGGGTCAACCCTGATCATGTCTGACTGTATGGAAGCAAGAATGTTTTATATCTGTCGCATCATATCTGTTTATGCAATACTAATACATCATCAATACAAGTAGGAATGAAGATAAAAAGAATAAACCACGTACTGACCTGCAGTAATAGACAAATAATCAGCTTCAGGGTGGAAACTGTACTGTAACTACGTTCTACATACAGTACCACTCTATTGTTAATGAGTTTCCTACAACAAAACCACAAATAGTGTTTTATTCCTTACATGTTAAAGCAGGACTTGAGAACGTGGTCAGTTTCTTACTCTGTAAGTCTCTTAATGAAGAAAAGACTTTCTATTGAAAATAAATTCTATAGAATTATTATCTCTTAAAATGTCTGACATGCAACCCTATTTTTTTTGGTTCTACATAGAACCTTTCATGGGTAGGGGAATCATTAAAAACAAGGGCTTCAAGGCACCTTTCTTAAAACCTGACATGCCTGTATATTAAAATCATGTGTTTATATGAAATGAAACATTACTATGAATTTCTTCAGAGCTTGAATCAGGACAGGGGTAAGGGGCGTCTCCAGGATCTTGGACAAGAACATGGACAGGTTGTGAAGCTGTTTCAAAAAATACTGGGAAAAATAATTGCTAAATTACTCAAAAAAACTCTATATCAAAGACAATCGAAAATTTTCCAAGCACACAGGGAAGAAATTCTCTCCAGATGCACAGGCTTGTATATATTTATAGGTTGTTACTGTTCTAATTATGAATTGTGATGCATACAAGCAGGCACATTTCACTGCAGGGGATGGAATCTTATTAACTTTTTAAACCCTGTGTGACTGATAACGTAGGATGTGAAACAATCATGTATACATAGAGAAATCATATCACTCTCCTAACTTACCCTAGTAATTGTTAGACTTTGCTGTTTTATGGAACCATAAATGTTGACTTTGTATATTGAGTGAGGATTAAGAAAAAATATTAGATGTACAATACTGTGCAAGTCTTGACCCACCTCATTTCTTCATTTGAAATGAATTTAAATGGATGTAGATTAAATGAAATTAAATATTTTACTGTAACAGGCTGCAAAGTGCCTAAAGATACAATTTAAAACCTCAGCAGCCCCCTCATTTCCCCTCTCGTCTGTTCTAACCACTCAACATTCAGCATCACCAGTATACTAATCACCAGCCTGATCATCTGTTCATCGTCTGCACCTGTTTCTTACTGGTTCATCCCTTATGTTAGATGCTTTTTATGCTTAAATGATTCATAGGTAAACATTCCTTTGAAACTCCTCAGGTAAAAGGACTGGACTGAAAGTCTTAAACTTTTCCACATTTCTTCAAATTACAACAACAAATGTAAATGTATTTTATTGGGATTTTATGTGACAGACCAACACAAAGTGGCACATCATTGTGAATTGGTAGGAAAATTATAAATGTTTCTTGTTTAAATTGTTTTACAAATAAAAAATCTGAAAAGTGTGGCATGAATTTGTATGCAGCCCCCTTTACTCTGATACCCCTAACTAAAATCCAGTGAAACGAATCGGCTTCAGAAGTCACCCAATTAGTCAATAGTGTGTCCAACTGTGTGTAATTTAATTTCAGTATGAATACAGCTGTAGTGGAGAAATTTAAAGCAGGGTTATTTTATTTTTAAAAAATCCCAAACTTTGAACATCTCACAGAGCATCCATCATCTAAACGGCACAATTGCAAACCTACCAAGACATGGTTGTCCATCTAAACTGACATTAAGCATTAATCAGAGAAGCAGCCAAGAGCCGCATGGTAACTCTGGAGGAGCTGCAGAGATCCACAGCTCAGGTGGAAGAATCTGTCCACAGGACAACTACTTGTCGTACATTCCACAAATCTGGCCTTTATGGAAGAGGGGCGAGAAGAAAGCCATTGTTGAAAGAAAGCCATAAGAAGTCCTGTTTGCAGTTTGTGACAAGACATGTGGGGGACACAGTAAACATGTGGAAGAAAGTGCTCTGGTCAGACAAGACCAAAAGTGCACTTTTTAACCTTAATGCGAAAAATTATGTGTAGTAGCATAGTGGTGGCAGCATTACGTGTTTAGTGGAGCCAAATAAAGGGCAATCTTAGATGAAAACCTGTTAGAATCTACAAAAGATTTAAGACTGTTAGAATGGAAATAAAGACATAAATTCAAATGAGAATCTGTGGCAAGACTTAAAAATAACTGTTCACAGATGCTCTCCATCCAATCTTACTGAGATTCAGTTATTTTGCAAAGAAGAATGGGCAAAATTTTCACTCTTTAGTTGTGAAAGTGCGAAGCTGGTAGAGACACACCACAAAAGACTTGCAGCTGTAATTGCAGTAAGACATGGTTCTACAAAGTATTGACTCAGGGGGGCTGAACACAAATGCATGCTACACTTTTAAGATTTTTATTTGAAAGAAAAAAAAAAAAAGTAAAACATTTTCAAAAGCCATTAATAATTTTCCTTTCACTTTGCAAGTATGTGCAAGTTTGTGTTGGTCCATTATATACAATCCCAATAAAATACATTAATGTTTGTGGTAGTAACATGGCAGAATGGCAAAAAGTAATAACAATGCTTTACATTAGAAAATCAATTATGATTATTATTCTGTGCAGTAGCTGAGGATAAACCTTGTTGTCTGAAGAGTCTGTTGTATTACAGCAACTAAAACCCCAAATCTTCCTTTGGAGTGCCAGTGATACCGTTCTAATATCAGTACTAGAGTGATGAACACTAATTTGTAGAGCAAGTTGAGTTCTTTAAAATGCAATTAACCTCTCATTACAGAACTTTAATTTGGAGCCTTAAGAAAGACACCGGGGAGTTATTTAAACCTTACAGCATCCTTTTATATTCATTCAGCGCATGTATAATTCTCTCTAATAGGAATTTAAGATAGTTGTTGATTAAAAATTTTTTTGGAGACTCAGGCTCATTGCTATTTTGTAAACACCAAGAAGAGATTGTTTTGCCTTATTCACCGTTCATTTCACTTATTGAGTGGCTTATTTCAATTACTTGCCCTCCGCCTGTATAACGCTGACGGTCTTTCTAGTTGTGAGCAGGATTTGGCAACGAACATGTTGGTCCTCCCAGACCGGGCGAGGATGATAAATACGGAAAAGCTGTTCACTTTCTTGCCAAGAGGCAGAAAGTTTTCTCAGCTGTGTCATAGAACACAGTTGAGCGACAGTAAGAGGGAGGAGGGAGGATTACAGTATGTTAGGCGTTACTCACTTATAAGGAAATGATTTACTAAACAACTTCGAACGCATAAACGACGCTGACTGAACAGCGGTTTCACTTTCGTGGTGAGACTCGTTGTCCAATAAACATTCCTTAGTAACTCAGAAACTAAGTCAAATCAAGAACAAACATAGTAGCTGTTTCAGAGCTTTCACTTATACATCACATATCTGGTTATTAATATTTTAGTTATGCTGTAATAACAGCCTCCATAGAACATAAAAATACGTTAATGTAGTTGTTATACATTTAAAGTTTAATGTACCTTCGGTTGTTAATTGTCAGTTGCCAGCTCCACCAATCGCAGTTAAGGAAGGATATGTGTTGGCGAAGCAAAATAACTGGTTAAATAAACAAACTAACTGTTGATAATAAATGTTGTTTGTGGAACTGTTGTATTAAAGGAATATTGTAATCTGTGAACTAACGAGCAATCTGAGACTGTTGCAGCTATTAAAGAAACTGCATTCATTTTTCAGAATTTACTGGCAAGAAAAATTTGACACACTTTTACATTATCGTCGACTGTAAAACTCATAAAACAGTGTTGTGTGAAAAGTTGACTTTTATTCTGAGAAACAGATAAATAATACATTGAAGACTCTTGTTCAAAAATAGCCATTTGTTGGTTTTTCACACAATAAATTATTTAAAACCTTATACCAAAATAATCACCCATCTCTGGTACAACAACGCACACACTTGCTACACACAACTAACAATAGGTCCTGTATCAACGGTTATCAAATACAGAAATGTACTGAAATTAATTGAACAAATGACACATGAATTATCATCACAGTCTATTTACATAGGTTCACATGTGAGTTTTTTTTTGTTTCCGCAATAACAAATCCTCACGCTTTTTTTTTTTTTTTTTTAGAAATGCTCTGTCTATCAGAATATCCACCTGAGCTAGCAGTCCATGGGACTTGTGTTTCTGAAATTTACAACCACTTAAAAAATGGCGAAACAACAAAAAGTTTTTACATATTGCAGAGGGATGAGAATGTGTGCACAATACGTCCTTTAGAACCTGGTCTCTGAAGTCCCTCTTTTTAGAGTGCTGCTCATGAACTCATCATGCTCAAAACTCAAATTATTGTGCGACCGTGAGATCATGAGCAGTTTCTCTTTTTTGGTGTAATCCCGCTTAATAGACACTGGGGGCACCAGAAGCCTGTCCATCGGGTCTTCTTTATTCTCCAGTTTGGTGTAGCCTTTGCTGTTGCTGCGATCTAGCCTCGGCCAGCTGGGGTGCTTGCGCTGTTCTGGTTGTACAGTCAGCATGGTGGGACCTCGTTCCAGGTCTAACGACTTGGAGTGAGCCGAGAGCTTATGGATAGAGTTATTAGAGCCAAAGTCTTTCCGGGCTGCTCCGGGAGAAAGGAATCGGCCACTGGTGGATCCAGGGGAAAGAGAGGATGGTGAAGCAAATGGAGATGAATTTTCGGGACATTCTGTAGCAGAGTTACTGCGGAGCAACGCTGTACTGGGAGGCTTGAAGGCTTTTGATATATCTGGAATAGGTACAGTTAAGGATTCCATGGACGAAGGTATGGATCTGTCTCGTAGCTGCTCAGAGTCCTCAGTTATGTTGTCAATATCAGGCTCGTCGATCACGCAATTGTTCAGTTTGATGACAGGAAGTGTGAAGGCGCTAATGGAGGATGATACAATGGAGCGCGTCTGGCACTTCTTCAGATCTTTACGCTTGTCTTCCCAGTGACGTAAACCTTCCGGTTGAAACCCGAATATCGATCTGGAACGTTCCCTGTATTCAGGTGACAACAAGCTCATGCCTCCTTCGCTCATTAGTCCTTCCTCATCTTCAGCTGAACTTGTGCGGCGGGAAAGCCGTACATCACTGCCCATTCCAGACAATGTCAGCAGTGTGTTAGCCGCTAGCCGTGAGGTGTACTGACTGTCCTGACCAAATGAGCGAATCTCATGATCAGAATAGGGACCTGTGTATGCCCCGTTCATGCACTTCTGCTCTTGCAATCTTAAGCTGTGAATGTCTATGACTGTTGAGTACATGTCCCTCATGTGGATGACCTTTGTTTCTCGGTCCCTGTTCTCGTGTAAAATAGCATTTGCACAGATGAAGATGAATATCCCAATGCCCATTGTAAACGGTCCGAGCATCTTCATTTTCTCTGAGTGCAAGTGCTGCTCAAAGAACTGCGCCACCTTTCCTGTTTGCTCCTGCATGGCTTCCGCTTGCGTGTCATTCCCCGAGTGATTGCTCTCGGGTGATGTCTGGTGGTCCTTGTGAGGCCAGTACCCCAGAACAGCCATGGCAATACCGACCATCAAAATCAGGACTCCAAGGACTAGAAAGAAACCAGAGGCAGAATACAGGCGGATTTTTCCGCGCACCACAACAATATCCGTGCGAGGTTTTCTTTTCAGACGTTTCTTCTCAGGAGGTGGGACAGGTGACTGGCTGGGTAGATGATGCTGGGAACGGGCGGAGTCCTGCCTCTTCAGGGCTGCAAGGCCCGTGATTACACCCCCAGTCGCAATCATCGCTACGATGACAGACAGGCCTGGAAAAACAAACAAAGATCATACATTGAGATAAGTGAGATACTGTATCCTTGCTCACAGCCACCTCTTTGTCTTTGTTTAGACAGTACTAGTGTAGGCGTGTAGATGCATTAACCTTTGTGAAAGGGGTTTACGAAAGCACATAGACTCAACCACCTCCATCTTGGCAGGAATTATGCCAGCTGTGCTATGAATTAGTCCCACTGATTAAACCAAGATATAAAAAAACACACACATTCATGGAAAATTGTGCATGTTTTTGTTGTGGTTGACAGAAAAAGGCAGTGGTGTAGCCGCTTAATTAGACGTTGCATTAAAGCAGCAGGAAACAGCAGAAATACACACATTTATAATGCAGCCCATATCCCGCCCTCATGTCTCAGTTTCTTGTCTATAAATACTAGATTGTCATTCTGCAAATTTAGCAACCCATCATAAACAGGAAATGGCACAAAGCCTGGCGATGTGAATGAAACAGCTGAGTGCAATGATAAGCCCTGTATCTCCGAGTGTACCAAATATATCTCTATGCCACCATTAAACCAAATATTGTCGCCTGTAATTGATTTCCAAGTTGAAAACATATCTCAACACCTTGCTTGTCATGTCCAGATGGTGGATGGAATTAAATAGGAATATTTTTGCATCAATTTGAAGACAAGCTTGGCTTCAACACATTCCCAACCTACCCTTTTCTTTGAGGGCCACTATTTTTGTAGACGTGATATATCGACATTGTAAGGGATCCGTTATCAAAAATCTTGCCTCCTGGGTCAGTCACTTCCTCAGTTACTGCTGGGCAATATGATGGTATAATAATGGCATTACAATAAATTGCTACAACACACAACAGTAAGATGCTCTTATTATAAGCAACCGATTGGATGTCGGGTACAGTATTGTGACGTGTCAGGTATCGTGACATGATTTTTTTTTGTTATATTGCCCATCCCTTGTCCTCAATAGATCTCAGATTCACTCTTTATAAGAGGTACAATATCAAGCCAAGTAGGCTTTTAATGTCGTTTTAACCATATACAGACACGAAATAGGGACCAAGGTGCGACATACATACAACATAAATTTACAACATAATGAACAAGAACTAATAGCTAACTAAGACACTTAATTAGCTGACTAGCTGAGATAAAATGTATTAGCACTATGAATTTACAAAAAACTACGTATCTTACAAAAAAAACAACATAACATAAATTCACAAGCTAACCGGCCAACTAAGACATAAATTTACAATAAAACTACAAAAAAAACAACATAAAGTTAACATCAATAAACAACAAGCTAACTAAGACACCTAATTAGCTGACTTGCTTAGACAAAACAAATTAACACTATAAATTCATAACTAAAACTAAGTACCTTATAAACAAGACAAGAAGACAACATAAAAGTGCATGTGCAAATGTGCAAGCAAGAGAGACAACACGACAAACAACATGACACAATCCAGTACAATCAAACACCTCCTGTATTCTCCTGTATTTTCCACACACACTCTGACATGCAAGACTTGCTGAACATGACTTGAATACCAACTTCAACACTATGATCATTTGCCTTGTAGTGACAGTAAACATAACAGACAGGACAGACAGCAGGGTGCGTATTATTGTAGACCACGGTGTCTGAAGTGCTGAAAGCTTAGGTTTGTGGTCTGAATTGACAGTGACGGTGCTTAGAACACAAGCTCAGGTTCCTGAAAAAATACACAAACATCATGGCTTCTTCTATCGCATCTCCATCTCCATCCCACCCACCCACACACACACACACACACTGCACTGTGACTTAAATAATTACAGCTGACATTTTCTGCGCTGTAACACTGATTCCTGTGTCTGTCTCGGTTCAACTTCGAACCCTAGATTCCCACTAGAGAGCGATGTAGCAACAAGTGATTGTTCATTTTCAATGTATGTGTAATGCACAGAGCCACACAGTCTGGTGACTGTGAACGAGCATGGAGGCAAGGTTTGCTCTATTCTGTGCAAATGTGGTATGAGGTATTGAACAACTACAGTAACAGAAATTAGTGGTTCTAGTGATCCCTTGGACTAATCCTATGGTCCGGCATTTTTTAAGTTCCCCGGTCAAAACTGTCATTTCTACAGTATGTACAGCTAGTTTTTGTAGAAATCTGGAAAAAGTGGGAAAAAAAAAAAACTTATCTTAAGTTTATCTTGTCACAGACAACCTCTCAGTCAATTTGTTAAGGCAGTATAAAGACGTTTGGAAGGATATGTTAGCTTGACTTGAGAACAAAGCCAATAATTAGTGTGTCGTTTAATTTTTTGAAATCCTAAGCTTAAAGGTCCCATATTTCACCATTTCTTTAACAAGTTAACACCGGCCTCAGTTATCCCCCTTAAGTGTATGTGTGTGCTATTTCTGAGCCACACGCTTGCAGAGAACAGCGAGTCAAGGGGAGGGGCTCTACTTCTATGAAGTCACATTAGGAGGAAAATCTTCAAAGATGGCTTATCATTTCAACCTTGACGAATACAAATACTGAGAAAAGGACAAAAAGCACAGTCACACTAGAGTCCATCTGAACGCTAACACATGATAAAAAAAAGTGAATACAGTGGAACCTTGAATTACGAGTATAATTCGTTCCGGAAGCGGGCTCGTATTCCAAAACACTCGTAAACCAAATTAAATTTTCCCATAAGAAATAATGGAAACTCAAATTATTCATTCCACAGTCCAAAAAAAAATTATTAACACAAAATATTAAGTAAAAATAAAACAAATTAACCTGCACTTTACCTTAAAAAAAATAAATAAATAAATCCCGACAGATAAGTGTTTCCATTTGTGCCCGCAGTCACTGTGTGTGTGTGTGTGTGTGTGTGTGTGTGTGTGTCCCACTTCTCGTCTTACACAGCCCTTCCTCCACTCTTTTCACACACACGCGTGAACACAACGGAAACACTGTTTTATCGGAAAAATAAAACAAATTTACCTGCACTTTACCTTTGGAAAGAATCGCGACAGAGCAGTGTTTCTGTGTAGAGCAAAATAAAATATGTTTTACGTGCACACACGTGGTCACAGTGTTATAGTAAACAGTACACGCGTGCACGGATGTTGATTATACCAGTAAGAGACGCGCACTACATGATACTCGGTACTCGTAAACCAAGACTTATTTGTTTTCCAAGTCAAAATTTATTAAAAATCTTTACTCGTCTTGCGGAACACTCGCAAACCGCGTTACTCGCAATCCGAGGTTCCACTGTACTGGTGTCCTTTAAGGAGCTGCTTTATAGAGTGAAGTTAAATAACAGACAGGAGACAAATTTCAAACGACTCGTCCCTTGTGCTAGTGTGAGTGAAGAATTAGATCAAAGCCGGATTTGTCCTCGGTGGAAGTCCGAATGAATTCTCTCTTTGTTTGCTGGAGAATTTCTACACTACATATTTTCTGCAAAAAAACGACCCTGGTGATTTATCCGAAAGGTCCTCACACACACACACACACACACACACACGCACACAGAGAGGAGGAAAAGAGATACATCTGTTTCTACAAACACTCGTCACACTCTTGATTTTTTTCTTCCCTTAATTTCTTCAAATCTGCATCGTCTCTCTCCTTCCTTCCTTCACTTGTTTTATCTGTCTAGTTGGCTTTCCCCTCCCCCGCCTCCCCCTGTCCTCGTCGCCTGGATCGAGAAAAGGTTTGCAGTGGAACGTGTTGCTGCTGTTTATCGATCCTCTGATTCGTTAGCGGAGCAAAATTAGCGGGGGATCCGGGAACGACTTCGACGGAATGCTTATGAGTTGCCTAGGCAACAAGTGCCAGCCTGGAGAAGTTTTTTTTTTTTTTGTTTCAAACAGGAGCGTGGGTGCACGACATGATTGTAAATGTAGCACAAGCTCGAGAGGTAAAAAAAAATACTAAGATGATGTCTGTTTACTGTTTATGCACGTCGGATTGTTTGCCTTCAGACACTGATGTGTGGTTATTCAGAGAGACGACGATGCCAGACGTCACGATACAGGTTTACTTCATAGCCAGAAGTTGGAACGGCAAAATGTTCCTCTGTTTTGACTAAATCAGCTAATCTGACGCAGGACCAGCTGCGTTTCATTAAGCAGAAAGAGAGACTTCCAGACTTCAGGAATGATCCTTTTATCGTCAATTCATGCAGACGCACTTCTCCACTTGAGCCTTCTGAGAATTTAAATATGCAGATGACTTTAAGCTGACTTAGCAAGCTGCATTTCTTTAATATATTTCCAAACAATGTGTGTATGTGTGAGAACGAAGAGAGAGAGAGAGAGAGAGAGAGAGAGAGAGAGATCCATGATCCTGGCATGCTGACAGGCGTTCTGACCCGAGGCGGTCCGCTTAATGCTTTAGCGCATGTCTGCCTGATAAAATCATCTCTGAAAGGTGCCTGAGCGGTGGGAAGAACATTCACACACACACACACACACACACACGAAGAGCGAAAGGCACAGACGCCCCACGTACACACTCTTCATAGCTCTGAACTAAAAGCTAATAAACAATAAAGTGTTCAAAATGCATGTTAATTAATAACAATAATGATGAAATGTTGAACCTGACCAGGGTTTCCTTTTTTCTTTCATTTTTTCTTTCAGGCGTCTCTCACCAGACGGACTGCGTGTCGGTGGATTCAGCACCGTCAAATGGATCTCAGAACTCACCACAACTTCCACCCACACACCAGAGATCACAAGCTGGCCATCTCCCTTTCTCATACACACACACACACACACACACACAGAGACATTCAGAATGGGAAAGAGAGTGGGTGCTTCTACGCTTTTGATGTTGAATCCATGAAAAACTCATCACACAATGGAGAGAAAGAGAGAGAAAGAGAGAGAGAGAGAGAGAGACAGGGAGAGAGAGAGACAGGGAGAGAGAGAGACAGGGAGAGACCCTGGAGGTTCTTGACTGTTACAAAATCATACAACAGGGTTTCCTTATCGGAGAATGCACAGTAGAAAGTTTCTGATTTCAAATTTGTGCTCATTATTTTACTACTTAATATCTGAATGAATGAATGAATATCTCAAACTTTTCGGGAGTTCAGGGTCATGCTGTTCTAAATAAAAATAAATAAATAAATAAATAAATAAATGCTGGCTGATTATAAAATATAAATGCTGCTGTCTGGTGAGAAAGTATTCGAGTACATGTCTGGGAGCCGACATGGTCATTACGACTATTCATATTCTAGGTCTCATGCAGGTTATTTATACACGGAAGGCAAAAACAACAACTAATGCACCTTTTCTAAAATCCTGTAATGCTACTCATCTCGAGTTTAGATCTTTAGATCGAGACGTGTGTAATATTTACAAATTAAGAACAGTAGACTCACACACACATACATATATATATATATATATATATAGATAGATAGATAATCGCACGAGTCAAATGTTACCATTTATTTTTGAATTCTTCTCCTCTCTGTTTTAGGAGAATAAGTTATCGTCACATTATCATTTACTCGTTTTCTTTAACATTTAATTAATTAGAAAATCATGATATATAAATGTTATCTAACAAACAGTTAAAAACATCACTGATATTTAATGCTCGGATTAGAATATTATAGTGATGGTGATGAAATGCTCTCAGAAAATGAAGGTTTTTCAGAGGCTCTTTCTATGGATGGTGTGAGGTTCTAGTTGTCTATCCATCCATCCATCCATCCATCCATTTAGGAACGTCTGTAATACAGGTGATTACCATTGTATTTATTCACTTTTTTGTTTTTGTATGACCTAAGTAGGACCTCCGTTCAACATTCATACATGCATTCACACACACACACACACACACACACACACTATAGGCAATTTGGGAACGCCAGTTATAAACTCATCTGCATGAATTTGGACTGTGGGAGGAAACCAGAATACCCTGAGGAAACCCATTAAGCATGGGGAAAGCACACAAACTCCATGCACAAGATTCGAACGGCTAATGCTAAAATGCTAATTTTAGGCTCATTTTCAACACTTTACTCGGCACACTTCAAATGTCAGTGTTTTGTTTTTTATTCTCCTGTGCTCTGAAGAAATCATCACCAAATCATTGTTTTATATTACTATAAGTTTTCTAGCGTTTTACTCATTAGTTTTACTCATAATGTGGAATACTGACAAAAATAAATAAATAAATAAATAATGCATAATAAACATGATAAACTTTCTCGATTTTACTGTCCTCAAAGGTTCTTTGGATGGTTTGAGGTTCTAGCTGTCTACTTTTTTCTTGAGTTGCTCATTTTTTTCTTTATCATCATCATCATCATCATCATTATTATTATTATTATTAATAATAATAATAATATTAAAAGAGTGCACTTTATAAAGTTTTCCAGGGATGATGTAAGGAGCTCACCTTCTCTGTGCTGGTTTTGTTTTGTTATTATTTATATTATTATTATTTATCCATCATGCATGTCTTCCTTCTTGCTCATAGTTCACATCAGTGTGTGTGTTCCTCAGTGTGAAGAACAGAGGAACACAGAGCGTCTTCCAGTCGCACGTACTCCTGCGCGCGTGCGTCTGCATCGCATCTCCAAAGCGCGCGCGGCGCAACAACGGCACGCGCTTCAGGGATTTCCTCCGAAAGCGTGCGTCCTCTCCTCCATCAGCAGCAGCAGCAGCAGCCGCGCGCATCCCGTGTCCTCTGTCTCCTCATGTCCCCCTCTGTCCTCCTCCACAAGTCCTCGAGCCTCTCCGCAAGTCCATCTGGAAACTAACACCCGCGCGCAGAAACAACTTCAACCACAAAAAAATAATAAAACCAATGAAAAAAACTAAACCTTCCTCCAGATCCGGATTATTTTAAAATGACTTCCCTCAGTTTTTACGCCTCAGCTCCGCGCGCTAACGCATCCGTTTAGACGTTGTCTTGGAGACTGCCACGTTAGATAAGGCGCGAGCCGTTTCTAAACGAGGAGGAGGAGGAAAAAAACATGAGGGGGGGGGGGGGGGGGGGCGGTGAACACCAGGTTGCCAGATTGGCTTCTTACAGACCAAAAACATTGACTTTATACTTTTTATCCCAAGCACGGGCTAAAACCTAAAGTTGAGAGTTCTGTATAATACTTAGATTATGGGTGGATTTCTGGCTGTGTGTCTGTGGGACAGATAACTGCCATTTCCACCAGGCTGCACTAACACGACCTCATCGTGTCATGAGACGAGATGTGTAAAGTCAGTGCATTTCTTTCGAAGAAATTCAATGTCTTTTGACCCATTTAAAACCGGGCTGAGCCCCCCAAAAAAACATTAAAAAAAAATTGACATTCAAGAAAAAAAAAAAGGCAAAATTTAAAGAAAAAAAATGGCATTTTTGTTTGTGAGATCTTGCCAACATTTTGCGAGAAATCGCAAACATTTCAAGAGACATCATGAACCAAAAGATTTCGCCAATGTTTCAAGAGATTTTGACCAAAATTTCAAACATTTTGAGAGAAATCACAAACAATTCAAGAGATATCGCGAACATTTTACAATTGTGAACATTCCATGAATTCCAAGATTCTGCCAATGTGTTAAGAGGTGTAACGGACATTTTGATCGAAATTTCAAACAGATAGAGATAGTTTAACCATTTCGAAAGATATCACAACAAAAATTTCAAAAGATAGTTGCAGGCAGGGCCGGTTCTAGACCAGACCATACTGGGGGCAGTCAGAATTTTGAAGGGGTCATCATGGTCGCGTTTTCAGATCATGCGACGGGGGTGGGGGGTTGGGGGGGTGCGCGCGTTCAGATCATGCGAGG
>JAQQZS010000012.1:36105124-36115317 GCA_030068045.1 Platyallabes tihoni | reverse complement strand
GGGTTAGATGGAGGCAGATGATTCGCTGTGGCGACCCCTGAAAGGGAACAGCCGAAAGACAAAGAAGAAGAAGAATGAAATTTATATTAAGTCATACAATTATGCATTGGGGAAAGGAGTCTCCAGTGTCAAGCTGAAACTTCTGTTCGTTTCCTACAGTACCGCATCACACCACAACTGGTTTATTCCTTTCTCCTAACGATTGGGCCTTTTAAGGATTTCCAGCGTTTCAGATGTGAGAAAACTTTCTACCTTGATGGTGTCCAAGCACTAGTGAGATGCTGGGATAAGTGCATTAGTGTAGCTGGGGATTAATGTTCAGAACTAATGTTCTGTTATTCTGTGGAATCAAAAGTCCTGGTTAGACTTGAACGCCATTGTACAAACCTGTGGTTTAGTTTAGTTAAGTTTAGTTTAGAAAAGGCTCTGCAAGGTGTTTGTGGTGTGTGTGTGGTGTGTGTGACTCAGCTGAAGCTAGGAGGAGAAAAGCAGCTTTCAAGCGGATGGTTGTCGAAGTGTAGAATAAAACCAGCAGCTCTGTAACTCAGACTGTATTGTATAATCCTGGATTACAAGTCAGTTTGTTTAGCTGGAAAATTTATAATCATGCTCTCGAGTGTCGGCAAAACAGTGCTTTAAAAGCCAGGTTGAAAAACCTCTTTGCATGGTTTACAGCTTTAACTGATAACAACAACAACAACAATAATGTTTTCAATTATTCTTGGAATAACTTACAAATTTGCATATCTTGTGGCAAGAATGAACGATGCAGCAGTGTAAGGAAGCATGAAGTTGTGAACACCCTCAGCGAGCTTTTTATTCCCCCTTTCCGAGTTTCATTCCTCCTGTACCACAGTATAGTTTTAGATACACTACCAGTCAAAAGTTTGTACACCCCATTCTAACACCACGATCTACTGGAGGCGTTTATTCCAAACAC
The DNA here is from genome assembly GCA_030068045.1 of Platyallabes tihoni. Lineage (NCBI taxonomy): Eukaryota > Metazoa > Chordata > Actinopteri > Siluriformes > Clariidae > Platyallabes > Platyallabes tihoni. The sequence goes on along the minus strand of JAQQZS010000012.1, from coordinate 36,114,377 downwards.
ACAATAATCTCCTTTGAACAGTTGATATTGAGATGTACTATATATCTGCTACTGTATTTCTGCTCTGTAAAGCTTCATAACGGCTCTAATCCGAGGTGCTGATTGTTAATTGGTGATTTCTGAGGCTGGTGACTCTAAATGAACGTCTCCTCTGCAGCAGAGGTCAGTTTTGGTCTTGCTCTCCTGGGAAGGTCTTCATGAGGGACAGTTTCATCATCATGGAGCTTGATGGTTTTTACAAACGCACTCGACACAATATTGTTCTTGCAAGAAGTGTTCCAGATCAGCTGACCTTAATAAGATTTTGTTACAAACTCCATACGCACAGCCCCCGAGGTGGGATTCGAACCCTCGTCGTGCAAGACTACAGCCTTTACTCCACTGTGCTGCCACTGAAATAATAATAATAATAAAATAAAAAACAAAAACAAATGTGTAATATAGTAAAGATGAATTATTAGAAAATATCTCTTCTGACCATTAAAATGTTTACTTTTAGTTTCTTAAACAGTTCACAATTGTTTCTTATTGTACAGTAAGAAACATGTGATCAGCACAACAACAACAACTTAAATATTCTTTCATCAAGAAAACATACATCGTTTTTATTTACTAATTTAAATGGAAAGTCTGAGAACAGGAAATAGTCTAGACGGCTAAACAAGTCTGAAAAAACAAATGTTTTAACAGTATTGTGACTAAGAGGGATTTTATGTCTTATTTTTTTCCCCTGGAATATGAAGATTAACTATCCCTAAGCATATTAAAGGGTTAAAAACATCACTGTATTAACAGTTACATGTGCTTTTGATCTTTTTGTTTAATATAAATACACACCGCCACAATTAACCGTATATGGTACTTAGACTTTTTTTTATCATTTTTTTTTTAAAGATTGAATTAAAATTCAATAACGTTTCCAAGATTTACATGATGATTTCCAAACAATTTGGTATTCATATATTAAACGAGATGCATCGTGCAGTCGCGTTTGGCTCTTCTGACCTCCATCCGACTTCACCCAATCGATTAGCAGTGGTGTGGTCACTCATATGGGTTTTCACTTCCTAGCGGTCCATCGCCACACCCTTACAGTTTCCACATCGAGAACTTTGGGACACTTTTTCCCTGGAACGTGTCGAGCTCCAGCTGGACAGCCTCCATGGAAACTTGGCGCTTTGCAATCGACAAGTCAGACTTTCCACTCTGATAGAACTTGCAACAGAGTTTAATTTCTTTTTGCGTTTCTCGAGTCATACTGATGCAAGCGCTCTAGCTAGAGACTGAATCTCTATAAGCACAAATGAAAAGAAAAAAATTAACTTTTTCAAGGAAGTGTTGAGGTTTCATCGAACAGCATGTTCTCTGTGTGTGTGTGTGTGTGTGTGTGTATATGAGAGAGTCACTAGGCTGGAATGGCTTTGGAGAGCTGTTCTTCCATGTAGGGGTGAAATCCTTACACACTTTTGATACACACCCACCCAAAGTCAAGCATATCTAGCATATTCTAACACCACGATCTACTGTGAGTGTTTATGTGTGATAGCACGGCTCTGATTATCTGAGAATTACACACACACATTCCAGATTAAAGTAAATGAAGTACATTTATAATAAAGTCTAGCCAATAATGAATTTCTTTGGCGATGAGGAAATATGCTAAGTGAAATCACCGCGTGTCTGACGAGAACCATATTAATACTATTAAGGCACAGGAAAAAAAAATCGCCAAGATTGCACTTTTGATACTTTCGCAAAATAAACACACGGTTCTGATTGGCTGATCCTGTTTCTCATTAGCGCACCATGACAGATCAGGTTGCACAGGTTTCTTCTATGCTATGAAGGTGATAAATATTGTAACTTTCTGATTGTTCTACAGATTTGAGAACGTTTTAATCAATCTTCTTTAATAAACACTTTCCAACCTGGTTATTCCAGTTCTGATAGAAAAGCTGATCTGACAGATGTTTTGCTATAAAACCACACTGCTTGTGACGTTATTGTAGGAAATCCTGGTGTCACAATGAGGCTGAGGGTTCCCTCTTTCTTACTATGTCACAGAGCACTCGTTAAAATAATCTCAAAATAGAAATACAGAAGATTTCCAAGGCGCTCCTCGTGAACGATACAGAGTTGATACAGTAACAAACCTGGCTTTCAAATGGAGCTTATTGAACAAGGAAAATCTGAAAATATAAAGAGAAAAATCACCCAAAATGTGACGTAAAACTTGATTTGATGTAGAACATGATGGCAGAGTGGGCGTGGCCTTTACACACATTAGAAGTGATGATTATACACTTGATAGCTACAAATGTTTGCTTTAGTGTCGTCTTTATTTCCTTTGCTCATTAGAATAAAATTTTTATTGTCTGTTCTAGTCCTGTATCCAGTTAATTTTATTGTGTTCACCTGTATCACGTTAGTTATTTTTTAATGCCTAAATGTTGTTGATCATTAATACAAGCTTGGCACAGGTTTTATTCTGGATGCCCCTCCTGACACAACCCTCCGGATTTTATCCAGGCTTTGGACCGACACTGTATCCACTGGCTGGGAATCAAACCCAGGCCTTTCCCATGGCAGGCGAGATACCCACCACTGAGCCACCAGCGCCGGGATTTTTTCTGCTTAAATATCGTTGTGAAATTCTATTGAGTATTTTTATTGTGTAAGTGAGCCTTGTTTTTTTCCCCCTCTTTCTTCTTTGCTTTCTATGCTTTTTTGTATCCTGCCTGCCTGAAAACTTCCCTTCGCTTTTGAGAATTTCAATATTCTTTTTTCCCTTTTGTATCAATGCTTTTAAATAATTTATCTTAAATGTGGTTTGTGTAAGATTTCCTCAAACTGCTTTATCGGCCCGCTTTATCATGTTAAGGTTGAAGGCTTTGATGTGTAGCTAAAAATGCAACAATTTCCTTTGATCCACTCAAACCAGCGTACAGCTGTGATTTAACTCTTCTTTCAACCACTTTGATTCCTTGCTGTGACATTGTCTCCACATTATGAAATTGTTCACTTAGGAAAAACAAGTAAAGTGCACACACACACACACAGACACACAAACATGCATTCTCACCTGTTTTTATTTCCAGTTGTGCACAGAAAGGTCAACAGCAGACACGCACTCTTCGAATCGAATGATGGATCCAGAATGGTCGGTCTCCATGGCGACAGCTGCTCCGGTTGCCGTGGCACTCTCACCATCCAAATGTGAGTGTTTTTTTTCATGCATCAGGCTGATTTATCCAACTAAATCAGCCAAGACATTTTACCTACCAAAAGGATACGATCAATACAGAACAATATTGTCACGGTTGTAAATAAAGTCTCACACCCTTTTCCTCCTCCACATGCTCTATTCTTCCTTAGAAAAATTCTAAACTGCATTTAGATGAAATATTCAGTGGAGCGAGCGTGTTCCTGATCCTGCATTCGAGTCAGGTCTTTGAGATTAAAGTTTAATGATGCGTTTAAAACCCCACGGTGTTTCCTCTTAGACTCACCGGAGCGTCATCGTTAATTTCAGAAACCGCACGATTCAAATATATTACTGTTAAAACATTTTTAGAAAGAGAAAGATGGAACAATACATGTTCAATAAGAATATACAGATGAAGCTCGATCCTGCTTCCTTACAATAAAACTCGAATTAAATGAACGAGAAATACCCAAGGGAAAAATACGGCTATATTATAATGTTTAGATGTTATAATTTCTCCTCTTTATAGAACGTTTATTTATTTATAGGTGAGAGGAATCCTCTCTGGTGTCATTTCCATAAATATCCAGCTTTCAAATAAATAAATAAGTCAAACTGAGTTGCTCATTTCCATCAGCCTGTCACTGGAAATGCACTTCCATTACCCTGAGCACAGAGTGATTTTATAATGACAGCTCAGGAATCATCTCACTTTTTTTTATCCCTCCTCCATAATCTTAGCATCACCAAAATTTTGCTGGGCTTTTTCTTACTTCTTTTTTTTTTCTTCTTTTTAAACTGAACCATTTGAGAGAAGTTTGCGTTCCAGTGGTTTGTTTATGGAAACAGATCAGGAATGTCAATGCCGAGAGGCCGCGTGCATCCACTGTGACGACGAAGCACAAAAACGTGGAAGATTAAATCAGATTTAAGTAAATTACTGCCATGTGCCTTTACTAATGCGTTACTAATGCATTGTGCTGCAGTGAACAGCCTTCTGTCCTTCGGTTAAACATGAACAATTGACTTAGGGTTGAGATGCACGCCTGTAATGTTTTTTTCCGTGGCTAAAGTCGGCCCGCGATGAAGTCATGAAGTTCCGTCATTAGGAGCTCAATGAAAGCAAGAAGCTCGTTACTGAGTCTTCGTCCACGTCAAGGGTGAATTCTTCAGACCCAATCAGAGTAAAAAGACGTGATCATTGATATAAAGAGGATTTCTGGAAGGAGACTTTTATCTTTCTTCATTTTTGGCCTTATTATCATTAAATTTTTTTTTAATCATTTCTGATGTTTCCATCATGCAAGTGCTGTTCTTTAAATTTTGCTAAATATTCCTTCTAAAAATCGCTCAAAATTCGACTTTTAATATGATAATAATCAACAGATATTGATCACAAAAACATTTCTCTAAATAATGGTCTGCGATACAATTATTCTTTTTAATAACTTACAATAAGTAGATAAATACAACGTTTTCAGTTTTCTATTTTGGAATCAAAGTTAAAATTATGTTTTGTATGATCACATTTTAAAAATGTATTTTAAGTGTAATTTTAAATTGTACTTAAAATTTTTTAATCAGAACTAATAAAACAAAGCCATGGGAATCCGATAATTGTAAACAAATTAGTTTATCTCGGTCTTATACATGGATCATCGTTGTGATTAAAATTTAAATTTTTCAAGTTTGGGAACGGCTGGATAAGGTCATATTCAGTGTTTACGGCTATAATTTATTTTAAATGATAAATTTAAAAATATATAATATAAAATATATTATATTATTAAATATAATATATTAAAATAATTTATATAATTTATATATATATATATATATATATATATATATATAAAATGCATTATATAATTTATTATAATTACATTAGTGTAACATTAGTGCCCCTGGGTGAGGCATTTTGTTTGAGTTAGGTGGGACAATTTCACTGTGTTCATCTTGGACATGTGTATCTGTAATGGCTCTGCACTCAGGGCTTTCTACACAAGTGTACAAAGTAAAAAAAAATAATTATCTTTCAGTGAGAAAAAAAAACTTTTTAAAAATACTAAAACTGTAATTTCACAGGTGAGTTTTTTTCCTTCCTTTTTTTTGCCGTCATGCTTCCTGTGAAGCGAATCATGAGTCATGACAGACATGCTGGGTAATAACTCCAAAGGGGTTTAGAAAACGCTGGAATTGGCAGGATTTAGCTGCACCATTAGGTTCTTTTTAGCAAACCAAGAGGATTTAGAGCAGTGCTCTTCCCTGTAAAGCTACTTGAACCGTGATGGTTCGCAAAACGAAGGCTTTAACCCACAGCAAAACAAGTTCAGTCATGTAGAGAGGAGAGGATTTAACTCGAGCAGTGTATTGTGTTTTACCACAGGGAGTACAATCATTACATTAAATTCAGTTGAGAAAGTCTTTAATTATTCTGCACACATTACTGTAGGGCTCTTGCTTTGGAACAGGAAGCAAGGATGGAATGATCCGGGTGAGAAAAGGCTGTTGAAACACAGAAAATCTCTTCGCCATCATTGAACCATTAGGGTGTGGATGCTAACATGTCACTGATAGCACTGATTTCAAAGGCGTACAAGCGATTGACATTTACAGAAGTCAGTACGATGACGAGACTCTTAGCCACAGTAAAACATTTGATGCATGCAATAAGGCTGTACGTGCGTGCATGGCGATCTCGGCCGAGGTGGCACGGAGCTCACTGCAGTCGTTCCCGTGAACATCAAAGTCAAAAAGTCAACTTTTTGGTCGATTCTGCTACATGTACAGTGCATACATATAGAGAATTGACATTACATTCCTCTTAATCCCCTTACAAACTAAAAACTCTTCTTCTTTTGAGTTTACGCGTGGTTGGTGCAATACTGCCTCCTACTGGACTGGAGTGTGGGACAGAATACTGGCTGGAAAAAAATAGATTATTGCTTTGTACTAGATTGACATTTTAACAATCAACACCACACGTCATACAGCATTTCCGTGTTTATTAGATCATTTCAGTAGTTTTAAACTACAAGCACTTTTAGTACACAATAAACACACGTGCTAATTGATCAAATCGGCAAAAATAAAATCGCATTGAATCAACAGTCTACCTTTGGTTGTCGCGTCCATTAAGTTCTGTAAAGATTCTTTTATTACGGTTTCTTTCAATCTATTTCATCTGCACCAAACGGATTTACAGAGTGTGTTATCCTTGACCTTTTAGTCAGCGCATGTGTTCACCTTTAGCTGAAGGTGACAGACAGTGAAGAGAGGCTTCGTCCGCCGCGATGATCTCATTTACACACTACGCACACACACACGACCTTCACGGAATAAAGCCTTGCTGGAGGAGCCCTGCAGATCCCAGGAGATGGGCCCTGTCTCCTGTAACTACACACGCTCCAGTGTAAGTCACTGAATGATTCAGAGCACTGACTGAATAATCTGCTTTAAAATGAAGAACTGAATAATAAACTGGAGTTGGAGAGATATTTTTTACCTGAACGCTCAGATATTGAACATTCCATTTAGCATTTGTGCAACACTTGGAGAAAACATCTCACACCAAATAAATACAGTAAGTAAACAATGATAGAGAACAGAAAGAAGAATCGCAGCACTCAGCCTACACTGCTCTGAAAAAAAAAAAAAAACGAAAAATAAAAGCGGGATTTAAAAATAGCGCACGTCTCGGGGGCGAATCAAAAACAACTTATCTTTAATAATGTTTCTGGCCAGTCTGGGTTGGAGAACAGACACGGCCATGATACACACTCCACTCCACACACGAGCATGGCTGCCAAAACATAATAAATAGAAAAGAACAAAGCTTCTGCCATTCCAATCGAGTCTCTCTGTTCAAGCCTTATTTCTACCAGCTGCATTATTTATAGTAATATTGATTATAATAACAGGTGATATTCGGCTAGACGTTCGTCTCTAAATATGGAATCTGGTGCTTCCTTTAAGAGCAAGTTTAAAGATTAGATTTAACCAGGAGAGGACAATATTGGAATTACACAGCCCACACACCCACACACTTCACACACACACACATACATCAAATGAGTTTTTCAGATAGAAAGGGACACTAAATGCATGACTCATTTGAAGTGTGTTTGGGCTGCAGGGACAGATGAGGGGAGATAAAGTGCGGAGAAAAATCCATCTCTGTCCTCTTGCTCTTCCTCTCTCTGTTCATCATCGTAATTATTGTTCCTGCTACCATGTTGGAAGTTTGCCAACATATCTTCAGGACAGAGGGGTTTTATTTATTTTTATCAAGACAGAAGGAAAAAAAAAGAAGCTGTGAGGGAGAAGGTGGCGTTCAGGGCTGTTAAATGACGTTACACAACCATAAATGGATAAAAACTTTGTTTGATCACTTTGTATGATCTTTGATGTGGAATAAGGGAAATAAAGTGTGTTGTTATAGGACGTTAACAGAGAAAGAGTAACTCAGCTTCTTTACATCAATCGATCATAGTTTGCTTGGATGTCTAGAGAGTTTGAAAGCTGATGCATTAATTAAAAGTGTTCAAAATGAAAAATTTCACATTTTTAAATGAATAATTTAGCTACTTTAAGAAACGTTACAAATCATACTAATGAGCCAGATGTACAGTACTACACTCGACTAAAGTCTATGCTATTGTTGCTATTGGAATGCAACAAAGCTCAACACTCGAGTGTAAAACGCTACAAAGAAGGACCCTACGTTTGAGGTAGTATCCATTCCCTATATCTATATCATTTCTCTTATACATTTCTCAAGATTCTATAAACTTCAGAGTGCATTCAGTTTGCTTTACAGAATGTTTCTTTTTAACCCACTGCTTTTCTTTATCGAAGAAATGCTTTCCATCACTGAATGTTAACATCAACATCAACATCAAAGTTCACCGCAATTTCACCGTTTTTGTTTTGACCCCAGCATGAACATTATGCTTAGAAACATTACAACATGAAGTGAGTGAACATTCCTGAAAATGTCCTTATAATTGTGTAATTAAAAACAGTACTAAAAACATGATGTGCATAAAAATAAAAAGGAGTGCAGCTCCAGCAGAGCGACTGAAAGAAATCTGGAAATGATCTCCATAGTTTGCGAGAGCTACTTCTATCTACTTGAAGAACACACACACATACACACACACACTCACACACTCACACACTCACACACACATACACACATACACACATACACACACACACACAAAAAGCAATGATTTTGTGCAGTTTTTCAGTGCATCTGGCTTTCATTACATAAAATCCACATTAGGGGAAAAAAGCTGGTGTGCTTTGTAGTGCTTCATCATAGCAATCATCATCATCATCATCTTCATTATGTTCACCATTAGATTTGTTTGAGTTTTGAAATTATGCTCACATCACTCACGAGTTACATTCTCAACTCATAATCACAGTTTGCCATTCCACTTTCTGACATCGCCATGTCACTGTTCAAAAGTCACAAACAAACCATCGAGGTCAGCAGAGGTCAAAGTTCGTTGCAGGCAGACTTTTCGGCAGTCTTGAACATCAGGACGGAGTTGAAGATCTTGAGAGCCGGGCCAAGTTTTATGCTCAGAATCTTCACCAGGTCGGTCTGGGTGAGCAGCAGGAACGCCTCGCCGTCAATTTGCTAAAAGTCAACAAGATATTCACGAGTCGGACATTTGTCAAATGATTCAGCCAAATCAATCATGTCTTGATGTATCCAAAATACATTTAGAAATAGAGTCTATCACGAAAGTATTTCGTGATCATCTGCAAGGTTTCAGATGTCTCATTGAATGATAAAAAAAAAAAACCTTGCTAGAAAAACAATTTTAAATACAACAGAAGAATCTGAAGCTCTTCCTGAAACTTTCTGGAAAAGCGTGTTTCATTAAACACCATGTTCTGAACTTCAGAAACTCAGAAACAAAACACTCAAACTTCAGAAAACAAAAGGTAAACCTCATAATATACAGTGGTGTGAAAAACTATTTGCCCCCCTCCTGATTTTTTATTCTTTTGCATGTTTGTCACACAAAATGT
>JAQQZS010000012.1:35595560-35617357 GCA_030068045.1 Platyallabes tihoni | reverse complement strand
CTCAGCCAATCAGCTCTCTCTGTGCCTCCGGCTGTGAGAGGAAAACAGCATCACCCGGGGTTCGAACCAGCGATCTCATAGGGCGAGCACTTTACCACTGCGCTACTCGGAGGCATATATTCTTTTTTTAACCCCAACACATTACCCCATTACTCAGTTAAGCAGTGATTGATACTTACAGTAAGATTTAGGTCTAGGTGGTGCTCTGCTTGGTCTAGAAAATATCCCACACTAAAATAAATGAAAGGTTAATTAAAGAAAAAGTCATTCAAGGGACCTGATGATCCACTTGTCTTGCAGGTCAGCACTGCCCCCTTGAAGGATCCACTGTTTCTTTACGCACGTTCAAGAATGAAGGAGAAGAGAGCGGCGCTTCGCTGTCTGACAGGTTTCAACAGATCTCACACAAACTTTGTAAAAAAAAAAAAAAAAAATGATCAAAAGTTTCTACAAGACCAAAACAAAGCACCATGATTATTCTGCTGTGATTAATCAGAGTGGAACTTTTGTTAGAATCCCTGGATATTACCGCTCTGGAGAGTTTCATGTGCAACTGAAACTTGACCTCTGACGTGTGCATTACAGGGCATATGGATGGGTGTCTGTGGGTGGGGTCAGCAGAGGAACAGAGCCGGAACACGAGAGTCAGCAGGTACAGAAATAAAGTAAAAATGACACAATAAGGAGCAATGCAGTAGAATATAGAAGGTTGTGTTTTCTGCTATACAGGAGTCAAGGCCCCGTTTACATGGCGACAGCAGATTGGCGGTGCTTCCGGCCTGGGTGCTGGTCCGCGATCGGTCTGTCACATGATTATCCTTTTAAGTCATAAAACGATGCATAGAGTGCATCCTCTCTCTCGTCCAGTTAGGACCTCAAATCATGCAGATTGTGCTATTCCTGCTGTTGTGTTGTCGCTGTTCTTTTAGTAGCAGCAGCAAAGGGTCGAATATCAATTTTATTTTAATTACTTTTTTGAGTATTGCTATTCCATTTGAGAGTCTTTTTATTCAGGCTCGGTCCCAATTTATAATCCCAGATCTAACCCTAAATCCACACTTTTAGTCTGTTCTCCAAAATCATTTTCAATTCAATTCAATTGCATAAGATCAGAGCAAAACTACAAATCATTTAACAAATGCAGAAATATAACTTTATAAATAAAAAAGTTATTTTAAAAAAGAATCAACTGTTTTTTGTTTATTTTCTAGAGCAAGTTAAGTTTTTCCCAGTGTGTGCTGATGTCCCCTGGTGGGCTGGTAAGGTAGTGCGGGTGGGCCATTCAAGAAAGGTCCTTTAAATTTTTTATTTTTTTTACTTTGTTGAGCATTCCATGGGTGGTTTTTTTTTTTTTTTTTTTGGGGGGTCATGTCCCAATTTGTGAGCCGTGAGCTAAACCCAATTTCACACTTTTAGTTTGTTGAACAAAATAATTTTCTCAACATTAGATCAAAACCACAAATCTTGTAACAAATGCAGAAGTGTAAATATATATAGTGAGGGCTGCTACCCCCTGGTGGGCTGTATTGGTAATGCACGTTGGTCACTAGAGTTCAATTAAAATGAAAGATTTTTCAATTTGGTAAAATTACCTTAAATTATAAACATTTATACAACAACGGCGTCCGAGCCATTTAAACTGATACATGGAATCACTATTTAGTGGCTGTTACACAGCTTGACTTTAAACAATATAAATTATATAAAGATGCCCTAATGGTGTGCTGTAACAGGAGAACAGTTATTTGAGTTATATGGTGTGATGGAGAGCTGTAGAGACGATCGCTACCTGTGATTCACAGCACCAATGTGATGAACAGCATCATTTCCTTTATCTTCATGTCACATGCTAAACTGTTTTAATCATCTTACACGACAGTATGAGTGTCAGCCATTATAATCTGCAGCTTGTTAATAAACGACTTCTATCTGTTCACAGTTAGTTTTGATGTTGTGGAAGTACTGATCAGTTAGTTTCTGTTCTCACTTACGTAAACAGAAGATGCAGCGTGTAACTAAGAACCTGCAAAAAACATCATCATCCTGAAGACTTCTCCATGAATGAAAAGTAAAAGCATGTTTTAAACTGACTGTTACAAAGCACTGACACTGGAGACTCCTTCCATGCCGTGAATTTTATATAAATCTCCTTGCTGAAAACTTCACCATATCTATCGGGGATAGGTTTTTTTTGCTAAACAATTTTGTTTTTTTAATAATGTTTTTAATAGGATTCGATTGTGAGCACAGTTTGCAATTTCCTGTGAAAAAGCTAGTCCACAACATATTAGAGCGAGCATGTAGAAAGTTAATTACCACCTTCTGACCAATCAGAATACAGAAATCAGGAGCGATGTGATGGGAGATGTGTCTGTCAGATTGTTCGGTGAGATGATGGAAAATAAAACACTTTCTACAAATACTTTGAATTTTTTTATTATTATTATAATTATTTGTCTTATTTGGTTTTCAATTCTTGCTCTTTAGGTGAACCAGATGAGATGTTTTATTTTGTCATGCTGACTAAGAAGATAAAGTTGATATTAATAAACTTTGGCCTGCATAAGTTTTCCTAAACTATTCAGTCTTTCCTCGCCGGGTTCAAGTGGAATTGTTCTCGGCTCAGGTCATCTGTTCCTTTAGTGATATATTAGGGGGAAAAAACAGGTCAATAGAAAAATAATGATTCATTTGTCGAACACGAGGTCGGAGGTCAGAGGAGGGGCATCTGCTCATAAAGCTGCAGGTCCAGGCGAACTCTGACCTCTCCAGTGGGGACCTCGTGTAGCAGCAGACGCCGAGTCAGCGGACCCTTGCCGTCCTGATCCTTCTTTATGGTTGCCACGGGAACCTCCGTGCGACCCAGGAAGTCTGAAAACAGAATACGTCGAGTAAACCGCAATAGTTACAAAACAGCAGGAAAAAGTCAGCTGGGGAAAATAAATAAATAAAGGACGCGCTTGTTTTTATGTCGGCGCGTCCTGCACTTGCCATCGGGAGAGAACTGGTCCCGCTCGAAGACGGTGATGCACAGGACATCCTGGTACAGGTCTTTGATGAAGAACTGACAGCTGAAGTTCCATTTAGGGTTGACGGTGTCGTTCTGAGGCCGTGAGGTGTAGCACTGTGCTCCCATAGACAGCTCACAGTACGGGTTACTCTTACCTACAACCCAATACACACACACACATCTATTAGGACCAAGTAGGGTGTTTCATGGGAGGGTCCAGAATCCTTACTAAATACAAGAAGTGACGTGTGTGTGTGTGTGTGTGTGTGTGTATGATGTATTTCTTACCATTTGGCTTACAGGATTTTAGCTCAACAGCCTCCTGAGCTGTTACTAACAAACGTCCGATGCCACTTGTCTTCTGAGAGCGAGCTGTAAAACACACAAACATGCATAAACACCAGTAAAAAATGGTTTGGCAAAAAAATCTAGACAACATGAATTTTTTCATGATTTATGAAAAAAATATTTTGGGTGAGATGATTAGAACACGTTTTTATTGGATGGATTTGTCCGAGGAGGCAAAAATTAATCAATTAGATTTTTTAGGCTTGTATATTTATTTACAAGAGGTGTTCAAGTCAAACCAGGACTTGTGATGAAATTTCTGGTGAATGGAGGCATAAAAACCAGTGACATTTTCAGTACGGTGATGAGAATCTCAGCCATAGTAGAACATCTGAACGGTGCAAATATTTTAGAGACTATACGTCTGTGAATAACCATCCCGGCTGCGGTGGCTTGGAGCCCACTGCATCTGTCTGTACACACAATCATTCACCAACACCACTTGCACTTTACAGGAACTCAGCTGAGAGTTATTGTCATATCCCCCGTACAGTCCTGACCTCGCTCCAAGCCATGTCTCCAACTGTTTGGGGGATTAAAGGAGTTCCTGGGAGGCCAGCGTGAATCAGACAGACTTCATGATCATGGCTTCGAGGTTCAGTACTGAGAAAACCTTCTGCCTTAATGGCATCCAAGCACTAGTGAAACTCTGGGAAACAACTGTGTTCTGTTATTCTGCACGTTCAAAAGTCCCGCTTTGTCTTAAACACTTCTTATTCGACAAACCATTCTTTTGTACCTTGGTACGCCTTTTCTCTTTTCAGCTTCTCCGTCTCTATAAAGTGCTCTGATGCTGCTTTGATTCGCTGGACCCATGCGGTTCTAAACAGAGACACAGAGACACGATCAGTGTTTGGGAAAGCAGTGATCGATCCAATGCTACTGGTTAATCGTTCACAGAAATGACACGTGATGAGTGATACTGAAACTTCTGACAGTTTGGTTTGGTTGGGCCATGTAAACATTTGCACATAACTTTACTTAAGGGTTTGTAAATGTGAGAGTGTGAGGGTGGGGAACCTCTCGTTGATGCTGTCAGCTTTCAGCGTGTACACACGGTCGATGTGCGAGATGTGAAATATCGGGTCTTCGCTGGACGGGTCAGACGGCATTTTAACCAACACCTCGTTCAAAAACACAGGCTGATGAAAAGGCCAGTAAAAAAGAGAGACAGAAAGAGAGAGAGATTATCTTTCTATCATAAACCGAGTTATGACTCTTGCTGAATGACTGCGTTACCGTTTTATACAGCTTGTAGACGGAGTTGGACTTGGGGCTGAAGGGACGGTCTGTGTTTGAGGAGAACTGTTTGGAGATGTAGGTGAAGAGCAGGAAGTCGCTGAACAGGAAGGTCCAGAGCTCCTTGTTGCTTTTAGCCTTCCACACACGCCCACTGTGCAGCAGCTTGCGAGGACCCAGGCAGTTTGTCAGAGAGTTAAAGACCAGATGCTGGAACAGAGGATAAATAAAAAAAAAACATGAGAGTTCATGTAGGATTATATCAATAACCTGCTGATCCAGACTTGATTTATTTAATATTTTTAGCAAAAATGTTTTTCAAAATTTATTGGACTTCAACAAAGAGAACCAAAAAGAGAGTCTGGAATGTTCCTAAACCTTGCGATTTTTGGGAAATTCTAGGAACATAATTTTATAAAAATAACTTTTGTGGACATAGACTATATGGACCAAAGTATTTGGCCCAACCTGTTAGTTACAGTGCATCTGAAAGGTATTCACAGCGCTTCACTTTTTCCACATTTTGCTATGTTTCCTCAAAATTCTACATACAGTACCCCATAATGACAACATGAAAGAAGTTATTTTTTTTTTATCTTTGCAATTTTTTTTGTAAATAGAAAAATAATATATACTTATGCCATGAAAATCAAAATTGAGCTCAGGTACATCCTGTTTCCACCTTCATCCTTGAGACGTGTCTATAACTTGACTGGAGTCCCCCAGTGGTAAAATAATTCAGTTGATTGGACATTATTTGGAAAGGCACACACCTGTCTATATACAGTACTGTAAGGTCCCACAGTTAACAGTGCAACTCAGAGCACGAACCAAGCCATGATATCCAAGGAATTGTCTGTAGACAGGATTGTATAGAGGCATGGCAGGTTACAGAAAAATTTCTGCAGCATTGAAGGTCCCAATGAAAAAAGGCGTTTTATCATCCATAAATGGATGTAGTTTGGAACCACCGCGACTCTTCCTAGAGTGGATCGCCTGGACAAAATGAGCGATCAGGGGAGAAGGGCCTTAGTCAGGGAGGTGACTAAGAAACCGTTATGAAAGTGCTACAGCGTTTCTCTGTGGAGAGAGGAGAACCTTTCAGAAGAACTACCATCTCTGCAGCACTCCACCAATCAGGCCTGTATGGTAGAGCGGCCAGACTGAAGCCACTCCTCAGTAAAAGGCACATGACAGCCTGTCTGAAGTTTGCCAAAAGGCACCTGAAGGACTCAGAGCATGAGAAAAATGTTCTGGCCTGATGTGTGGTGAGTTACTTTAACTACAAAGTCCATTATCATTACAAAAGTCTTGGTTGTTTTTCTGGAAGGTTCTTGTCTGCCCTCCGTCTTGGGAGGACGTTCTGTTCTTTTCTTTGGTTGTAGTATTTAAACACCAGCTCACCTCGATAATCCCTTCACACTGCACGTGGTTCTGCAGCCACTCAAGTCTGTCTGAGTTTTCCTTCTCCCTCACACCCTCGTTAACCTGTGAGCAGAGAAGCTCCGCCCTCTCTAGCGCCTCCCTGAGGTTCACCTGGTCCACGTGTCCTGCTGGAGTGTTCTCCAAAATCTGCCAACCAACAATTGCACATGGATGAAAAGAAACAGAAAGGAAGATGTTTTAAAAGAAATATTGTCTTGGAGTCCAAGCCAAGAGATATCTTTTTACTGATTCCTTAATAGAGCTGTTTGTGATTGGAGGTCTCACATTTCTGATGAGTAAAGGGTAGCGTGTGATCCTCTGCATGGGCTTCAGCAGGAAGCTGGACAGCGGCATTCCTTTACACCTGTAATTAGTGGCGATTTTCTGCAAAACAGAGTGGAATGAAACCTGAACCTGAAAGCACATCTGGATCTAATTCACACACCTGTACCTGACTACAGCAAGTACACTAAAGCACTGTACGTATATACAAAACTGTATTTAACCTTTAGGAAGAGCTTGAAATCGTGTGAGGCGTCGGTTTTCTGTTGCAGCAGGGCGGCTGCGTTCAGCTGACAGCTGCAGAAGCGGATGTAGGGCTGCATGTGGGACAGCTCAGAGGACAGGATGTCTCCGATCACCTGCACGGGCATGCGCTCACCCGCCGTCTTCTTACGCACACGCAGAGCTCTGGAAAATGTAAATGTCTTTTTGAGAGGAGAAATAACCACACAGAATAATGGTCCAAATGATTACAAATGATAGAGTCTGGTACAATGGAACCTCGGATTACGAGCATAATTAATTCCGGAAGCAGGCTCATATTCCAAAACACTCATAAATCAAAGCAAATTTTCCCATAAGAAATAATGGATACTTAAATTATTCGTTCCACAGCCCAAAAAAATAAATAGATAAAAATAATTAACACAAAATATAAAATAAAAATAAACAAATTAACCTGCACTTTACCTTAAAAAAAAAAAGTAAAAATAAATTCCGACAGATAAGTGTTTCTGTTTATGCGCATAGGCGCTGTGTGTGTGTGTTTTTCTCTCTCTTGCGCTGCGGAGAGTGTGTGTTGTGTGTGCGCGCGCGTAATTTGACACCGTGCTGGTTGTGTGTGAGTGAAGCACCCTCTCTCTGCTTCACACACACACACACACACACACACACATTAAAGGCGAGAGAGAGAGTGAACTGGCACGATGTCAAATTACGCGCGTGCACACACATAACACACACACTCTGCAGCGCAAGAGAAAGAAAAACACACACGGATGTTGATTATACCAATAAGAGACGAGCACTAAGACCCAGCAGGAGAGGCGATTACCCGCAGCGCAAGAGAGAGAAAAACCGTTGGCTCAGTTGTGATGACGTGACGCTCTGCGTCAAATCAAGAAGCACACGAGTGATACATTGACCTCGGTGCTCGTAAAACCAAGACAATGCTCGTTTTTCCAAGTCAAAATTTATTAAAAATCTTTGCTCGTCTTGCGGAACACTCGTAAACCGCGTTACTCGTATTCCGAGGTTTCACTGTACTTAGTTACAACCAGCAAATCCTAGTTTAAAGGCGGGTCCACAACATTTTTTGGTCAAATTTGAACTTTTCCTCCTTTCTCGTATGGGCGATCCCAAAGGTGGACCAAACTGTCGCTAAAGTTGTAAATTTACATTTAAAGGAGGAGAAGGAGGGTTTTGAACTTGTGGGATGTCAATTTTCATGTGTGAATTTAAAAAAATATTCAGCATAGGATGAAGACATTGCTCAACAACAGCCATCAGGTGTTAATTAACAATCAGTCTGAGGAAATCAAATAAAAACTAAATAGAAGTTATGTGAAGTAATGGTCCCAAACAACGCTTCACAGATCCTAAGCAGTTCAACCAATATCCTTCGTTTAAAGTTTAAATATGACAGGAGACATAGCTCTGTGGGGTTTAGGGGGTGTGTATCAAACACGCCAATTAATTTTATTTGTATAGCACTTTTAACAATTGTCATTGTCATAATGCAGCTTTACACAATCATAAGAGGACTTGTAGGATTTTAGGATTCTTTGTTCTATTCTTTGTTATTCCCCTGAGTACAGACAGGTGGTGCTGTGATTCATTTACGTACTTGAGCAGTTTGGTGTTGCACATGATCAGTTCTCTCCAGTTGACGAAGATCATGCTCATCTCGGACTCAGTCAAGCGTCCCGATTCGGCCATGGGTTTGTAGAACACCTACACACACACACACACACACACACACACACGCATGCACAATTCAGTCACAGGACAGAAACACAATTTCCATTTTACTTTATCAGCCAAAACACAATGACGTACTTAGAAAAACCAGTAGTGTATTGAAGCATTTTTTAGGAATGTTTCTCCTTTTTAATGATGGGTTTTCTTTACTATACACATGTCTAATTTTGACATTTATTATTTTTCCTAACATAGTACATCTTTTTCAAACAATCAAGGACGCTGGGCATCACATCACAGATCTGAAGAGCTAGTAGGATGACTGTAAAGCTGAGAATTTGATTCATTACTTGATTAATCAGTTACTTATGACACATTGCTCAGGTGGTGCTCCAGATGTTTGGGACCAAATATTGCTGTAGTGATTTAAATTTTAGTAGATATTTTACAAAAAATTTTTGTATCTTTATACATTTGTATTTATTAGCTACAATCTCCGCGCAGCTCCAAAGCATACACGTCTGATCTGTCATGGCTGATGTTGCAGTTCTGCAAGAAACCATTTGTAATGATTTACACCTGCAGTTATGGACTGTATGGTAGAGCAGGTACAGTATGTGTTTCTTATGGTTTATATACAATATATCTGTTATGTGTGTGTGTTTGTGTGTGTGTGTGTGTGTGTGTGTGTGTGTGTGTTTACCTCAAGCACCAGTTCCAGGTCCTGGACATACGTCTGCTCTGTCTCGATGAGTTCATGGATGTAGCCCTGCCTCTTCCTCTCCTCACAACTCATGGAGTCTAAGCTTAAAAGGTCGGCACACCCTACACACACACACACACACACACACACACACACAAATACACAAACACACATGCAGGCAGGCAGACATATAGACGAGCATGTAGAGACGTTTGCATGCACACACTTACAGATGAGCACACAGACCGTAGACGTGTTAGTGTGGACAAGGGTTAAACATGGACACGACTCATATACAGTAACAATATAGTATGTATTAAACCCGTATCACCCGTTACATCAAAACATGTAATTTTTATTATATAAATTTATTTATTTATTTTAAAACGTCTACTACTAACCATATTTATTATATGATTGTGATCAATTGCATCAAAACAAATACAATTTTTATTTTTATAATTTGTTTGTTTGTTTAAAATGTCTCAGTACATTCTAATACTAATAATATTTACTATATTGGTGATCAATTGCATCAAAATATGCTTATATATATTATATTATATTTTTATTTATTTTATTTTACTAAAATGATGCAATACTAAAAATATTAATTACAATGAATTACACTCCCTTGCAAAAGTATTCACACCCCTTGAACTTCCCCACACTGTCACATTACAACCACAAGCCTAAAAGTATTTTATTGGGATTTTATGTGATCGCCACATTTTTCAGCTATTTATTATTAATTTTTTTTTTATTATTATTATTATTTTATTTTTTTTTATCATTATTATTAAACCATTAATGGTTTTCCTTCCAGTTTACAATTATGTGTCACTTTCTGTTGGACTATCAAATAAAATAATAAACTAAACAAATAAAATAAAAATAAAATTTTGTTACATTTGTGGTTGTAATGTGACAAAATGTGGAAAAGTTCAAAGGGTATGAATACTTTTGCAAAGCACTGTATATAAATATATTACATAGAGATTTATTATTATTATTATTATTATTATTATTCTGCAATTACTTTTTCAGACACAAAATAAAATCCCCAATCTGTTTTTTTATTTTATTTTAAAACTAAAGTAAATTTTAAATGAAGCATAATAAGAGAGAAACTGCCAATAATATAGAATATTAATATTAAACTAATGTCCTAGATTAGAACTTATTTAGTAACCACAGTAGAATGACAGGAGGGTAAGACTTGTGTATGAGCATGCACACCCACATATACACACACACACGTCCATGTACCGTACACATAGCCTATACATTTATACACATATATATAATGGTGCGTGATTAATGATGCCATTTGCTCGAACATCATACACGTCTCGCGCACATGAAAGTCACACCACTCTGCAAGACCCCCGGTTTAAAAACGTCTTTATTTCTCCTTCAGGTTCTGCATATAAAAGAGCAGCAAAGCTGGAACAGGGCTTCTGTTAGAGCACACAGAAAGCAAGAGGCCGTGGCACTGCAGTGTGAGGGCTGTTAGCTGGTTGCATAGGGACGCCTCAAGTGCTAGAGGATAACATGCTGCTGGTGACATCATCGCGCGTGTGTGTATGTGTGTGTGCTACATTTTAACAGGAAGAAGCCGTCTAGCTGTCCTATAATGTACAAGGCTTAGTGAGGGTGCAGTGTATGCTGGTAGAGCACGGACACACACATATTGTGTATATATGCACGCGTACACACTTTCTCATCATATCATGGTGGATATAAAGAGTCATGACCAACTACAAAGCTCTTTCATGTCATTATTATTTTAAGCCTATAGAAAAGAACCCTTGGAACATGTCACCCTTTTAAAGGAGCAGTCCAGGCAAAATGAAAAGAACAACACTTATATAAAATATTTACCCCTAAACCCCTACGTCCATGACCATGGTGGCAACATTTCAGCTAAATCGCATCATTCTGGCGATTGAGGTATTTCTTTAATCCGAATAATTTTTGTAAATGGCGGCAAATGCATAACAACGAAAAGGAAGCGGGAAAAATATATATATATCGAACGTAAATTCAAAATGAGGGAACAGCCTCATCCAAGCAGAGCAGGGAGGAGGCGGAGTCTTGTATGACGCTCTCTGATTGGAGGAGGAAGAGGAAGAGGAGGAGGTGGAGGAGGAGGAGGAGGAGGAGGAAGGGCCGAGGCTAGAGTTCCTGAAATAAAGCAGAGATGAGGCGAGTGATGGGAACAGGGAACAGAGGAGCGGATGAGTGTAGCCATGGAAGATAATAAAGAGAGGAATGGATAACATAGATCAGTGCTGAGAGAAAAAAAAAAAGAAAAAAAGTTTGCACGTGAGACATGTGACGTAATGCTCGATATATCGGCACTACAGCCGCGTCCCAAAAGAATGTATACACACCTCAGCAGTTCTTATCCGTGCACCTTTTTCAAACTCGACTTGAATTATGCCGGCAAAGTGTCATATTATGTTTCCAGCAGTCGCAACATTGGTGATGCTGTCATGTGACCGTCAGTAGAGAGGCGTATATTTTTCATGGTAAAGTGTGTATACGTTTTTGTTGGGCCCCTCTTTATTTATTTACGGAGAAAAGTAAGAAACCTTTGGTGTTTCAATGCAAAAACTCAAAAATATCTTCAAGATTAAACAAACCGTCAGTTCAAAAAAACTCTATTAGCCTTTTTTTTCTTGGTGCTTGAAATCGCTGTTGGTTGTGAGACTATCATGGGATGGAGGGATATATTATAAAAAAAAAAAGGTGAATAAATACAGCATGTTGGTTGCTCTGATCAGGATGAAATCTGATGCTTGTTTGTTTCCAAGTCATAACCGTTGCTTCTTTCACATTTAGTACATAGTGGCCTTTGAGACTTAAAGGTCAATTTCAGCCTTCAGATATAATATGATTCCTCAACTGAACTTCATTTTTAAAAATCCCTGTCACTGTGTGTGTATTCACCGCCGTATCAAAAAATGTCTTA
Source organism: Platyallabes tihoni (assembly GCA_030068045.1). Lineage (NCBI taxonomy): Eukaryota > Metazoa > Chordata > Actinopteri > Siluriformes > Clariidae > Platyallabes > Platyallabes tihoni. The sequence continues at coordinate 35,605,453 of JAQQZS010000012.1, read as the reverse complement.
CTGTATACTCCAGTGATGCTGAATTTAATAAACCTTGGTGAGGGTCACCAACACTGAGGCCATGTCAGGGAGTAAAGACATGATCACATTAATAAAGAAGTGTCCTTCAGCTCCAAAGAGAGGACATGGAAAAGATGGGACACTGATACTTTTCTGTTCTCTCTTTGCCATCTAGCTGTTTCTTCTTTCCAGCATTCACTCGAATTATTCCTAACGTTTCTATAGCTCTTTCTGAACATACAGAAATCTCTACATTCTCAGGACTTACATTGCTGGCTGGGGTCGCACTCTGTAGTCATCTTGACGTAATTGGTCGGGAAGAGACCGGTGACGCCGTTGATTTCGCCTTTCCACCAGTTGGAGTCGTCCTTGTTGAGGACGTTGATCAGCTGACCTTTCTGGAACGTCACCTCATCCCCGTTGGCAGCTTTGTAGTCATACATGGCGATCACTTGGCACACTGAGGAAGAAGACCGAATAATATATTGAAAAGGTAGCTTCATTATTATAAAAGATGGTAATAATTTTTTAACAGACCCGCATCATCATAGGGTTCTGTTCAGCTTGATTACTTTTTCATCACGTATGAGATAATGAGATCGACTGGTGTGCGTGTTCCCGTCTTGCTCTGAGAGCTCCCAGGCTACGCAAGTTCACTAAGACCCAGAATAAATGATAAACAGTCAACAAAAAGATGTGTGTGACGTACATGGCTGGGGTGCAGGAGTGGTTTTACCACTGTTGGGCTCTAGCAGTCTGACGTTTGAGGAATGAAACCAGCCCTTTTGACGCTTCTTACCCCGAGCCTACAGTACGACACACATGTAACAAAGATCAGAGTAATTTACCTTTGAAAGTGTATCCACAGTTCCGTTCTACAGACCTGCAGTTCTCCCAGCCACCAGCCACAGGAGTTCTTATGGAGAACGAGGATCAGCTGCCCCGAGTTCAAGTTCAGCTGCTCGGCCGTAACGGCCTCGCAGGCTGACGTTACCTGCGCAATCTCTGAAAAAAAGAAAGAGAACAGGAGATATATAACAGAAGAAAACAGTCCCTTCTTCCTTGTTTTAAAAAAAACTCACCTGGCTTTTTAACAGAAACACCAGCTTTGGCAGTCTGGAAAAAAATAGTATGAAACAAATATTAAAATCTTTCACAGTTCAGATCTTTAGCTCTCTAAATAACACATCAATATAAAATGTCCGCCTACGTCTTTGGGTTTGACGTAGTTGGAAGGGAAGAGTCCCGATTGGTCGCCGATGCAGCCTTTCCACCACTCGCCTTCTTTCTCCGTTACCAAGATGACGTCTTCGGCTCGGAACGTCAGGTCACCTGGCTCGGGACTCTCGTACGTGTAAAGAGCCACATATTCTAGCAAAAACATCAACCGTAACACTCACCATGAAATTTAAACAAACTGAAAGTTGAAATTGATGTAAGGATGAAGAAAACACAGCTCACCTTCATGAATTGCAGAGTCGGGCATTTCCAGATCTTCTACACTGGAATATAAAGGCCTGGAGGAAAAAAGGAGAAGATTTCTGGTAAACAGGATCTGGTGTTTTGTTCGAGGTACTCTAGTTCCCTTTCACATCTTGACTTACTCCGTGTGTGTGTTGTTGGTGGTGGTCACCATGGAGACGTAAGTTTTGGGGAACCAGCCTTGGTTCTCCCGGAGTTCTCCATACCACCAGTTCTCCTGCTGCTCCAGAATGGTGATGATGTCATCCTTAGCGAAGCCGAGCTGAGTGTCAGTGGTAGCTGTCCACTCACACACGGCTACGGCCTACGCACACACAGTGCCACGTGTCATTTTTTAAAATCTAACCAGACAAGCTTAAACTTTAAAAGCCTTTGTTCAAATACACCGACTACCTGTGTGTGTTGTGTGTGTATCGCTGCAGGAGTGTGTGTGGGTGTTGGCCCCTCGATATCCACCCGAGGGATCCTGGAAAAAGAAGATAAATAAAATGTATAAAGTATCATGAACAATAAACATGTAGGTGTAAATGGAGACAGAAATAGAATGAATTAAAAACGTTATGAAAGACAGTTAAGTGTCAGATCAAACTTACAAAGTCGACATCTTACTAGGACATAATTCAGCACTCAGGACAGCTGTGTGAATCGTTAAACACAATCTGTAAATACTGAGCTTTACCTAGAGTAGTCAATAGGGGGCACTGTGTTCTGTGTAGCAGCTGCTGTGGAATCTGTCTCATCGTTTTGACAGCTTTTCTCAGCGTAGCTCTCAGGAAACCAGCCGCTCCTGCCTTGGTAGGTGCCGTACAGCCACCCAGGCTCCCTCACCGTCGACTCGTCCACCTGAGAGCGTTGTTGAGGGACGTTACTTTTTAAAGTAACTAATTACATTACAAAATTATTGCCTTCAAAAAGTAATGAGTAACATTACTGCGTTACTTCCTGATAAAAATAAATAGTTAGAGTACTATGAAAACTCCTTTGTGATTCCTCATGCATGTTGTTTTAGTCAAGACCTTTATAATTATTCTACCATCATCACTCAGCCAAGTTTGGCCCATAATCTGTTAACTATTAATACCCCTATCTCACCTATGCGGTTTTGCATGATGGCCGTAAGTACGGTTCATCATGATTCACTGCAAGTTTTGGCACTGTGTTTAGGTTTCCACTTTTCCGTGCGTCGGTTCTCGCATAGTCAAGACTTTTACTTAGTCTTTTTTATTTAAAAGAGAAATTCCCAGTTTTATCTCCTTGGCAAGCACAGAGAAGGAAAGCTTACAGTGGATGCATCAGAGAAATATATTTTGTTGCTCTGCTTTGAAGCCAGGCAACTTGAATAGCTATTAAATATATGGCATCTTGTGTCCTCTAGTCCCTGAGTTTAATGATTATTAGACGAAGGGCTTTTCGAGGCTTTAGGGCTTGCCTCACTTGCTCTGCAATGATGGGTGGAACTTGAGGACGTGCACACCGTGCCCTTCTTGCTGTTGTTCCACATAAGAAAGGTTGTTGTGCTCAGGAGGAGTGTATACAGGGCAGACTGCACCACCCAGCACCACTGCATCTGTAAATAGTGAATGAAACTGAATTGAATTAGGGTTTATACTTTGACTAGACGTTTTGTGTGTATGTATGTATGTGTGTGTGTGTGTGTATGTCTGGGTGAGATTGGAGTAAGGGGGCACATTATCAGCAGTTGTTCTGAGATGCTACAACAACATGGAATTATAGAAAAGGGCCAGTTGACTCTGCTGTATGAGGTTTGAATGTATTCAAAATGAATTATATATTGATGAACCTTTACTAAAACTACAGAGATATATTATTAAAATGCAAATGAATTGTCTTTACTAAAGCAGATTTAAAGATTCATTAAGAAGTACTCTTGAAGAATTTATTTGAATGTTCTTCAAAAATATTTTAGACCATTATTATGGCGGACAATGGCTGAGTGTTTTATCACTGTCTCCTCACTCCGCCAGGGTTGGGGGTTCAGGAGTAGTCTCCTCTCTGAGTATGTGAAGTTTGCATGCTCTTCCCATGCTTTTTGGGTTTCAATCAAGTACTCCGGTTTTACCACACTGCCATATTTATGATTATCAGGTCTGCTGATGGTTAGTGCAGCAGAAATATTCATCCATGGTATTTTCATTTCTTGTTATATTCTTCCGTAATTTGGTGGGTCAGCCTCAGCTGTACTACATTATCTACTGGTCTCCATACTCAGTTAAAATCTGCATCAAAACTGGCCACTGAAAACCCCTAATTGTTGACCACAATTTGAGATTATAGAAATTATTTTTGTACAAATTTTACAACAAGCCAACAAGCTTCAACTTTATTTAATTATAGGATGAAGTCAAAAATGTTGAATTAATTTGCACTGACTTTTTTTTTTTTACCCAAACCCTTCCAACAGCAAAGCCTATTTATAACTAGGAATTGAAACTGGAAATTGAGATCACAAGTCAGAGAAGGAACTGAGGAGGCACATGTGGGATGGTTAAGTGACAGATTTTAGCCATATTCTGATGTCACTGCAGAATCAGGATCATCGAGAGTCACTGAGCACGTGAAACCCGAAATAAGATCCAGACTTTCTGGTGTTTTTAATGTAGTCTTGAGGAATAGTTCTCCAGGCTTTCTGAAGGACCTTTTTGGCAAGTTTTTGGCATTAATTTTTAGTCCAGTCACTGTACCAGACGGGTTTCAGAGAAACGTTGTTGTTGTTTTGTTAATGCATACAGTGACTTCAAGCATACAAACCATCTAACTTAAGGTGTGTGTACCAGTGAGAAACAGGTGCAGATGATGACAGATGATCCAGCTGGTGATTATACTGGTCAGACTAAACGCTTGGGTGGTTGGAACAGACAAGATGGGAAATGAGGTTGTTACAAAAACAAGCAATTTTTTTGTTATTTTTAGGCACTTTGCAACCTGTTGCAAAAATGAGGGGTAGTACCTCTTTTTCCTCTCTTCATGTGCATTAGTGTTGTGGAATCACTTGCTTAAGGTTTTTAAAAAAAAAAAAAAAACAGCTCTGTTTCTAAAATAAGACATGAAACAGTCTAATCATCCAAAAGTGAAATCGTGACATGCCATTGCTCCATACTGCTGTGATCACTGAAAGCCAGATCAGAGTCAGTTTCAGATTGTAGCAGTTGAACATTTTCGCCTTGTTCGAGTTGAGAGTGAATTTGATTAGATTGATTGCAGAGGATTTAATAATCTGCCCCTCGTCATTAACCACACCACATTTCCCTTTTAATCTCATTCCTCGGTTCCGCACTAGCGGATGTTTGTGTTGGCAGGGGAACTCTGGGGACAGTATTTAATTTTCCTTGGCCCCAGAAACATTATGAAATCATTATGAATTTTCTTCCATTTAAAATTAATTTGTACTAAAAGGCTTGTCATTTTCTCTGTAACCACACAATGCTATTACTGTACTTTTCTTCTAGCAATTATGTGGTGTGCTTATTATACCAACAACAGCAACAACAAAACTGATTTTTCCGTCTGTCTGCCTGAGAGCATATTGAGAGCTAATATTCCAGTGATGATTAAGCAATATCAGCACAGCTATGATGATATCAAGCATAACAGCACAGCCCCAAGTGTGATATTGATTTTATACAACAGATCCACCATCACCATTTATCATAAACAGATTATGATTAATTAGTTTATTTACCCAGTTATTTTAACGTGTATCCTTTTTCCGCCTGGTGGAACTAACTAACCGTGACTGGTGGAGCTGGAAACTGACATTTAGTGTAATTAACGGGGTTGAAAAGAGTTTTTCTTTGGTACTACAGTATGTAGCCAAAAGGTGAGAAAAATAAACCATGGGGGTGGTGGACAGTTCTGTAAATCTCATAAGTTTCTTTTCATATTTCCATTTATTTTGCTTTAGAATATCAGCTTTGTTAAATTCCAAGTTCTGGGGTTGAATGCCAAGCATTAAAAGGAAAGCTGGTGGGCTACAGTATGTAGGGTGTACAGTCCACTTGTCCCACATGCCAAGTATTGCCCTTGATTAAGAGTTAGAGAGGAATTTGGGATTTTGACTTGTGTGAGAAACTACTAACCTTAGTAGCTCGACTTAGGGGTAAATAAAATACACCTAGGCAATTCAGAACGACGTAACGGGAGCATAACTTTATCAGATGTAATTTATTGCTAAAAGTGCTTCTGTGACTGGTTTTGAATGTAGGTTTTGCCAGACGGTTGCTCTTCCTCAGTACTGCAGACCATACAGACCATACAGGGTGCCTCTTGTCTAATCCGATCACTTTGTCAGAACCGACTGTTGTATAACCTGTAATGAAACGCTGCCTCTCCTGAGCAAAGTGGCTCTAGACCAGCTAAGTCCTCAGATAACTTAATATACAGTAGGGGATACAGCAGGTCGCACATGTGCCAGTAGGTTTGTTTGTGAATGCATCATTTTGTGCAATAGCATGTGGGAGACTACTGTGTGTGTGTGCAAGTGCATGTACGCAAGCTCTCTGTGGACTCTCTATGCCCACGCCTTTCCTCCTTAACAATAGAGAGAACACAAGAGTTGATTTTCCACCCAGAGCCCACAGAAGCATTGATTCCTAGCCCCAATGCCCTCCCCTACTACAAAGAGATGTTTTACATTTATATTTACAGTAACATATACATTTGGGTACATATGTATTTGGACAGTGACAATTTTTATAGCTGTGCTTCTTTACACCACAAAAACGGTACACTTTCAGGTTTAATTCAATGGGTTTAACAAAGGCATTGCATTAACTTTCTAGGAATTACAGAAATTTTATAACAAAGTCTGTCCCTTTTCATCGTCTCAAAAGTAATGGGACGAACTAAAATAATCATAAAAGAAGAATTATTTTTAGACAAATACAAAGGATTAAACACAAGTCCTTTGCAGTCAATGACGGTCTGAAGTCTGAAACCCATAGACATTAGTAAATCCTGAGTTTCCAGCCTTGCCAGCTTTTTACATCATCCGGATTCAGTTGCTGCTCATTTCTGAGCCTTCCTGCTTCCAGTTTTGTCTTCAGTAAGTGTAAAGCTCAAAGGATTGAGGTCATGTTGTTTACTTGGCCCTTTAACTTCCTAGCCCTTTCCCTGCTCTTGGGTTGCTTGTGCAGTATGTTTTTGGGTCATTAACCATCAGTTCTACTCCTATCAGTAGTCGCATCATCAGTAAACACCAGTGATCCACTTCCACCATGTTTAACATATGATGTGGTATGCTTTGGTTCTTGAGTGCTTCCTTACCTTCTCCTTCCTCTTATCTTCCCATTATATTGATACAAGTTAGTATTGGTTTCATCTGTCCAGGAAATCTTGTTTCAAACCTGGGCAGGCATTTCTGAAGGTTTTCTAGCATGTTTTATCTTTATTGGTATGTTCTTTATTGTTGCCAGTGGTTAAAACATCTGTATACATTCTTGAGGGTGTCTCTTGATTGTAGACTTGTGACAATGTTGTTGTTAGTCTTTTGGCTGATCCCGTTGAAGGGTTGACACAGTGGAGACACAGTGATCCGCACATCAACTTTTGAGATTTTTTCAACAAATTTTGAGACCATTATGGTGGTTTACAGAGTCAGTATTTAAAAAATTGTCACTGTCCAAATACTTCTAGTCCTGACCCTATTTACATGTATTCACTGCTCAGATGCTTTTATCTCTGCTGCTCATTTCCATTATCTGACCAGAAAGCTCTCTCTGTTTCCACAGGATGACATAATTGTTAACCACAGCTCATTGTAGCTGCTTCTGAAGACATATTATTACAGACTTATAACTGTACACTCAGTAGACACTTTACCTTTATGGACAGGACCTCCTTTGCTACAGAACGTCTTGGATATGTACAGTGAAACCTGGGATTACGAGTATAATTCATTCCGGAAGTGGGCTTGTATTTCAAAACACCCGTTAACCAAATCAAATTTCTCCATAAGAAATAATGGAAACTCAAATTATTCGTTCCACAGCCCAAAAAAATAAATACATAAAAATAATTAATACAAAATATAAAGTAAAAATAAAAAAATTAACCTGCACTTTACAAGTAAAAAAAATTAACTGCACAAGTAAAAATAATTCCAGACAGATAAGTATTTCCGTTTATGCGAGCAGGCGCTGTGTGCGTGTGCGTTTGTGTGTGTACAGTATGTACGTGTGTGTGTGAGAAGCTAAAGTAACGTGTCTAATGATGCGCGTGCACACAGACACAAAGAGCAGTCTAATACTGAGAGCTTAAAATGGATTTTTAACCTCTCTAATGAGACTTGCTTTTGTGTGTAATTCATCACACGCGCTGTACACACACGCATACAGACACAAAATAAAATATGTTTTACACACACATACATGGTCACAGTGCAACAGTACACGCCTGCACGAATGTCGATTATAACAGTGAGAGAGAAAAACCGTTGGCTCAGTTGTGATCATGTGATGCTCTGCGTCAAAACAAGAAGCGCATGCGTGATACATGATACTTGTAAACCAAGACTTGTTCGTTTTCCAAGTCAAAATTTATTACAAATCTTTGCTCATCTTGGGGAACTATTGAAAGCATTCCTTTGAGATTCTGGTCCATGTGAACATGATTGCATCACAAATCTGCTCTCTCAGATTCAGAGCTGGTGACTTTTTGAGACCATTTTTTTCTTTGCCATGTGGCATATGCTGAGTATATGAGTTAGCGCATATAAGAAGGGTAAATCGTGACTATGAAGGGAAGGACAAAGTCAGCCACGATACTCGGATAAGCTGTGGCATTAAAATAAATAGAGAAAAAAAATTATTGCTTTATTTACCAGATTTAAGGGACCCCAGTATGACCCCAGAAAACATTACCCACTCTATTATACCATCATTAACTGCTCACACAAGTCAGGTTGGGTCTGATGATTCATAGTAGAAACCCTATCATCTGCACGTAGCTGCAGTAATTCAGATTCACTTTGTGTGCACGCTCTGTAAGAAGAGTGGTGTGTTTAAAACAAATCATATGCTTTCCTCAACAGGTGTGTGTGCCCCACCCCACGCACCACCACGGCCCTCACGTGTGTGTTGCGCTGTTTCCCGTGTGAGCCGTCTTGGGCCGGGAGCCCCTTCGTGCATCGCGCACCAAGCCCGCCTATGCTCACCATGACGCGCTCCAAAACCTTCCAAGCTTACCTTCCTACATGCCACCGGACCTACAGCTGCATCCACTGCCGTGCACACCTCGCCAACCATGATGAGCTCATCTCCAAGGTGATCATGACTTCCTATATGGAGTTCATTGCCAAAGTCGGTTAGGAAAAAGAGGAAAGAATGCATAGAAAACTGTGATATCAGACAAGACAAGTTGTTTAGAGCAGACGATAGGACAGCTTGTGGTCAGATGTGCAGTTGTTGCACAGCTTGTTGTTCACATTTTAACACTGAACAGTGACAGAATATGGTTTTGATAGAACAATTTGTTGTGAGACTCTTATAGGCTGTTTTATTGTTTTTCTTTAAGTCCTTTCAAGGGAGTCAAGGCAGAGCTTATCTTTTCAACTCTGTGTAAGTATATATGATAATATATGATTGAAGGGTTTATCCTTGGTCATACGCTCTTATATGCTTATTGCTCAGTGCATATATTTATCTGTCTGTCTCTCAATAGGGTGAATGTAGGTTGTGGTCCAGCAGAAGAGCGAGTGCTTCTCACTGGCCTGCACGCAGTAGCAGACATCTACTGTGAGAACTGCAAAACCACGCTGGGATGGAAATATGTGAGTGTAATGACATATACAGCCTTGTTTACACCACTGAATACTCTCCAGGCAACACACTTACACTATCTGTGGTCATAAATATTTGACCCATTCCTGTATTTATATTCTGGTCTGTTCATAAGCACAGGAGCGTATTTACTGCAGTCATGGACACGCATCAGCTGATCAGGGATCCCAATATAGATTATGACCTACTGCTATGCTATGCAAAGATTGGAAGTCTACACTTAAAGTCGATCCTTAAGGGGCTCGCACTCTTTACTCGGTGTCCAGTTTCGCTTAGCATCTGCGCCACTTGCTGATATTTTTACATCCATTGGTGGATCTGAGTTTCTGTTCAGGCTTGTCAAATAGGTTATTAGCTGTCTTCAGAGTATGCATACACACACACACACACACACACACACACACACACACACACACACACATAGGAAAATACTGGGAATAAATGGTCTATTAAATGGTCGATGTTGTTGCGGATATTATGTTCAGGCTATAAGAGTGTTTTCATACTCGTTTGACAGCTACAAATTTGATTACACAACTACAGGGAGTGCAGAATTATTAGGCAAGTTGTATTTTTGAGGAATAATTTTATTATTGAACAACCATGTTCTCAATG
>JAQQZS010000012.1:35546989-35558942 GCA_030068045.1 Platyallabes tihoni | reverse complement strand
CAGCGATAAAGCTGCTACTGCTCAGGTATTGTATGATTAAAGTGTTTTTGTGTTTTTTTTTTTTTTTTTTAAGTGTTATTTGAATAAAAAGTTTTATAAACCTATTCCAGTGAACAGAACTCGTCTGTATGTTGAGGATGTGCTTTCGGTGCTAAAAAGTGAATTTTCCTACAGGATCATATGACAGCATTTTTCATAATACTTAACACTTCTTATCTCCTGATCCATGCTTTGCATTTTGTAAATACAGTTTCATGCTTATATCCTTTTATGTTTTAGTGTCCGTTACTTTTTTTTTTTTTATTCAAATCTGTCAACGGTCTTAACTGTCATTCAGATGAAACTTGGCCAATTTAGATTTCACATGAAAAGACAACAACCTGAAAAAGCGTATTATTATAAAATGCTTTATAATGTTTTGGGGGCCACATATAAAATCATCTGAAGTTAGCAACTTGAAATGTTTAGGGAAGTGAGATTGGTCACTTCCATATTGCATATAAACTTCAGAAGTATCTTCACAGTTTCTGCACATACATCTTCTCTATAAAAATAAATAAATAAAATCAGCACCAGTACTGTCTGTCTATCATAAATCTAAAGGTGTCTGTTGTTCCTTCTTGCAAGCCTGAGTTTAAACTACCTCCTGGTGGGAGGAGCTACATCAGGTCCGACTCCACCCCCTGTACACTAGGGGTGGGGTGGGGTCGGGGGGGGTTGGAATTCTGTAGTAGTCCATCCCTCTTGGATACTTTGCGGAGTTTAGGATCTCGAAGCAGCACCACATCCATCTCAACACACACACACACAGACAGACAGAGTGTGTTTTGTGTGCAGCTTTTTTTCCCGCCCTGTGGCCCCCCGATGCTGCGCTCCTCAGAGCTCCGGGTTCTGCGCCTCTCCCAGCATGTTCCTCCCGGATGTGGCTCCTCAGTGCGCGCTCGTGCTCGGGTTCACCTGGCTGGCCGCTCTCGCGCACACACCTCCGCAGACCTCAGGTGAGCGCGCCTCTCTCCACTCTGAACCTTTGATCTTCTCATCTCGCGACTGCCTTTCCTTTGATGCGCTGTATCTCTTTGAAGGAGGTTTAAAATGTAGCCGAAGAGTAACAGCGTTACCACTCTGGCTGGTCACGTGAGCGCGTCTCCTGCTCTTCTCACAGAGGTGGCTGTTACCTGGCGCGCAGGGATCACGTTGTGTCACATTAATGGGATTTTTACATCTATTTATTTATTTTTTACTCCTCCATCAGTGGATGTTATTAAAAGCTCCAAATCTGGCTTGGATGGGAGCAGAGCATGATGCATTGTAGATGTGCAGCAAGGTGGGGTTGGTTCGGGTGTGTTCCTGTCCCTATCTGCACTCACCTGGGGCACTGATCACTAATCAGCTAATTAGTACAGGGTCATTAGCTAATTAGTACAGGGTCACAGGTTCCTGCTACAAGGCAGGGTAATTTGGGAACACCAGTTAGCCTGATCTGCATGCAACTTTCAAACTGATAGGAGGAAACGGGAGTACCTGGAGGAAACCCACCAAATATGGAATGCACATGCAAATTCCATGCACACCGATGGGACTTGAACCTGGAACCTGAAGGTGCAGGGCGACAGTGCTAAGCACTACACCACCATGGTGTTATGCACGTTATTGCTTAATCATGTTACTGTAATTCCTCGGATGTATGGAGACATTCAGGACACCTTGGTGAAAAGTGAAAGAAAGAGAGAGACATTTTCTGGGCTTGGTGATTGACCATGGAGACATGTCTGTGTCCTGGCATTAAATAATATACTCATTGCTGTATTTCTGTGGTGTTAGTATTATTATTATCTTACACATTAATGAAAGTTTTTCCTCAGGAGATTTGTTTAACTGTGTCTACAGATTTCTGTTGAGGTGAATAGTATAGAATTAATGTAAGAACGTGGTTGTTGTTGTTGATGTACTGAGTGTGAAAACAGGAGTCCTGGCCTGCGTCATTAGTGAAGCAATAAAGTGTTAAAGAGCCTGAGACGGCTGTAAAGAGTCCTAATGGACGTGTGGATTAGAGAAAATGACTGGGGTTTAATGAGTGTGTGTGTGTGGTGCCCTCACTGACTCCTCAGTCTGTGTGTGGGTGTTTTGTGTGTGTATTGTTTCAGCTTTAAGGTATACTTACATTTTTTTACATGTTAGTCATTTATTCTTTAAAAAAAAAAAAAAGTTCAGGAAAAGTTGAACCTCTGTAATTTTTTTAGGTGACTTTACCTCAGACATTTTATGAATTCTTTAATTTCGGGATACACATCATGTTAAAACTTTATCCAAAATAACTAAAGCCCAAAAATTGTCACAAAAAGTGTGCTTATTTTGAACCCCTTCCAAAACTGGCATTTAACATCATAATGATTATACTTTGGGTTTAGCTACTTAGCAAAACCATTGCGTTAGCGATAACAAACTTTGAAATTTGAAAAGGACACAGCTAAGTTAGTTAATTATGTCCAATGTTAAGTTTTGTTTCTCTTTAGCACAGTGTTTATTCTGGATTTTTATTTATCATAACCACGATTCTGGTTAGCTAGCGCAGCTGTTTTGCTAGTAATAACCTTGTACGTGATTTTTTAGCAGACTGTTTTGTCAGCAGGAGGTTCGATTAGCTACGTTAGCTATAACCTTCTGTGGTAACTTTTAGCTTCGTCATTTAACATTTAACTCAATATTTCTGTTATGTTTGTTTTCACGTTATGAAAAAGTCATGTCAGCTAGTTTCTTGCTTTCACACAGCAAGTTCGTTCAAAGGTGTGGTGTTTCTTGTTTTAGGAGGATGTTTAGTAAGATAAGTATAATTGACTCCCTCATTAAAAGCTTACGGTGGAAGGTAAGCAAATAGCTAAACATTGAATTGGAATGCTAACTCGTTTGTTGTTAGGAGGGAAACTAGTCTAGCTCGTCAGGTAACACTAACCTCACGTTTTATAAGTTCAATATACTCCCGTGGTATTTTGGCGGTCTGAACCTGCGCTCGTGTCCAGGTTTGAACCCGTAGTGTTGGTTTGTTTCCTCGAACCAGACCATCAGAAATAAGATAAGGGTTCAAGATGTGTATTAGCTTCTCATTGGCATCAGATTACTACAGAAAGTCATGGATAACTTTTTTGCTAAGCACAACCTCCAACTAATGGAATGAAATACTTTTAATTCGAGTCTTTTCTTCAGTGCTAAATGAGAAAATTGTTTTTCATGTGTTGATACACTGTTCCCTCCAATAAACTGTTTGTATACAGTAAGTAAATAAATAATCAATTGGCTGTTGATTGTTCACTTTTTTTTCCGCTCTCTTGCATGTTGGCTTGATAAAGTCGTGTGGTTGGTGTCTTCTAATAAAAGTGAGCGGTTCTTGGCAAATGTGCTGGACCCAGCCCTTATCCTGCTTGACTGGGTCTCATTATTGTGTGTGTGTGTTTTGTTGTTTTGAGCCAGACCCACCAGGGTGCTACAGTGAAAGCTGAGGTTCCCTTTAGCGGTTCAATAGGATGTGTGGCTGTTAAAGGGTCAAAAGGTCAACTGAGGTCAAACCATTTCTAAGCATTCCACCCTCGCAAATGACTTCTTTATCTCTCTCTCTTTCGATCTGTCTTTCTCCTTGTGGACAAAGACAAAGCAGGAGCTGTGCTATAACTGTGCCGAGTTATAACAGTTATATCAGCACGATTTGATTTCAGGTCTGTGCAGTTATATCGTGAAAATCACTTTGTGGTTATTTTGCCACATAATGTGATATGTAACTTTTAAATTAGATAGGAACTCCCAGAAGTTCCTGACTGTGTGTATGTTGGCTGTAATTAATTACAGGACACGATAAATGCGCAGGTCTGTATCATTGTTTAGATTTTTTTTTTTTAATAAATTGTGCAGCAATACATGATATCAGTACCTTTGAGCTCGGGAACTCCGGGACTCAGGGGCGACCTTCTAAGAAGACGACAAGGAAGGAAAGGAGTGTGTGTGTGTCCGTGCTTCTCTACAAGAAGAGATCCGGAGGTGGAACTTGATACCCGTGCCTTCTGTCCACATGAAAGACCCCTCCATCACCCCTCCTTGTACTGTGCCATTTCACCCCTACACCCTCTTTCTTCTGTCTCTCTGACACACACACACACATACACACACACAATTTTTCGACTAATCCAGTGCCAGTAAAGGCCCTGGTGAACCCTTTCACAACATGGGCTGTTAAGTTGCCAACGGGTTGTCAGCCAAACTTTTACATAATCACAGTAAAAAATAAAAAAAAAGTAAGATCTACACATTGTTTCAGAAACCTGATTGTGCAATAAACCTGGCTGGAAAAATCAGACCCCGATAGAAGCAGCAGTGATGTGCAGGATGAACCTTTGTTGGGTTTGGGTGTAGATTTTGAATGTGTTGCTGCAAAAAAATACATAAATATAAATAAAAATAATTGTAAAAAATAGCATTACTGGTATTAATTTGAAATGGGGAGAAAAATCGATTTGGCTATGAATCACGATTCTGTGTGGGGATTCACGTACCGCCAGACTGAATCGATTTTTTTAATTTTATTTCTTATTAGCCTCAGATATAAACGATTCTCTACCGAGCGCAGAATCTTCAGAGTGGAGCAACTGAAACGTGTCTTTATGGCGTTACATTAACAAAAATTGCACATGTTAAAAGCATTTTTCTCCAAACTCTGTGAGTAACTTAGTCTTAAATCTGGTCGTTACACACACTTAGACCAGTCTCGCAACACCGCAAGCGCAAATATGTCGTGTGCGTTTAGAAGCTGCACGCGCCTGCGTGCTCACACCGTCAAGACGTTTGAGGCGGTAATGCGTCACTGTTTATTTATAATCCTACAGGTGATGCACTGTGAATTATTTACACATTTTCATCCGGTGTGGTGGGAGTGAATTATTTGCCAAGTTTGTTTAGAAATAATAATTGTGGTGGATGACAGAGATACGCACTGCTCAGTTAAATGTGAAACGTTTGTGTTTGAAGTTAGTTTGCATTGTTTAAATGCTGCGTTTGGGTTTTAAAAATGAGAAAACGAATGTTATAAGGATCGCGGTACTTTTAATTACTCATTACACTTTTTTTTAAAGGTTTAAAATTGTAACAACATTGAGGTGAAAAATGTAATATCGAATCATGGATTAATAAAATGTGATTCTCATCCCTAATATTAATTATCTCACACTTTCTCAGAAAGCAGAGTCCAGACGAGCCCCCAAATTGTTTCGTTTAAAATTGGATGAACAAACTGCTTGTTCTTTCTGCTGTGCTTCAAAAAGATACAATCTCTCTCTCTCTCTTTCACACAAGCACACAGTAAAGTGTTGGAATGTTCTCTGGTTTATTCACAAACAATAAGAGGTATACAAGTCCTTAGTAAGCCACTAAGTAAATACATGGGTTTATCACAAACACCTGGACATTCTACAGTACACGGAGGGCGTGAGGGGTTTGTCCAACACAGAGGCATTCGCATTGTTCTATAGACATGTGGAGAACCACAGGAAGTATTGCCATATAAGGAATGAGGAGGAACTAAAGGGGGAGCATGCTAAAGCTAATGTAGTTAAAATATCAGACTCTGAGTCAGCTAAGCTAGCTAGTTTTTCATTAATTACATTTTTCAATTAATATTTTAGCTCTAGCTCACATGAATACGTCCTGTCACTTGAGTTGTTGCTGTCATGGCGATATTTTACACCCCTCAACAAAAAGCAACGAAATTGATTTTTGAACTTGAACTCTGTTGCCACATCTTAACGTTGATGAAAACTTTGCTATTTTATGAGCCAGTATTCAGTCATGTCTTCTGCGCTTAAAGTTATATTTATCTGGGTGTTTACTTCTTTTATGCTAGCTGCTAGTTAGTAAACAGCTAGCATGATTCTTTTTCATCAAGCTTGTTTTTGGTCAGGTATCCATTTAGCATGAAAGATAAATCAACAGTAAAGTCTGGTTAAAAGCTGATACAAGAAATGGCAGTTAGCATAAATGATGCTGGCTATCTTGCTGCTAGTCAGGCTTGCCTGTGTTTGTTATCTTTGGTGCTAAGTCTTAATTATCATATCGGCTAGCATGCTTTTAATTATCTGCTAGGTAGAAAATCCAAACAAGATTACAACTGCTACTTAGCATATTAGCTAGCACTCAGCACTATAAAGTGTAACATTTAGCGAATGTCTTTTTGGCGCATCAGGAAGGTTTTCTTGAGCTACAGTTTAGCGAGTGATGTCATACCATGTGGCCGCTTGAACCACCGATCAGCTTCCATTACTCTAGCGATTAAAGCTTACGTAGCTTTACCTGAATTTGAGTTAATGTTTCTCTCTCTCACACACACACACACACACACACACACACACACACAGAGAGAGCAGTCTGGCAGGTGAGTTCTGTCTGAGCGGATCCTTCTGACTCGTTGTTTAGTCTGTAGAGGTATGTCGTCTGTCTGGAGGCCAACAAACACGTTTCATAACCACACACACACACACACACACACACACACTGTTTCCTCATCATCCTCACCCTCGTCCACCTGCACGCTTATGTCTGTGGAGGTTTATCCTTGGATACCTTTCTAAACATACAGTAGCACTTGCTAAGCAACCTTTTATCATCAAACAGCTAATAACCTCAGTTTGATGCTGAGTTTGAGAATAAAATGCTAGTTAGCAAGTTGCTAACCTTACCGCATGGGCTATGGAACCCCAAAGTGTGTAATGTACCAAACTTTAGCGCTTGTTTTTTTTCCCCCTAAGAATTGGTTTAATCAACAGAAAACTGTCTCATGGCCTCGTGTTCCTTCAGTTTTTGCCAACTTTTATGCTACATAAGCTATCATCATCCTAACTAGCAGCTAAGCAGGAAACCAAAGCCAAACCTTTTTCCTTCTAAAACATGAGTTTACTTTATCAATAATTTTTTTTTAGTTGTGTCAGTTTTATTTTTCTTTTTTAAACAGCTTGTATGTAATTATCTTTGCTAACATTTCTTTAGCGGTCAGTGAACATATTAGTAACTAACTGCTATATGTTAAAGTTTTCTTTTTAATTATCTTTTCTAAAGTGTCTTTATTTTATGAACAGAAAATGTTTAGTTGCACATCTTGTGCATTCTGTTAGACTTGTGTGTGTTTTATAGTTGCATACTAAATAGCGGTTAGCATAAGCGCTACTATGCTTTTAACTAAATTTGAAATTAAAGCACTTTTAGCCGTTATTTTGGGAGGGCAAAAATGTTTTTTTTTTTTTTTTTTAAATTAAAGATTTGTTTATTAAAGTTATATTAGCAAAAATGTTACTGTGAGATTTTTTTTTGTGCTTTTTGTCAGGCTTAGCTGTGTTATGTTAATTATTTTTCTTATGCTAACCTCCTGCTCTACTAGGACGCAGACTAACTGAGTAGCCGGTAAATAAATAGAATTTTTTTCTCTCCTTTTCTGAAACTCGTTTATGTAACAGAGTAAATGATAAAAGTTAGCCGTGGTCTCCGTGGTGTCCAATTCTTGTAGATGGTTAGCATTCGGTTATTAGCGAGCTAGCAGACTGCAGTAATTGTAGTTATAACTATCTATAGTTAAAGTAACAGCGCTAGAATGCTCATAAACCCGCAGCGAGATCAAGTAACGTTACATCTGTGTCTCGGGCATGGACGGGTGTGAACCCGGGGAAATGTGAACCCTCAGTGCGGTACAGCTGAGACAGCTGAGGGACTGATGGTGTGTGTGTGTTAAACAGTTTTCATTGAGCTCTGGAAAAGCTAAAACTAGCCACACTGTGTAGAGCTACAATATGTCACGTGACATGAATGACATAAAATGAATCTTTAAAGGTCCCATATTGTGCCATTTCTTTCACAAGGTAACACAGGTCTCAGAGTTCCCCCACAGTGTGTGTGTGTGTGTGTGTGTGTGTTTCATTCCTCTTCCGAACACACAGTGTAAATGAGCTACCTCTGAGCCACGTCTCTCCAGAGAACAGCAGAGCTAAGCAACAAGCTGGAGGAGAGACTCTTCTTCTATGATGTCACAGCAGGGGAAATCTGGTGGGCTTGTTTAAGCCCCGCCCATTATAAAATTAAAAAGGACAAAATGTATGCGAGAAAACCAACTGAAGACCTTTCTGAATGTCTTGTAAACACATCTAAAAACTACATTTAAATAGTAACTGTCCTTTAATTATTTAATAGTTGTATTTATTTATTTATTTTTCCTTTACCTCGCCCGTTTACACTCTTAAGGCCAACCTCTGCCCACTTTTTTTTTTTTGCCTACATCTGTTCTCCTCAGGGTTTTACATCGGAATACAAGTGAAAAGGAAATGTTTTGAATTGGAAAAACACACACACACACACACACCCCTGCTGAGTGAGATGAGGACACTCTGCCTGTAGCAGCTCACTGTGAGACTTCAACTACAGTGTGAAAATGTGTGTGTGTGTGTGTGTGTGTTTGTACGTGATAAAATGCCCCACAGCTAGACTGACACGTTGGACAAAGTGGATTGTGTGTGTGTGTGTGTGTGTGTGTGTGTGTGTGTGTGGGAGAGACACGGACATTCCTGCATGACAGTCTACATATACAACTCTAATGGAGAAGAAAAATCTCTCCATCTGTCTGGATTGTTTTCTTTACCTCCATCTTCACTCCTTTCAGGTGAATAACGTTGGAGTCAAAAATGGAAAGATCTTTCAAAGCAGTGAAAGAAGGACAAATTCCTCGGCTTTGTTTTTAAAAACACGATGAGAGACGCGTCGTACAGCAGATTGTTATAGAAGGTAACCTGTGACCTCATTTCAGGTTTAATGAGCGGATAACGAGCCACAGATCAGACACCTGATAATCCCGACTGATCCTGTGTGTTTTGTTAGAGCTGAAGCTTTTTTCTCCTCAATTTCCTTCTCTTTTATTTATTTATTTAATCAGTTTTACATTCACTAAAGAAATTAATTTCGTATAAATCATTTATATTTGTAATTGCAATTATATTGAACAAATAGTCTTATTCTAATAACATGCTATTAAAAGCGCTGTACATGAACAGACAGACTGAGGGACTGAAAGATGGGAAGATCAAAGATGAACAAGAGAAATAATTATTAACGGAGTGAAGCAGACAAAAAAAAAGACAGATCTGACGGATGGAAAAGCAGAAAATAAACACTGATGTATCGACAGACTAACAGAAGGATGAAAAGACAATAGGACAGACAAATGGGTGAAAAAAAAACACAGATAAATCAAAGGAGAGACATGCAGACAGAAGGACAGATAGTCTGATGAGAAGAATTATGGAAAGAGAGAGACTAGGAGACAGGCAGACAGAGACAGACAGACATGCAGAGAGAGGAAGACTAGGGGACAGGCAGACAGAAGGATAGAGGGAGAGAGACAAACTTGGACAAGGAGACAAAAGGATAGATGGAGAGAGTCACACTTGGGGACAGACAGAAAAAAGCATAGATGAAGAGAGACAAAGATGGGGGCAGCCAGATAGACGGATAGATCGAGAGACAAGCAGACACAAGACTATACAGGAGAGAGAGAGACTGGGGGACAGGCAGACATAAGGATCAATGGAGAGAGACACACTTGGGGACAGGTAGACGGTAGGATAGATGGAGAGAGACACACTTGGGGACAGGTAGACAGTAGGATAGATGGAGAGAGACACACTTGGGGACAGGTAGACAGTAGGATGGATTGAGAGTGAAACAGACAGACTTGGGGACAGGCAGACAGAAGGCTAGACAGGAGAAAAAGAGAGATGGGGGGGACAGACAGACAGAAGGATAGAGAGAGACAGGCAGAAAGAAAAGAGAGAGAGACTGGGGGACAGGCAGACATAATGCTGGACAGGAGAGAGAGAGAGAGAGAGAGATGGACTGAGCAGCCAGACAGAAGGATAGATGGAAAGAGAGACTGGGGGACAGGCAGATAGAAGGAAAGTTGGGGAGAGAGACTGGGGGACAAGCAGTCAGTCACACTGAGAGAGAGAGACTGGGGCTAATGCAGACAGAGACCGACAGAAAGACGCACAGATGAGTGGACTGACAGAAAGGTGGCTCAGTAGTTGACCAAACTGATAGACAGACCACCAGGTGGAACGAGTAAACGACAGAAGGATTGAAGTACAAATGGGGACATGGATGGACAAACCACAGACACCTGGACTAAAAGACAGAGAGAGAGAGAACAGAGCGAGAAATATGAGAAGAGAGTCAAAGGGAGTGAGTGAGTGAATGAATGAATGGCTCTGACTTTTAATGTGAGTCAGTCAAATTACCTTTTAGTTTCATTATCTCTTTTACACACACACACACACACACACACACACACAGGGTCTCTAATTTATTAACACTTCTGCTCGCGTTTCAGAAAAAAAGTCAAATTGAGTTTGTGTGAATGAGAATTGATTGTGGGAACAGGATTACGCTGGAAGGTTTCCCACAGGAACGCTAGCGCGCACACACACACACACACACACACACACACACAAACACACACTGCTGTAATGAGGGGTTTAACCATCTATCCTTAAACACCACTACGATACAGGAACCTTCTCAGGGACCCAGGAACTTCTGCAAGAACTTTTTAGGAACTTTGTAGAATGTCAAGATCTTCTTTTCCGCAGTAGACCAGGACAACTTCTGCAAGGATTGGGGAATTATTTCTGGAACTCTGGAATCTTTTCAGGAACTCTGGTTCCTTTTTCCAGGAACTTTACAATTCTTGCTGGAATCTAGGATAATTCCTATCAACTCAAAAAACTTTATCACTTTTTCTTTTTTCTGAGATGAACCAATAAGAATTCTGAAATGTCCTCCGGCACCTAAGACATGTCTTCCTGGAAGCGGGGAACTTATTTTCAGGAGATCCGACACACAGTAATCAGAGGAACCTTTTAGAGGAACTTGGGAACTGAACAGAACAAAAACACCAGATGCATCTTTAAGAACTTTTTGATGTTTTGCAGGAACTTTTTCCTCTTTATTTCCTCCTCTTGTTCCTCCGTAGTTCCTGGATGTTTAGTTCCTGCTTCAGACTCGGTGCTTGTCTGCAGATGAGGAACTGTAGTGGGCGGAGCTCGGAGTACTGACCGCTGCTAGTTATAGTTTTATATATAACCTTGTGTGTGTGTGTGTGTGTGTGTGTGTGTGGTTACACTTGCACTTGTGCAGCCGCTTTAAAAAGCCACATTATCCTCGGGAGCCAAAGCCACCGCGACTCGGACACTCCTCTATCCGTCACTGCCATGACAGCCGCACTGACGTACAGAATCCCACTGCTGTTCGGCTCTTTATACACACCATCTGTCAACAACACACACACACACACACACACACACACACACACGGAGTTGGAGTGTAACTGGAGAGGGGTTTGTGGTTGTGGTTAGTACTCTAATAGCTGGTAAGTGCTCTGTGATGGTGAGGTTTGTCCTGTAAACAAGTCTCACCACTCATCTGTCAGTCCCTCTCTCTCACTGTCTCTCTCTCTCTCTCTCTCTCTCTCTCTCTCACTCTCTCACTCTCGCTCTCTCTCTCTATCTCACTCTCCCTCACTGTCTCTCTCCCTCTCTCTCATTGTCTCTCACTCTCCCTCTCTCTCTCTATCTCACTGTCTCTCTCTCTATCTCACTGTCTCTCTCTCTATCTCACTGTCTCTCTCCCTCTCTCTCTCTATCTCACTGTCTCTCTCTCTATCTCACTGTCTCTCTCCCTCTCTCTCTCTCACTGTCTCTCACTCTCCCTCTCTCTCTCTCTCTCTCATTGTCTCTCACTCTCCCTCTCTCTCACTCTCTCTCATTGTCTCTCACTCTCCCTCTCTCTCTCTCTCTCTCTCTCTCACTGTCTCTCTCCCTCTCTCTCTCTCCCTCTCATTCTCTCTCTCTCTCTCTCACACTCAGAGTCTCTCTCTCTCTCTCAC
>JAQQZS010000012.1:35517519-35527860 GCA_030068045.1 Platyallabes tihoni | reverse complement strand
AGTGCAGCTTTACTTGTGTGTGTGTGTGTGTGTGTGTGTGTGTGTGTGTGTGTGTGTGTGTGTGAGCAAGCAGTGGGAACAAATGAACAGACAATTCATTCATACAAATCCATTTGTTTCTAGTTCTAGGTCAGTGGGAGGGGCTTACTCTCTCCTGTCAGTCACCAGCTCGTGTATGTGGAAGAGGACAGATAGTTGTCTCCTCAGAGTGCGGTGTAGCTGTCACACGATTAAAGAGTGAACTGGCTGCTGGGAATTAAATAAGAAAATTTATAGGGGGGAAAAAATCACTATAATATATTTATTGTATTTATTTTTCCTTATTTTTTCATAAGCATTAAAGGGGATGTATGTAAATATTTACCTCCTACCCGGAACCCAGGAAACTGAAGCAAGTCTTTTCTAAATTAACACTACTTTCTCCAGTGTCCTTTCTCCCTTTTGTGTTTTATTTGTAATGAATTAGCTTTTTAAGGAATATGGGTGGAGTTGTTCTGGCTAGCAGACCAGAAAAACCTCAAAATAAAAATGTAATAAAATTAAGATTTTTTAAATTTATTTCTATTTTCTTTTTCATGACTGATCTTTGGAATTTTATTGTTTATGGTTATTTTTTATGGTTATAGTTTATGGCTATTTAACGTCTGGAAATAATTTATTAAAGATTCCAGACTGCACCTTTAATGTGATTATATTATTTAGCAACATTACTCTATTGACCTTCATTGATTCTAATATTTAAAATGAAATTTAAGATCTTTGTAGCACAATATAAAAATTTGACATAATGTGTAAAAATTAAAAATATATTTTTTTAAAGCAGCCATAAGGAACCTGAAGTTATTTAGTTCTAGATTCAGATTTATAAAGCTCACATGTTAATAGTGATGGAGAAGAAATGTTTTAAATAAAATGTCAATTTTTATACACATTTGAGATTCTAAAACATTGCAGTTCCTCTATAACCCTGCAGGTGGTGCACTCTAAACTCTTCACACATTGGCAGGCAGCATTGCATCCTGTGTGGGAGAAGCAAATTATTTGCAAAGTTTGTTTAGAATTGTGACAAAGTTGGGGAAAAAATATTACATTTTGAACCTGGACATTTTATAAAATCGTGACACTTAAAGAATTGCGACGCAGATTGGCTCAGACGTATCATGATAATATGGTATCAGGTCGCTCCTGGTCACCTGATACTAATTAGTAGACTCGTGACATACACGGAAAATATAGATATTCAACATCTCATCCTCTATTTTACGTGTGAGTGTGTGGGTTAGTGAATATTCTGACAAATATGTTGGTGAGTTGGAGTGTTTCTGACTCGACATATCCGTGTGTCTGGTTTTGTCTTTATAACTGTAACACTCAGTGGACAGACAAAATGCTCGCTGGTGTATCGTTTAGCCTCGTAATCTGTATCTTACACACACGCACACACAAACACACATTCAGCATGACTCAGGTCTGACTCAGGTCTGACTGTGTGTGTGTGTGTGTGTACAGTCACATTATCCATCGTACCCTGTCACTGAAGAGACAGCAAGAGCCCCGCTCGTGGCCAGCTGCTAGCCTGTAGCGATTAGCGGTTAGCGCTGACATGCTCAAACCACAACAGACTCAGGTGGTGGTGATGATGAAGGTGATGAGGATTGTGTGTGTGGGTGTGCGGTAAAAATGAGTCATATTATTCTGTAGTTTAGGATACACACACACACACACACACACACACACACAGTTGAAGAATGGCAAAGAACGTATGGTTTAATTGTTTTGATGCTCCTGCGACCATATCTCGCTATCCTGGCATTACCAGACTAACTCTTACTAGGGCATACAGCACTAACTAACTAAGTCTAACACAAGTCTAATACAAACTGTATAAAAAAATTCTTTTTTTGTTTCTAGATAGCCAAGTTAGCTCTCTAGGTAATTCTCCTCAGCGTAGCACTAGCTAGCTATCCTCATTCAGTATCTTATTTTAGTTAGGAAAGAACTTGCACTGTAGACTGATATAGTAGCTAACAACAAAGCAAGCAAGACCGTACTTTATAGCTCGATTTATTCAATAAATATTCTTTTTCTATGTTAATGTATTCAAGCTAGCAAGATATTTCTCCTCAGTGTACCCTAGCGAGTAGCTTTTTTTTTTAAATGTTATCTTTAATTAGACATTGTTTAAAACTAATTTAATGTAGCTAGAGATTTGTTGTCTCTATGGTTCACCACAGACAAGTGACCCGGCTTGCTAGAGATTTTTTGTTGTTGTTGTTTCTGTCACACTAACGCTAGCCAGATTAGTTTTACGGACGTAGCTGTGTCCATTGTTATTGTTTTGCTAACATGCTGCAGTTACAGCAGCGCGCTGCAGCTTTTGCTAACTCGCTAAGCTTCCATCTCTGCTTCTCATTACACTTAACCAAACTTCCTCTCCTTTTTTTTTCTTTTTGGTCAATTTTGTTTCTCCTTCAGCTTTGTTTTTTTTTTTTTTTTGCCTTTCAGTCCTTGATGGACATTTTTTTTTCATTTCTTAAATTTAACTCATTTAAAACTTTAACTTCTTTAAGTTTAAATTCATTAAATTGAAGTCTGTGAGAAATACAAATAAAAAAAATAAATACACACACAGTCACTAAATTATATAATTTGATCGAGGGTGCCAATATTTTTGGATCTTCCTGCAGTGAATTAAACCATGTTTGATTTTTAGTTTTTTGTTGTTGTTGGGGTTTTGTGTGTGTGTGTGTGTGTGTGTGTGTGTGTGTGTGTGTGTGTGTGTAGCTTTCCATTTGTGCTGTGGTACTGAGACATGCATAAACTGTAATATAACATGAAACCCAAGGTGTGTGAAAAACGTTTCCCCTAGGCAGTGTAAGTCCTAGTAACATTAACACGCACATATGTATGTGCGCACACACACATACCCACGGGCAGTCACTTGTAGCACACTTTGATTTAGTGCGGCTTCTCGTCTGGAGTGTAAATTCCTGCGGTGGTTTCAGTTTGACGTTATAAAGTACCCGAGCCTGCAGCGGGGCTTCTCGTTCCCTTCGTTTAACCCCCTCCCCTCTTTCTTTTCTTTCAGTCTCTCTTCCTCCTTTTCTTTTCCTCCATGCAAGGAAATCCATTGCTTTCACTAGCTGAGCTTACAATAGCCGTGTGTGTGTGTGTGTGTGTGTGTGTGTGTGAGAGAGACCTTGCTTTGTTAAATGCTTTACTCTGTGGCTTGATCCATTATGATGATGATGATGATGATGATTAGAAAGAAGCTTTATTGTGATCCGTTGCGTGGATCTCTCTCTCTCTCTCTCTCTCTCTCTCTCGCAGCTCCAGGTCAGTTCAGGCTGCAATCGCGCGAGACAAGTCAAATTTTTTCCCCGAAACCTTCTTGATGTTTCAGGACAGCAGCTATTCACAGGCTGTCAGTCAAGCACGGGGGCGGGAGCGTGAACAGGAAATGTTAATAAAAGAAAGCGTGTGTGTGTGTGTTGGAACAGCGTGGCGGCACGTTCGGACATGAGGAGACTCCTCACACGGGCGTTACGGCTGTGGAGTTAAAACTTTCCTCGTCCCTCAGACTTTTCTTATGCGAGTCTTAAAAATCCCAGCACAGGTTTTGCAGGTTTTTCTTTTCACAGTTGAAAGATGAAAGGAACTTTTTATCAGTCTGATATCAACGGCGTTTTTTATTTCTTTTCTTACTTTTTATGACTTTTTTTTTTTTTTTATAAGCATCCACTCAGTTCCGTCCACATTTACATCACAGTATTTGGCAGACGCCCTTATCCAGAGCGACTTATATTTTTATCGCTTTATACCTCTGAGCAGTTGAGGGTTATGGGTCTTGCTCAAGGTCCCAAAAGTGGCAACTTGGTGGTGATGGGTTTGAACCTGGGACCTTGAGATTAGTAGTCCAGTGCCTTAACAACTGAACTACCCCTGCTCATCTGATTAGTAGCGGTGGACATCGTTTTACACTGTCTGAGTTTCCTAAGGACGAACTGTAAGCTTGATCATCTAGGGTTTAGATCAAAACAGCAAAAATGCAATGAGAAAGTTTGGAGTATTTTTTTCTGCCAATGGGGCGCCATTACTTTTAATCCCCGGGTCCTGGCCTGGTGCTCGGCTCTGGAGCTGCATCGGGTTCTCACTGTGGGGTTGAGTAAAGAGTAAAGGTAAATTTTATATGCAAATAAATTTGCATCAAAACAGTTTTACACACACACACACACACACACACACACAGAAAGATTATTTATGATACAATAATTCAAGAATTTTTTATAATATAATAATATTTATAAATAAACCCAAACAAAAATTATGTATGTAAGAAAATAATTTAATAAAATAATTGTTTTTTGTTTAAAGAAAAAACTATTTTACTAATTTTTACTATTTTTTCATATATCCATATTAAATATGATGCTAATATTATATTATTATAATATCCATCATACTATTTTCTTTTCCTAAAGTGTGGCTGACTGTGTGTGTGTGTGTGTGTGTGTGTGTGTGTGTGTGTGTGTGTGTGTGTGTGAGAAATCAATTGACCTTCATTTCTGGTTTTATGAATAAATGTTTACTATAGTGTATACTTTTCAAATATTTCTTAGGTCTTTTTTTTGTTTGTTTGTTTTACCATATCAAGTATATTTAAATTTAATTACACTGTATCATTTATTTAATAAAAATGTATTTTTAAAAAATCATATTTTTTAACCCACTTTTTGACAAGGGCGCCAATAATTCTGGACCTGACTGTAGACCTCAGACCTCTCTCACACCCTGACGATTAAGCTCCAGACTGTGATTTGTGTACTGGCACTCTCTCTCCTCGAAGGAGTGTCTTCCAGCTGTGGTGTTACTTTATCGATGCAGAGACGCTTAGCTGGTGTGAAATTTCTGCCCTGTGTGTGTGTGTGTGTGTGTGTCAGGTGGAATTAGGGGAAAGAGTGAAATACTTATGCATGTGGGACTGAGAGAGAGAAAAAGCAGATGAGGCTTTGGGGTTGTAACATGTGGAGGTTTTTATTGGCTCTTTAAGCTAATTTGTCAGGATAGAAGGAGGATTTACTGAAGGGGTATTCAGCGTACCACACACACACACACACACACACACACACACACACACAGGCATCGTCCTCATAAACGGAACCACATTTACAGCGTGAACACTAGACAATTCATCTCGCGCATGAACTCCACATCTAATGCAGCACATTAAACCGCGGAGAGCAATCAGACGTAAATCTTATTAAAGACGAGAACACGGCAGGAGTCGGAAAGAGAGAGAAGAGAAGACAGACTGCGGGGCAAGAGGGAGGTGGACTGGGGGCTGTTTTTGGTTTTTACTGTAGACAGATGTTTTGTGTTTGGTGTTTCACTCATGCTTTTTTCCCCCCCTTCCTGAAATTAGCCGTCGCCTCCTAATTACGCATACGTGTTTACAGACTCTGTTTTGTTTTCAATAAGCCGTTTAATTCCCTCCGAGGGTTTCTGGGGACGCAGAAAGTTTTGGTGTGGTTTGGGAACAGTGGCGCTGTGTAGCGCGGAGAAGAGACTTATAAGGCCTGAGAAGCAGCCACGGCTAAATTAGGTCAGAAGCGAAAACCTAGGGGGCTAATAAATCCAGCGGCTCCTGTCAGGACGTGTAGCGTCTCATCTTCTGTTTAATAGCAAGAAGCTGGAGCTCGGGTTAGGAGCTGCTCCTGCTTAAGCAGGGGTGCCAACAGTTTTGCACACCCATGCAAAATAATAATTAGTGCGGAAATGCGATTAAAAGAGTCTGCCTTAAGGGCTTCGTTTAATTCAGTATGATCGGGTTGCCAGGTCTCGAAGCAGAAGTCCACCCTTAAGAGGTTGTGTGTTAATATTTCCATAAAGGTCTATGAAATTCAACGATCAGGAGAGAGTGATGCGGCGGAGCTTTAATTCTAGTTCAGCAAATCTCGAAAACCTGTATAATTAATGCATTCTAGGAGTCCAGAGTTTGCACTAACGTCTCCATGACAACTCAGAAGTGGGCTTTCTAGTTATATAGCGTTTAAAATGTTGACTGAAAACAGATCAAAACCATTATCCCTAACTGAAGCAAGAAAATCAGGGGCACTGGTCCTTTAATGGTTCGGTCACGCCGGACTTCAGACCTTCAAGATGATCTCATGATGTTTTTTTTTTTTTTTTCTTGATCCAGTTCAGTGGCCATAAAAGGCTGAATCCTTCCCTGGCTTCTGTGTTTTGGTGCAGTGTTCCTGGTGGTGAGCCGGGGGTCACTCGGGGTCAGGACGCGCACACACACACACACACACACACACACACACACACACACACACACACACACACACACATCTTATTCAGGAGCAGCACGTGTTAGGATTTCCACGGAGACTGCCAGACGTCTGTTTGCTGCGTCATCCCTGATCCTTCAGCGGCAATCTATTTATAAAGCAAACACACTTTTTCTTTCTTTCTCACACACACACCGTGTGTAAACAAGCGGCCTTGTCGTTATTCTCTTTTGAAGTGTTATTAAAAACTAAGGATGTGAGCATTGCTTGTGTAATTGTAGTATAATTTGCAGTACTCCTTCAGAGTAGACCATAGTTTTATTAGCTGCTCGTGAATCCGCTTGGTAAAGCTCAGCATGTTACCCAGCATGCCACGGTACTGGAAGAGATATAAAGAAGGAATGAAAAAGGCATCCTGAAAATCCCTGGAGTGCGCGACTGCAGGATTCCTGCAGCGTTCAGGAGGGCCTATTGTCAACCTGGCGCTCCGATTACAATTTTTCCGACCGAGTTCATGCGTCTGTTCTTCTCATTAGGAGCTGAATCTGTCCCAGGACTCCAGAAAACGCTGTCCAGTCTTAAAGGAGCAGCGTTTAAGTTATGGCGCCGTCGTGCGGTTATCAGCGTCACTGTAAAACACACGAGTTACGAGCCTCCGAAGTCGTAAATAGCAGAGGGAGACCTGTATTTCTCTGCGAGTTGCTGAGCGTTGAAAAACGGTGCTGACGAGGTCGCATACAAGGCAAGAAGCTCTCAAACGTGTAGCGTCAGACCTCAAGCTGCATCGAGGGAAATCGTTCCCGTCACGGCAGCTCGGCCCAGAGCGCCATATTTTAAACCAGTTCGTTATGGTGTGATATATTGGAGTAGGATGCGTCAGGATTTCTGGATGCTTGAGCTCTTCAGAGATCTAAATGCAGAGTTTTACGTCAAGACTAAAGTTTTTTTCCTTTCAATCATTAAGGTTTTCACAGAGTTCTAAAAAAAAAAAAAAAAACACGAAACAACAACAAATACAAAAACATTGCATGAGTGCATCACAGCTAACATGCATGAACGCGCAGAGTAAAGTCAGTTACTATTACGCGGAATTAATTAAACAGTTTAATCCCAAAGAGCTGTTCAGTTCTGGATTCAGGTACGGACTTTTCATATAGTTGTGTGATTTGTTTTCCCTCTCACGAGTCTAACGGAATGTTGGATTCGTCCCCGGCGGTGTCTCGGACACAGCTGTGTGAACGCAAGCAGGAGAAAGTTGCGTCTGGTTTCTATTTCAAGCGTCAAGTCTAATATTAGCCGTGTTTAACGACTGCAGCTGTAAGGACTCTTAGACAAGGCGTGTTCGCGTCATCACAAACCACCACGCACCATCACACACCCAGCCCCACCTGTTGCTTACTGTAACCCTCTCGCCAAAGTACTCAACGCGCCGTCACGTTCTACAAACGTGAGGCCTGCTTACTCGACCGTGCTACAGCTCGCACACCCAGAGGAGTGGCGTGTGTGTGTATTTTCTACCTACAGTGTTGCAGCTGCTGTCCCTAAACTAAGATGCATTTCAGTCCTGCACTCTTAATTCACAACCTCTCTTCTCTCCTGCCATTATTATCCATGACCTTGTGGTCACTTTCATCAGCTGTACCATGTGTGCTGGTTTAGCTGTTTTGGAATGTGATTGATGCGGTGGGCTGCTCCAGGCTCTTATATGATGAAATGTATATTTATAGGATGCTATATTTCCAGAACGGTGTGTTTTCTAGAACCTGGTCTGGCCAGGACTGTTTCTGGATCTCGGTGGTCCCAGGACTCTGTGTTTCTAGAGGCTGGTGTTCCCAGTGCCGAATGTGCTGGGTATTTCTTGAGTCCAGTTTCCCTGTGGCTTGGGTGTACCCCAAGGCATCGGGTGTTTCCAGAGTCCGTGTTCCCGGAGCTGGGTGTGTTCCCAGGTGTTGGGTGTTTCGAGAGCCCCTTGGCCCCGGAGCCCAGCGTGACCCCAGGGGATGGGTGTTTCCGGACCCCAGTGTCCCTAGGGACGGATGTTCCTGGAGTCTGGTGTGTCCCCAGAGGCTGGGTGTTTCTGGTGCCAGGTATGTCCCCAGAGGCTGGGTGTTTCTGGTGCCAGGTATGTCCCCAGAGTCTGGGTGTTTCTGGTGCCAGGTATGTCCCCAAGGGGGCTGGGTATTTCCGGTGTGTCCTCAAGGGGGCTGGGTGTTTCCGGTTTGTCCCCAAGAGGGCAGGTGTTTCTGGACCCCTGTGTGTCCCCAAATGGGCCGGGTGTTTCCGGAACCCAGTGTGTCTCGGGGGCCCGGGGTGTTTCCGGAGCCCGGTCAGTATTTGCAGTTTACTTGTTTGCTTCTATCCCTGTAGTCCCTTACATAAAAAGACTACGATTGATCGCTCCGGTTTACTTCAACATACAAACATACTTCAGTGTGGCGTTTCATAAACAAAGTACGGAATTGTCTTCATTAAGTGTTGTTCTGTTAAATTCCTAAGGAAGAACGTGAGATTGTTTTGAATGTTTCGAGAGATGACCTTTGATGACCCTAAGTGTGATATTAAGAATGATTTTCCAAGTTTGCTTCACCGTCATGGGGACAGAACCAAACAGCTCTGTTTGGGGAAACAATAAGAAAACCACATGTGTGTGTGAGCTCATCATGTTTTCTGATTAGATTAGCATAGATTAGATTAGCGTGGATTGGATTACTACAGGTCACGTGTAACCGTAACAGCTGTCAGACTGCTGATGTTTTGTCTCGTTCAACACTGCATCGTGTCCTAATCAATTCTGTCAGAGCTAGAAAATCCAAGAGTGTGTATTAGCGTTAGCGCCAGTTACATGGCTTTACCATTTCGTTCTAATTACGCTTGGGGTGTATTCATCACTAGCACTAAGCTAATGATTAGCATATCGTGTAAATGTGATGGAAATGGAGGGTTCGAGTTTGCGCTGAGGGAGATGAGCAGCTGAGAGGATAATGGACAGGAGGAGACCATGAGCGGCAGGTCACCATACGCTTTCCTGAAGCTTTTTAAAACTGTGTGTGTGTGTTAATGCATACTAGAGTGCTTGTATTTTTTTAAGAGAGCAGCTGGTGTGTGTGTGTGTGTGTGTGTGTGTGTGTACTCCATGCAGAGCCATTCTTCTGGCAGGAATGCACTTCTCTCTCAACAGCTGAGATCTATAGAAAGCTGCAGCCTTATCCAGAAAGAGAGAGTGTGTTTTTAAATACATTTCAATAAATAAACCATAAAGTATATGTGAGCTAAACTTTTATAGCATGTTTTACCTCAGAGTTCCCACCAAAACAGCTTTGAAGTTCAGTCAGGGAGAATCCTGAGGTAAAACATTGATTGAAATGAAGGCTACAGTACCTTTGTTTTGATCCAGGTTTTACCTCAGGATTCTGCCTGAGTCAACTTCAAATCGGTTTTGGCGGGAAGCTACACTCAGCACTAGCTCGCTGTTATTTTCCATGAGGTAACTGATGCGCAGTGTTTGATCTAATGTATTCATAATCCGTCATGGAGGTAAATTCAACGTTGTTTTGAAAAACTGCTGCCGTTTGTGGACTTTTGTAAACGTGCAGCGCTAAAAAAAAGCACTTAGTTAGCGGTTATTGCTAAAAGTAATTATAGTGTCGTTTTGGTAATCCAAAGTCTTTTGTTTTTTGTTTCCCTTTAACAGATCTCCGAGAAATTATCTGGAAAGTTCTGCGTAATTTCCCCAGTCACAGTGTTTGTATAAAAACTTAAGCTAGCTTCATCTCAGCCGCTAACTCCATATGCTAGCTCAAAGGTTGCCTAGCGACAGTGATCTCAATAAGAGTTCGCGTGTAATTGATCTCCCGTGTGAAATACTGTATATCACGTACTTTAGCATTCTAGATTATTTTTTTATAGCAGAGTTGCATTCACAAGTAGTTGTGTGGCTAATGTTAGCAGAAAGACTATGTGTGTGTGTGTGTGTGTGTGTGTGTGTGTGTGTGTGTGTGTGTGTGTGGTTTGATTGGCAGGAGTCATCAGAAAAACATCAAAACATATG
>JAQQZS010000012.1:35496278-35507296 GCA_030068045.1 Platyallabes tihoni | reverse complement strand
AACACAATACTGCATACACACACACACACACACAACACAACACTGCATACACACACACACACAACACAACACTGCATACACACACACACACACACACAACACTGCATACACACACACACACAACACAACACTGCATACACACACACACACACACACACACACACACACACTGATACAGCACTGTGCATACACACACACACACACACACACAATCTAACACACACCAATATAATGTGCACACACACATTGTTCTGTTGAAGTAATCCTAAATGATTACTATAATAATAATAATAATAATATTAATAATAATAATAATAATAATAATGTGTACACAAACACACTAATACAATAAGTTGCTCAAACACATCTGTAGAACATCATAAACATTTACCCAATCTAACAGTGTAACACACCCTGAGAATAATGTGTACACACACACATATTATAATGTGCATGCTCACACACGCTCACACACACACACACACACATATTATAATGTGCATGCTCACACACACACACACACACACACACCTTCATAATCTCTCTCTCTCTCTCACACACACACACACACAGAGTCGTTCCCAAGCTGCGTTCTCGAAGTCTCCCCACATGAAGTCGATGAGTTTTACTCTCCGAAGGACTTCCGCCTCGGGGAGATGCTGAGGCTCATGGGAAGGCACTTCCTGCTGTACGATTGTGACGCGTTCACCCGGAAGTACTACGAGCAGCATCACCCCGAGATCCGGCTCGAGGCCGTCCTGCCGGAGACGAGGCCCGAGCAGACGTGGAAGAGGGTGAGGAGGACAGCGTACGCTTTATAAATATAGATCTATTTTTGGTGCAAACAACGGTTATAATAGATTGTCTGTCTCCTCACACACACACACACACACGCAGTTGATCCCTCCATACAACGGCATCGGGTCGCTTGAGGACTCGCTCCAGAACTGCCTGCATCTGATTCCTGAGCCGCCCAAGAAAGACCTGATTAAGCTGCTGGAAAATGACCACAAAGTGCTGCGCTATGCTGCCAGGCTGGTGAGAAAAACTAACACACACACACACACACAGGAATCTAGCTAGGCGTTCCACACAGCTGTCTCTGCTTTGCTACAGGACTCTCAGAACCCCTACGACGAAGGCCGTCACTTCATCCTCTTCTACTTCCTGTCTAACGACATGATCAGCATCTTCGAGAAGCCCACGCGCAACTCCGGCTTCATCGGAGGACGATTCCTGGAGAAGACGCGCGTTCCCAAACCGGGCAGCACGGTGGAAAACCCCGAGTACTACGGCCCGGCCGATTTTGCCATAGGAGCCACGGTGGAGGGTAACTCCTGCTTCTGACACGACTTCTACGTTAATAAGGAATTAAACACTTGGTGTTTTACTGTTACAGGAGAACATCATGTGGTGGGGTGACGAAGCAGAGTTACTCCGATCATAGTTCCATTAACTTAACCATGACTTAAGGTGTTGAGGTGTTTTATTCCTCACATTTATACCACCGCACGTTGTTTGACCTCTGACCCCCCCTTCCATGATTGTCAGTCTTTTAATTAATCGTGTGCTTTAATTGTAAGTCTTCAGATGGCGTTTCGTTCTGACGGACGCCGATCAGTACGTCCTCAATTACCTGGAGTCGGTGGCCGAACAGGAGCGGATCCCCGAGCAGACCCTCGCGTCGCTCCGGCAAGCTCTAGGCAAGAACCCAGTCCCGAGCGCAAACCCAGACCCAGGTACGGACTCTGAATTGATAAAATCCTAACAAACACCGCCAGACGGTAGAGTCTTCAATCCATGATGTCTGACTCACGCTTTGTCTTTTCAGACTCGTCCTGAGTCCTCATCCTGTAACTACGTCGTGTCCTGACCTCCAGTGGTGCGGATTCTCTCGTATTCTTCTCTACATCAAGTAGTATCAGTAGATGGAGGAAGACATTGATCATCTACACTAGTTTTCTGTCCTGGCTCCTCGATGGTGGTTCTCCAGATGTTCGTACAGCCGAGTCGCTGGCATTTGGACACAAGTCATTTGAGACACAACCCCAAGAGTGTCCCCCAAATGCCATAAACGTAAATGAAAATGAAATGTGCATCATTTTCTCCACCTTACAGTATGTTTCAACAAACTGTCTTCCATTGAAGCTGTAGAAATATGCATGTAGAGGAAATAAAGCCACTCTGATTGTGATCCTGCAGATTGTTCTTTACTATATCAAACGCGTGATTAATATAAGGAATAAAATAGATACAATGGGAGGGTTGAGCTGTGCCAAGCTTGTGTGCGGATCGGATGGTCCGCTCTGGTGACCCCGTCCCTGGAACAGCTAAGAGATCAACGACAATTACAATGAACCAAGTGGATAAGTAGCTGGGAGCAGGGGTAGCTCGGTGGTGGTCAAGGTCCCCGTCTTGAGCCGTGATTACACCGGGCTGCCACTGTTGGACCCTTGAACAGGGTCCTTTACACACAAGTGCTCAAGTACAATTGGGTATGGAGCTGGCAACCCGACCCCATGAGCAACTGCCACAGAAATGGCGGATATACTATACCCCCAGGGTGGGGAGTACTCATCACCTGAAGTGTCACCGAAGTTAACGTTAGCTTATCTAAAATTCTATGGTGAATAACGCTAATTTATATGCGAATGCATTTGGTTGAACTTCATCATTCATCCATCATTCCAACCATAGCTGGTTAGCTAAAATAATGCGTAGCATTTTGACACTGTCACTCAAATCAGCCACGCCCCTAATTAGGTATAATTTTATGGTTTAATTTTACTTTAAATCTAGCTGTGGAGACCAAAACCATTTTAATACCAAGTCTTGTGTTGGAAAGTGATTTCAACATAATGCACTATATGGATCGGCTCACTTTGAAAGCCAGTGCTAGTGCTGCATGTCAATTTAACCACCACCTATTCGAGACCTGATACGTCAGGAATATTTAAACGAAGGCAGAAATTCAACAAAACCTGCCGTGGAGCCGTTTAAATGCAATACAGGGGACACATTGTTCACGACTGCATTGTTCAGAACAGTGTGGATGTCGTCGGCTCGTGTGTCTGGACATTTTCCACAGTCAGAGCTCGGTTTCCCGAAGACAATCCCTTTGTCTCTGTTCAAAGCCGCGGATATTAATATAACACTTCCATCACTAAGGCAGCGAGTTTCATTTTCCACCAACACAACCCAGCCATGCATCTGCATCAGATTTAAAAAGCAACTCATTGCCTCATCTTGGATTTTGATTGGTCTATAGGTTGTTGATTAGTTTCCTATAACAGCAGCTCTGACACAAATGCAGGTTAATATTAATGTTATATAGTAACAGCTCGTTCACAAGGACTTGCATGGCGAATGCGTCGTCTTAACTTTAACGGTTATTTAACACCTAATGGAAGGAGTCTCCAGAGTTGGGCTCTTCAGGACAGTGGGATTACTGCTTTGTGGTTTTGGTTTTTAACCATGCTTCATCACAACACCCTGAGTGAGGCAATAACACATTTTTTGCATTTTGTGTAAGATTTAGTGAAGACATAACATTCCAGGGACCCATGGTGCTATCAAGGACAGTAGCAAATAGAAAACGGAGCCACTTTCAGTTTGGTTTTTAAAGCAGCCAGGGCCAAGAGGAATCTTAAATTAAGGTTAAGGGAGGTTTAATGTCTATTTATTTAATATTTTACTTCATTACATGTCAAAGCTAAATGTTTTAATTGTTTTTATATGCAAAAAATATTTTGCATATATATTGGTAATATTTTTGGCTGGCTGGAACGGATTATCTGCATTTACATTACTTCCTATGGGATAATGCGTTTCACAATACAAACTTTCACTTTGAGAACGGATTAAACTCGCATACCGTTCTCCTAAGACCACAATTTACAATATTAATTTCAGTTTTTCTTTAACCACAATCATGTCCATTCACAAGACACTCGAGATGTTGTCACGGTAATAAAACTCTCCAACACTTCTGGGTTTTTCCCTCATGTTTATTTTTATTTTTAACTTCATAGAGAATCAGCATTTAAACACACAGCTTGAATGGTTCCCAAAATTTGTCTTTGGAAAAACAATAAACGTCCCGTGCTGTAGTGTTCGGGTTCCGCGTTTTGACACCTTGATTAAGGGGCGGAGTCTGTGCTGCTGAGGGAAAAAACAAAAAACAACAACAAAATTTCACGATGAACCAATCAGAACGCAGATGCGTCTATAAGGAAGTCTTCAGGAAACTCTGGTTTCATCCAAACTTAAAAGGAAGCACCATGTGTCATGCACATCCCATAATCCTGAACTATTTGGTTTACACAAGAAGCTCAAGAATTTCTTAACATAAGAAGCT
This sequence comes from Platyallabes tihoni, assembly GCA_030068045.1. Taxonomy (NCBI): domain Eukaryota; kingdom Metazoa; phylum Chordata; class Actinopteri; order Siluriformes; family Clariidae; genus Platyallabes; species Platyallabes tihoni. The sequence continues at coordinate 35,502,939 of JAQQZS010000012.1, read as the reverse complement.
CAAGAATTTCTAACTTCCTAAAGCGTGATTGCAAGAACCCACTCCTCTCCCTTATATAAAAAAAGAAAAAAAACCCTCCCTAAACACCTTCACAGGCACTGTGTGTGTGTGTGTGTGTGTGTGTGTGTGTGTGAGACCTGCACGCTGGATGTCCTTCGCAGGCCACCGTGGGCCCATGTTATCACCTTCCCCAGGGCTGGCTGATACAGTACTGACAACAAGAAAACATGGCTTTTCAACGACAGAGTTAAAGAAGCTACGGATCGCTGCGAAGCGGCAGAGGAAAGAGAAATCGCGACTAGAAATTAATCGGGGAAAAAAAAAGCAATAACAAAATACTGATAATGATGTACAAAAAGGAAAAAAAAAATTTAAAACAAAAGGAACGAGGGGACATAGGTTGATTCTTTCCCCTCCCCCCCTGAGGGCGCCAACACTTTTGGATGACGAGTCCTCTATGGAATGTCGTAGCACCCTCGTGATCGATGTCGATCCGAACAGGAAGTGGGTGACCCGTTTCCTGTTTCTGTCTCTTACAAAAAATAGATATATATCTAATATGTATGGGGCGGGGTTATGGAAGAGGGGGCGGGGTTAAGGGGCTTTGAGCTTCTTCAGTCGCGGCGAGGTTCCGTTCTCTACCTTGAGCGCGCCGTTCTCATGGTGACCAGCTGCCACACACACACACACACACACACACACACACACACACACACACACACACACGGTTCTGTTACAACACACACAAGCAAACAATACCCGCATTCTAACCTGATCTCTGTGTGTGTGTGTGTGTGTGTGTGTGTGTGTGTGTGTCATTGACATTTAAATACAATGTCAATACACACTGTATTCTTCCTCATCAACAAGTAAGAGTCATGTTTCTCCATCTCTCTCACACACATGTTCACAGAGCTCCTCCTCCTATTGTTCAGTGTGTGTGTGTGTGTGTGTGTGTGTGTGTGTGTGTGTGTGTGTTAGAATAGCAAAAGCTTTTAAAGCTAATCCAGCTGTATACATCAACCACGCGACACAATGTAACACCGATTAGTTTTATTAAAGGCTGAGTCAGAAATTATCTGCACTCCTGGTTATATTCGAGCTTCTGTTGGCCGCTCGGTCTCACCAGCGCTTCCTGTTTAACGCTACCGTCTCTCCAGTCGCTGCTGCGCAGGTGTGTGTGAACGTGTTGTATCAGTTCGTTTGTAACTCTGGTGCGAATAAAAATAAATAAATAAGATTCCCCGCTTGTGATCTGCACGGAAGAAGAGCAGCGGCGTGCAGTGATCCGGATTGTATTTACGTTGTCCGAGAGTGAACCTGCTGCTGAAACGACTCACAGAAGAGCGTAAACGGAGGTGTACTCCAAGGACCGATACTCTGAGGAAGGTGAACGTTTTGTCGCTTAAAGAGAATCGTTACTGGTGACGAGACACGGATTCACCACTCTGAGTCTGAGAGTCTGGAACGCAAACGTCCTCAATCACCGGCTAAGAAAACGATCTAAAGCCAACCATCAGCTGGAAAATTCATCAACGCTTATGGTTTTCTGGGATTCTCACTTCAAGGACCAGAAGTATTGGAACGCCCAGGTTCAACAGTCAACAGCGCTCGTCACAGTGAGACGCTTATTGAAGCATTGAAGACGAAACTTCGGATTAAACACAGAGGACTGATATCCGAGGGCGCCCTGAGCTCACGTGATGATTCACGTCTGCACACACCGTCCACTTGGTTTTAAAGGTTCTCACAATAGTCCTGATCTCACTCCGTCAGACTTTCACCTGTTTGCTCGCCTGAAAGCTGAACTACGAGGACGAACATTCACTTCTGATGAACCGCGGTCCATTCATATGTGTGGAAGTTTGTAACTCGAAAATGTTCCCAAGTCGGGGACTTGCTGTTCTACAGGCAGAGTGCAGATAATTTTTGACTCACCCTGTGGTAAAAGGTTTACATTGTGGTGCCATTTGAAAAGAACCCGACAGTGTAGACAAATATCACAGTGCACGTGAGAGTGTGTAGAAGTGAACGTGTGCATATACCTGCGTCGCGTTTGACTGCGCGTGAAGTCTGTTTAGCCACCGCCCTCTTTCTCGCCTGCTCCAGCCTGAACTCACGCGTGCGCCTCAGCTGGAAACAGAAAAACTTCCACAGCAGCCATGACTGTGTCGAGCACACCAGGAACAGCACCAGGAGTCTAAACACACACACGGTATCAGCATGTGATGGGATACAGATGAGGGGTGTTCAAGTCAAACTGGGACTTTTCTACTACTACAGCGCTAACTAGCTTCCAACACAAGGCTGAATCCCAAACCCCTCTCTAACCCCTGATCAAGGGCACTACTTGGTGTGTGGAACAATGGATTGCACACTCTACATAGTGCACTAGCTTTCCATTTAACACTATTTGGGATTGGACAAAAAACACAGTCATTCGAAACTACTCTTACACCAACTGTAGGTCGCAGTTAATTAGTTCCTCCAGGCGCATAAGGGTGTGTGTGGGCGGAGCAAAAACAACAAAGCATAATCTGTTGATCATAAATGGTGTATCAGTCGTGCTGTTGTGCTGAATATCAGAACGGCTGTGACCTCGTCAGTACTCTGGTTACGCCGTGCTGATATTCAGTACAACGGCATGACCGAGAGTGTGGTGCCGCTTAAATCAAGGTAGTTTTTTTAAACTCTCACAACGGTGTTCTTTCATCCGCAATTAAAAGTCCCGGTTTTTATTTAAATATTCAAAGGGGGGGGAAAAAAATAAATAAATAAAAAACTAAAAAGATGTGTAAATTTACAGTTAAAGTCACACCTGCTGTTATAGATCTAAAGGTTTTGGTCAAGGTGTAACTCGTAATTAACGACCTCAATCTAGGAAAAAAAAGAAATAAAATCAGACAGCTCATCCCTAACCTGGAATTCGTACTGAGGAACTTTTCATGTTTTTACACAGCCGAGGCACAGTGTGAGGACAGAAAATATGCGTGCGTGTGTGTGTGTGTGTTACCTGATAGGCAGTGTGTTGAAGTTTCCGGCCTCCCAGTCGAGAGCCTGGTTGTCAGATCGCGCCAAACCGAAACCCACCGACAGGAACATCAGCGTCAGAGAAACCATACGGGTCAGAACAAACCCCACCGACCACAGATCAAACCTACACGCGCACGCACACGCACACGCACAAACACACACACACACACACACACGAGTTTAAAAACACTCCTGCACGGGGTGACATTATTATACTCTGTGTGTGTGTGTGTGTTTTACATTTTATGATGCGTCTCGTCAATAAAGTAGATGAGTCTGGACAGGTGGAACCCCATCTCGGAGATGTACTGCAGGAAGAGTAGGACCACGCCTATACGTGTCAGACTGCGCACACACACACATATCATAAATACACTGCATGTGATGAAACGCACTCCAGACCCCCGCACCAAGCGTGTACACTCACTTTAATAAATACGCAGCCAGGATGTGAAACAGGTACAGGCAGATATACTGCAGCTGACGAGCGATCTCTTCCTGCAACACACACACACACACACTAAATCACCACTCCTGTCCTCATTCACACGCGTCTCCCTCTTGTCTCTGGTCTCTCACCTTGCGCACTTTCTGGAAGTAGAGCTCGGGCAGAGCGTGGAGCCAGTACGCCAACTGGGTTAGATAGAAAAACTTCACCTGGAACCTGAGAGAGACGGAGACAGAGACAGATGATTAGAAACACAGAAGGAAGACTCCAAAGATCAAGGATTTTGTTGATTAAATAGTTGCGACTTAGGATTATTACTGATACGAGGTCCGTTCGAGTCAAACCGGGACTCGACTGCTCACAGTGCTGAGAGTAAAAACTCCCTTCATTTCTCTATATAATCCCCTGTTACCATTGAAGAACCTGTAGCGCTGCATTTGTTACCGCATTTGCGTAGGAAAAGTTCTGTTTGTTTGAGTCAAAGCAAAACTTTCAATTGTGCGGAATAACAGAACACGGTTGCTTCACCGGTGCTTGGACACCATCAAGGTAGAAACTTTTCTCAGCGCTCCGGAGCCATGATCGGGCATCTGAAACGCTGGCCTCCCAGGAACTCCTTTCCTTTAATAGAAAAACGTCCTGGTGTAATCACCAAACAGAACAGAACCCCGAGGAGTTCCTGGGAGGCCAGCGTTTCAGACAGGAACTCGGCTGGGAGTCCTGACCTCGCTCCAAGCCATTTCCACGTGGTTGCAAAGGTGATTGCAGGAGTTCCTGGGAGGCCAGCGTTTCAGATGTGCATGAAGCCGGCAGTCCGAACGTGGCTCCGGTGTCCTGAGGAAACTCGACGGTGTCCCCATTTTTTCTACACAAGTCCCCCTTTGGCTCGAACATGTGTTTCACTAAATCGGTGCTACAGGTTCTTCAGTGGAACTGTGTGTGTGTGTGTGTGTGTGTGTGTGTGTGTGTGTGTGTGTGTGTGTGTGTACCTCAGGTGGACATGAGGGTAGTTCTCCCACAGGCTGCTTGGATGCAGAAGATATCCCTCCTGCAGAAGATAAAAATAAATAAATAAATAAATACACACACGCAAATATACAGATGGATGGACAGAAAGCCCGTCTCAGCGTCTTACAGTAGCGAGAACGTATAGACTCCACAAACTGGAGACGAGGTAGAACACGCACAGCTGTCCGGACTCGTTAAACTTGGTGTTCTTGCTCTTCGAAAGGTGAAGACGCCGGTTCACTTTCTGTACACGACAAACGAACAGCACGCAGTTAGAGGTTGAAAAAGACTGTGTTACCCATGATGCATGTGGTGTTGTGCCGTAACTCACGTCCAGGATGTACTCCTGCACCACGGCGTGGAGGATGATGGTGATGAAGAGATAGAAGAGGACGGTGGCGCAGTCCTTCCAGCCGTAGTGGTACAGAGTCAGCTCTCCATCTAAAACACACACACACTCGATCAGTACAAATGGTGTAAAAGTAATGGTGTGTGTGTGTGTGTGTGTGTGTGTGTGTGTGTTACCTGGTGTCACTGTGCTGATGTTGTACTGTGGTTGAATAAAGAGGATAGCGGTTTTCGCCGTGGCCTGTTGGAATCAAACAGAAACACGCTGTAAAGCCCACGATCGTCGTTATTTCTTTATTACAAATGTCACAACATCATATCGTTACATCATCCACACTGTGAGTGTTTTAATAGAGCGTGAGGATGAGGAAATAAATCGTTTTTTTTCTTTTGAGGAGTGAGTGGTGTGCGTTCTTAACATGCAGGGACCTGAAACATTTAGAAGTTACAAAACTTCTCAGAAAACTGACCGGGCTGCCGTGGGGTTGTTGTTTTTTTCTTTTTCTTAAACCACACATTTGCAATCATGATGAGTTGCCATAGAAACCGTAACCTCTGAAGGAAACCGAGAAAGAGAAGTTAGCATGCCTCACTAATCAGCGCCGTTATGCTAATCATCACAGTGCTGAAATCATAATGCAGGATTAACTCCTTCTGTGGTGGGTGTCAAAACTTCTGGGATCCAGGGACAGAGGAGTGAACAGATAAGTGCTAGATTCACTTGAAATCCTGGATTAAATCAGCAACTCATGAAATTTTCCCAAACCCAAGTCCAAGTCTACATCTGAAATTAAGCCATTAGCGGTAAGGTAAAATAAACCATGGGTTAATCCAGCAATTAAACTGTTTTGTTCATCTATATGCTGTTAAATTATTCATAAACCCTGGATTTAAGTTTTGGATTAAGTTATATCTAAAGTAGAATGTTGGATATGGGTTAAACATACAGTTTTAGATTACATTAATGATTTATGATTTAATCGGCTTTAATCTGAAAATGGTCCATAATGCTGACCTTAACAATAACTAGTGGATTAAGATAAATGTTATTTAATGCATATAGTGATAGATCAGAACATTTATTAAGTGCTGGATTAACCCCTAAACATTCTGGAATAAACACAATATTTCCGGATTAACACGAAGTGTTCAATTAATCCCAACAGCACTGCATTATGTTTGCAAATGCTGAATAAGGTCTTGTGAATCCTGAATTAAAACAAAGTTTAAAGGCATAAAAGCGTTATATTAACCCTAAAATTTCTGGATTAATCCCTAAAAATGTTGGATTAACCTTGACAGTGCCAGACTAACCCTTAAAGTGTTGGATTAACCCCAATAGTGATGGACTAGCCCCTACCAATGGTGGATTAACCCCTAAAAGTGCTAGACGAACCTTTACAGTGTTGGACTAACTCCTAAATATGTTGTATTAACCCTGACAGTGTAGGACTAACCCATAAAGAGCCAGGCTGACCCATAAACAGCTGGAACTGCTGGATTAACCAATAACAATGTTGGATTAACTCAAACAATGCTGGACTAACCACGAAAAGTGTTGGATTAACCTAAAACAGTGTCCATAAAAGTGCTGGATTAACCCCGGACAGTGATGGATTAACACCTACTGTAAAAGTGTTGGAATAACCCCTAAAAGCGTTGGATTAACCCCCGACAGTGCTGGATTAACCGCAGACAGTGCTGGACTCACCCCTAAATGTGCTGGATTAACCCCAACAGTTATGGACTCACCCCTAAATGTGCTGGATTAACTCCTAAAAGCGCTGGATTAACTCCTAAAAGCGCTGGATTAACTCCTAAAAG
>JAQQZS010000012.1:35479108-35492243 GCA_030068045.1 Platyallabes tihoni | reverse complement strand
AATGTGACAAAATGTGGAAAAGTTCAAGGGGGCCGAATACTTTTGCAAGCCACTGTATATATATATATATATATATATATATATATTATTACAGTGCTGTCCAGATTTTCTGTATTTGTCACCTTTAAATGATTCAGATCATCAAATTTTAATATAACACAAAGATAAATCAAGTCAATACAACATGCAGTTTTTAAATTATTAATTTATTTTGGGAAAAAAGCTGTCCAAACCTGCCCAGCCCTATGTGAAAGAGTATTTGCCCTCTTTGCTAAATTATGAATGAACTGTGAATAACCACATTCTTTGAGACATTAAAAGGAGTTAAAATGCACTTGTCACTTCCAGGCCTGATTGCCGTCAGACCTGTTGAATCAAGAAATCAAAGCACTTTGAAATCCTGAATGTCCATTCAATTTCCGTTCAAGACAATCATCTGAAACACAAAATTACAAAAATGAAACAAAACAAAAATGAACAGGCCATTCATACTCAAAAACCCTCCAGTGTGGCTGAATTAAAACAATTCTGCAAAGAAGAGTGGAGTAACAGTCCTCCACATCGATGTGGCCAATTTTCACAAACGCTCTATGTTATTAGGTTTTGGGGCAATTATTTTTTCACATAGGGCCAGGCAGGTTTGGACACTTCCTTTTCCCTTAATAAATGAAATCATCATTTAAAAACTGCATTTTGTATTTACTTGGGTTACCATTGTGTAATATTACAATTTGTTTCAAGATCTGAATAATTTAAATGGAAAAACTATGCAAAAAAAGGAAAACTCTGGAAGGGGCAAATACTTTTTCACAAGACTCTACTGTAAATATCTTTAGAATGTAAACATCGGCCGGCCAGTCTCGATTCCCATCTCTGTGTGCATGGAGTTTGGATGTTCTCCCTGTGCTTGTTGGGTTTCCTCCAGGTACTCCGGTTTCCTCCCACAGTCCAAAGACCTGCAGGTTAGGCTAGTTGGTGTTCCCAAATTGCCCGTAGTGTGTGAATGAGTGTGTGTCTGTGTGTGTGGCCTGTGATGGATTGGCACCCTGTCCAGGGTGTACCCTGTCTCGTGCCCTAAGCCTCCTGGGATAGGCTCCAGGCCCCCGCGACCCTGAACACAGGATAAAGCGGTATAGACGATGAGTGAGTGAGTGAGTGAGTGAGTGTAACCCTCGCAAAGCTAAATAACGTGACCATAGAGGCCAGAAAGAAAAGAAACAGACACACATTGGTTGTAAACTTTATTTTATTTTAATGAACCATTCTATGATCTTATGAGAGAAAATGGTGTTTTAACATTAAAATGTTTAGGCCCTGATTTACTAATCTGTCTTTTGTGGGCGTGGCCTGGACCTTTTTTTTTATTGCCACTGATGGGCAATCATCGTATATAGCCTACAAAGCCGTTTAGTTAAATACACAAAGAAAGAAAGTGTACTAGCTACGTACACTCACTAGCGAGCTCAAACCTTTTTTCATAATGTTTTTATATCTACATTTAATTAGAGACTGTATATGATAATATAAAATTAAATCCACCATATATTTATTTTCATCATCAAGTAAATGGGAACTAATTGTACCTAGGAAACGAAAAACATCAGACCACATGCTGTCTTGAATCAGTCCAAAGAACAGCTGGAGCCAGATGTTTGGATTTGTCACTTCCCAAATCATTTAGGTAAATTTGCATAGCTGTAGATGCTGCTTTTTTATGGTGCAAAATTAATGAATGTGTAGAAAATTAATCAAGACTTAAGAACAAAACCCTTTATTCCTTTATAGGAACATGAATGATATTAATACAAGTATTTGGGATCTTAGTAAATCAGAGCCTTCCCATAGAAACAGCTTTATTTAAGCAAAAACACTGCATGCATTTAATCACTGATTATTATTTACTCATGGAACACTTTCTTTCCTAAATTGCTCGGTCAGAGATTAAAGAAATAAACCAACAGTGGCTGGTCGGTGTCACTCCACGCTCAGGATCATCAGGCAAACACACACAGATATACATGTACATTCCTGCAATTCATGTAGTTCTTGTAAACATTAATCAATCAACAACTGTTTTTATCACGCCCTTGTTTGAAGAGACAAAATTTATTTCCTTTTATAGCAACAAATTTTTTAAATGAAAAGAAGTTTCAGAAAACCTGCGCCCCTAGTGGAACCCTAGGGGTACTGCGGGGAGGTGGACGGGAAGTGGTCATTTTTTGACAAATAATAAAAATATATATATATTTTCTATTTTGTAACCAGGTTTAATATTCCCATGAATGTTTTGGATGTCGTAAAGTGTCCAGAACTAATAAAACTAAGCTATAGGTTTAAAACAATATGGTATTCATGTATCTTAGTCTCGCTGACCTAAAACAAAAAATCTGCTACAGTGGTACCTCAGGATACGAATTTAATCTGTTCCTGAAGCAAGTTCTTGAGATTCCTCTTGGCATAGGCTGCTTTAAAAATTAAACTGAAAGTGGCTCCCTGTAGGTCCTGCTAGCGTCCTTGCTAACATTGTTGAGACCCATGGGGTAATGTCTTCACTAAATCTTGCACAAAATGCAAAAAAACATTTTTATGGCTACCAAAAGTTCTCGCATCTGGCTCAGTTTGCTCGTATGCCGAAAATGCTTCACATGCTGAGGCAAAAGTTAAGTTTGTATCCCGTGGTACCACTCAGTGGTACTGAGTTTTAGCATTGATCTCTACTAAAAGGTACATGAGCTAGGCAAGAAACACTAGCGGATATTGAACCCATCAGCGTTTATCTCAAGATCTGAGGTTTGTGTGAAGCAAAAATATCCGCTATTAGAAGCTAGTTCCTCTTCTGCTAGCATGATTTCCACACATTCGTCAAGTTGTTTTTTAAGGTAACAAGGGTGCGCTAAAAACAGCAGTTTAACCACTTTACAGTTTTTTTTGCCACGCTGATATATATAACGAATAAGGAAATAAAAGAGTTTCACAGCGAGTTAACGGAATAGAACAGTGACGCTGGCACAAGAGATCACGGAAATCATCGATAAAAGTTCACACACTGGACATTTCTCAAAGGTTTATTGCATAATTTCTGTAGTTCGATCAGAGCTGCCTGATTCGCTCTAAGCACATCCAAATCCAAACTGGCTCAGTCAGAGATTGATGGCAATCAGATATCCGTAACCGAACGTACCACCTTCGACAACCAATCAAATCCCTGAATCCAATGTGCCACTGTATTGACTACGTAATGCTACATCATTTCTTCTGTTGTAAATCATTGTCCTTTTTTCATGGTTTAAATGCTGCGATCTATGAACGGACAACACGTACAGTCCATCCAGCTTTAACTATCCTTCATATTTTTTTGGTTTTCCACCTCAAAATCTGATCCGCAACAGGTGTCCATGCATTATGAACACCAAAATTACAGATAATATGTATTATAAAATGTTTTGGCGCCTCACTTTTCACTTGCACACAATTAATTACATGATGAATTATTAACAATAAATTAAGTTACAGCTAGCAAGCACAGGTCGTGGTTTATTTTAATTGTTTCGAGGTAATAAGTGCTTCATTTTAGTGCTTTTAATAATTTTTTTTAATGTGCGGAAAACTGTAAGATCATTCTTACATCATTATTATTACTGACGTCTCACTCAGGCTCTGTCAGAAATATTACAAACTTATCACAACGTTACATGACTGGGAAGATAAAATAAACAAAAAATCTAATCGTATTCAGGTATTAATTTATTAAAGAAGCTCGCTTATCAGCGAGCTTCTTTAATAAATTAGGGTTGTTCTGAGAAAGGGATGAGCAAGGAAGGAAGAAGACAAGGATCTAAAGAGCCTCGTGGTGTTCATATTGATTTTTCTTCCCGTAGAAATATTTAACTGAAATAGTTTAGTCCACTTGTTATAGCAAGAAATACAACTGACTCATCAAGTCACGCTTTGGGGATTTTAATTACGAAGTGCGTCCAAGTCAAACTTGGACTTTCTGGCGAATGAAGACGTGAAAGCGACTGACATTTTAGAGAAGACTTCAATCACAGTACGGTGATGAGAATCTTAGCCGCATTTGAGCGGTGCAAACGCTTTTAGGGAGGTCGTACGTCTGTGAACAACGATCCCGGCCAAGGTCAGTGTGTTCTGTTATAATGTGCAATCAAAAGTCTTGGTTTGACTTGAACATTCCTTGGAAAAACATCAGGCTGGACTTCTCAGTAAGTACTGCTGAATCAATAGTGAGGTAATTGAAGCTGTTTGGTCTGGTGAGGGAAGACTGAGGCCAACAGTAACTCTGAAGACGTTGCAGAGTACAGAGAAGCGAGAGTGTAGAGCGAATGTGCAACAAACACCTGTTTCTAGAGCTCTGTGGTAAGAATCTTTTTTGCTCTCGAAGAGGCATATGTAAGCAGAGTGAACTTGAGAAGATTTTTATTCCTATTTCTGGTCTGATAAGACCAAGATGCGGGAAATACCTCGATTAACACTTTCACTATAGTGAAACATGGTGGTGGCAGCATCATGGTCTGGAGATGTGCTTGGATGAATCTAATGCTTGGAAGAAACGTGGCCAAGATCAAGTGCGGATCTGAATTCCTTTACAAACCTGTATGCTTTGAAAATTACAGTCAACAAATAACATTGAACCAATCTGAAGAACCTGGAGCAAATCCAATCATTGATCCAACAAATTCAAGACAACTAGAACTTACACGATCCCTGATTAATTGTGAAATTTTAACGGTGCTGTAGAAGCTCCCTGAATGACGCCATAACATATGCAATGCGCTCTGGAAAGCAAAACTTGAAGATCTAGAAAACGATGAGTTACATAACGCTCATCAATGGCTCATCATTTCTTTAGTTATATTTGTAACTCCAAACCTGAGCAAAATCCCCTACCTCTAGTCAGCTTCACAAATAAATGCACTAGGACCAGTTTAACTACAGCGATGACTATAGTTCTGTAATAATGGCCGAGCTTTCTGCACGGAGGTGTTAATAGTTTACATATGACCTGATGTGTTCATCTTTCAGAACCAGCTTTCTTTCACCCTGAACTCTTTACATCTCACCGCCTCCATGTCTTGTGTGTCGATGCTGCAAAATCTGGTTCCCGGGCAGAAAATATCCGGTTTCCGTCTAAAATAAAGAAATCGAACCCATGCCCCAGTTGAGTGGCTCCAGGGGAGTGCTAATCCAGGGCGGCTATTTCAAGACGCGCTTTCTGAAACGGGTGGATAAAAACAGCATCGGAGTCGCCACAGGCTGAAACCGAGTCTAAAATAGCGCAGCGCTTTTGCTACAGCAGACGCCACATCACATGGGTTTTCAGCTTCATTTCTGGGTGTATCGTTTCAGACGTATGATCTACCAATGGATTATTTTCACTAGTTTAATTACTAAAATCTAATAACAGCTATGTGCATGTCCATATATGGAGTTGTAACAAATCAGACCATATTTTCAAAGAAAGCCAGTGGTTGGTTGAAGAAAGTGGGCAGAGTTTAACTTCAAGCAAACGAGAAGCGATGTGATTCGATTGGTGACGATTCAATTCTAAAAAAAAAAAAAAGTCATCCCATTTGTCATAGGTCAACAAGATAATGCTGGCCTGGGTAACCATGGCAACCGACTCACGCTCTGGACAGAAACGCCCCCTACTGATGAACCGAGAGAGACGCGACAGAGTATGAACATAGAGAATGTCATCAAACCGGCGATGGCCGTATTTGCGTCTTATCCTTTTGCTTTCACTTAAGCAGGACATGTGGTTTGTGCTTTTAATTCCATACACACACACACACACTCACAGCTGTACAACAGATCATTTACGATGCCATAAACATGACACTCTCGGCCCTTTGTCAGTAATCCGTAGGAAACGTCCGAAAAAAAGATAATAAAAGTGGCGTCCTTGATCATAAATAAACACACCCCAGTCGATCCGCTCAGACGTGTATCTGTAGTTTCAGAATAAAGCTACGAAGCTAATGCGGCTAAACAAAGTATGACAAAAACCTTTTTTTTTTTCTTAGGAATACCAGTGCAAAAATTTATAGCTTCAGCGGTTCAGTCCCTCTGCATCCTAACCCATACATGTGGCGAGGTCGGAAGCGGATGTTTACGCGATAGAATCGGGCGAGAACGGTAATAGCTGCATGAACCTCGTAGCAAACTGAACAAAGTCTCGACGTAAATTATTTAATCGACGGGTCAGAACCCCGTGTCGTCCTCCAGGCCCCGTGCGGAGAGGACGAGGTGCCGGCGTGGGCCACTCGGTCCAGACGTGGGTCGCTGGCACTGCTTGGGGATTGTGGGTCTGCGCTGAAGTAGAGCGTGGAGCTGGACTCGGTGGGGCAGTAGTCGGGCTCGGGGCTGTCCCCGAACACGGACTTCCCCTCGGGAGAGCTGCGCTTCCACTCGGAGTCCACGCTGTCCATTTCCTCGGTCACGTCCACGTCCGCCTCCTCATCCTCTACGTCTTCCCTGGCCTCGCTCACGCTCTCGAACTCGTCCTTGCAGTCCGACAGCGGTGCCAGGGTGTCGTCTTCATCCTTGACCTCCAACGCGTTTTCCTGTCCTACTTTCTCTCGCGACTCGTCCTCCTGGTCTTCGCTCACGATGCCCGTCATGCCCCTGGCGCCAAACGCCCGCTCGATTTTGCTCGGGTCGCCGGTTTTCAGCGCCAGGCGCACGAGGAGCCAGTGGTGGTGGCGGCACTCGGCGCCCGCCTTCGCCCCGCAGCTGCCCGGGTGCTCCAGCAGCGAGAAGGAGGGATGAGAGGAGGAGAGCGGAGGACGGGGAGAGGGAGGAGCGAGGCTCTTGTCAGCCAGGGAGAAAGACGAGTCACCCTGCTCCAGACACGCGCTGCCCGCCTCAGCGCCGTGATGCAGAGTGTGGGAGATCTCTGTGGACTTGGGGTGCAGGAAGCGATAGTACAGCAGCAGGAACGCCAGACCTGAGAGAGAGAGAGAGAGAGAGAGAGAGGAGAACAGGTCAAGATTTTCAAGGTACATCCGAAAGCTAGTCTGCTTCTTCTCTTTAGTTACAGGAAGCTCAGACGCGTCCACTCACCCAGCAGGAAACTGCACAGGATAGCAGTGGGGACAGTTAAGGTTTCCCATGATGCCTCAGTGAGGATGTCGGAGGCGGCCAGGACGAGAGTGACGTTCTCCAGCAGCATCCCCTGTGACGTTACGAACAAAGAAGCCAACGCTGGTGAGAAACTCAACAAAGGACTAACGCGTACAGTGTGTCGGTCAACGTCTTTAAGAGACAACAAACGGATAAAAATGACCAAATCACAAAATCGATTTTGCTAGACTGTTAGTCGTACAGGACAAACATACAAGATTAAACTAAACTAAAATGAACTAAAAATAAAAACATAAAACAACACACAATAAAATTATGGATGAATATAATATAAATAAATAAACAAATAAACAATAAATAAGCTATTAAACAACTATTTAAGTTGTTTAAAGAAGTAAATTAAAACAAAATAACATGAAATAACATGAAATAACATGACGAATAAATAAATAAGATTGAAATAAATAAAATACTAAATTAAAACAAACAACCAAATAAGTAAATAAATACATTACGAAATACAAAAATAAATACGTAAACCAACAAATAAAAAAATAATAAAAATAATGTTATAAATGTAAATGCATAAAGAAACAAAATAAAAATGAATAAATTAAAACAACTAAAAGTAACTAAACTAAATAGCATGCTAAATAAATAAAAGTAAAATAAACTGACTAAAATAAATGAATAAGAAAATAAAAACAGTACATTAAATTAAACTTAAAAATAAATGAACAAAAATAATGTAACATCATATGAAACAAAATAAACTAATTCAAAAAAATGAGCAAACAACTAAATAAAATGTAAAAAATAAAATAACAAAAATAAATAATAAATTAATGAACAAATATATAAATCAAGGGTGTGCCAAAAGTTTCCAAACATTGGAGAAATTTTTTTTTTCTTTTTGTCTGTTGCTAATCTTCATGATTTTGTCCCTAGCATACACACACACACACACACACACACACACACACACACACACACACCTGGCAAAACACCAGATTGTACAATAACCCTGTCAATGCTTTGTGACTTGCAGATGAAACCCGGTGTCCTGTGATGTCTCCTCTCACGCTCGGTGTGGACTTACCTCCTCAGTGTTACCTGTGCTGTGCTTTAACCACCCCTGTGCTCGCCCTGTCTGCCACGCCTCTCATTATCTGACTGGGTTTTGGAAAAGCCTAGGGTTACACACACACACACACACACAACTGACCCTTGTGCTGTGTAACGGTTACCGTGTAAAAGCCGGCCATGCGGTACCGAGACGGGCCGTCCTTCACGTTCAGGAACAGGAAGACATGCACGCCGCCCAACACCAGGTTGAACCCACGCCACGCCCACTGGCCCAGGCAGATATCGGTCTGCTGAGAGACCAACCAGAACGCCGCGATCAGCCAGTGACAGCCTGCCAACAAAGAGAGAGAGAGACTTACGCAAAAATATACAGATTTAAAAGACGTATATAACGATACTAAGATCATTTACATCACGACGTTAAATTCTCAAATCTGATTGGTCAGAATGTGTGCGTTTAGATTAACACGGTCCATCCGCTACATTATCGTTACTATAGTAGCAGCTCATTCACAGGTCCATTCGAGACGGTGCTTATTCATGCTGCAGTACTGTATGTGTATCAGCGTATATACTGATGTGTGTGTTGGACTCACCCACGACGCCGATGACCCAGCATCCGAAAGAACGTGCGAAGAGGGCGAGGCTGGCGAAGCGTGCGCTCAGTAGCCCCGCCCTCCACAGCAGCTGGCACAGCAGGGCGGCGGGGGGCATGAGCAGGTGACCGGGCCGCGCCAGGCAACACGCACGACTGTACAACACCAACGCCCAGGACAGGGACAGCACACACACACCGCTGCACAGAGCGACTGACACCGGTACACACACGTGTACAGAATTAAAGAAACATGTATCGTTAATGATTCTTACTACCGTCATTTCTGGACTATATTACTTTAAATCATGACAGAATACATTTGCTAAAATTTATACATTGCACAAATGTTCATACAGTTTGTATATTAAAAAAAAATCTTATGATGAGCTCATAAAATATAAAACATCAACTAATATCAATGTGTATAGACATTAAGTAGATGTGCTACTCTGGGAATTACGGCAATTTGCAACCACCTAGATATCATCTACACGAAAGTGATTTCTGATGATAAAAGTAATTAAAGTATCATTCGAGCTCAAATGAATCTGTTTTTATGATTTTCACACACATATCTGAGGGAAATGTCGTCGTCCCGGACTCGTATTCAATCAGGATGAGACTGAAAACCGTACAGAACTGTGAAATATAACAACATTTACCTCAGATGTGGTGAGAAATTACTTTAAAAAAAGGCAAATAATAAATAAAACATGCGATAAAACACAGTGTGTGTGTATATGACTGAAGTGGATTGTGTGTGTGTGTGTGTGGGGGGGGTTATATTCTGAGGATTACGGTACGTGGACTGACCCGGAGACGCGAGGCTGAACTCGGTCGCCGTGAGAACGTAAGTGTGTGTGAGCGCCTGAGGGAGTGTGAGGAGCAGAACGTCGAGCAAACGCAGCGCCGCCACGTCCACCTGCTGCATCACCTGCTGGGCCTGAGACTGAGCGCGCCACACACACACGCTGCAGTCCCACAGCCTGTGTACACACACACACACACACACACACACACACACATACATCAACATCAGTCCATACACAGCATGCATGTACACATACACACACACACCACCATTGTTACACACTAGTGATAGGGGGAAAAATCTATTTATTTATTTATTTTACATTTATAATAGAGATGAACCGGTTGATCAGCCATTGAGCAGAATTGTCTGTTTTTAAGTTTGACTGATTGATCCGCCTCAGATATAAACTCTGTACCGAGCGCAGAAGCTTTTGAGTAGCGGTGAGGCTTCTTATGGCGTTACAATATTGTGCTTGTTAAAAGTCTCAGATCTGCCTTTGATCCAAACTCGAATTAGTCGCAAATACACTCATTACGCACACTTACACTAGTTTTAAAACACTGCCAGAGCAAATTAGTCGAAAATGACCTGCATTAGAAATCAGGCCTACTTGGCAAGGCAAGTTTATTTGTATAGCACATTTCATACACAATGGTAATTCAAAGTGCTTTATATAAAAGAGAAAATAATAATAATCATAAAATAAATAGAATTAGCACTAAGATTTTTTTAAATTATTTAAATTTTCTTTAAAATAAAAAATAAAAACAGTTTGTAGTGGCACTTTTAAAAACTACTTAAAAACTTTATTTTGATTTAGAATCAAAATAAAACAGTTGAAAATATAAGAAACATGAAATACCGTGCAGTCAGTTCGGAGCAGTTTACTTGCAGCCGCTCAACCCGCGCGCTCACCGCCAGATTGAGTTTTGAGACTTTGGAGGCGTTTGAGGCGTCAAACATCAGCATTACTTTATAATCACACAGGTGGCGCTCTCTGAACTATTTACACATTTTCATCCGGCGTGGTGGGACTGAATTATCTGCCAAGTTTGTTTAGAAATAATAATTATGGTGGATGACAAGAGATATGCACCGCTCGATTAAATGTTAAACTCTTGTGTTTGAAGTTAGTTTGTATTGTTTAAATGCTTTAATTACGCATTAAACTTCTACAAAAGCTTACAACTGTAACAGAATTGGGGGGAAAATGTAATATCAAATCAGGATATTTATAAAAATTGTGATACTTATATAGAATCGTGTTTTTTATCGAAACAGCACCGAGGTATTGTGATAATATTGTAATCGGGAAGAGACTGCTGATTCCCTGCACTATACACACACACACACACACACACACACACACACACAATTACACACAACATTATTAAACATACACACATTGCAGTTTCACACACACACACACACCTTTTGAAGATGCCCAGGTGCAGTGTGTGTATGATGAGCAGGTGACATGTTCGCTGCTCTCCATCCGCGCGGTACCACATGAAGCTCAGCACCTGCACTATCGCCCCCGGCAACAGCAGGGCAAACGTCAGCCCCGCCCACAACAACCGCTCCTTCCACAGGTAGAAGGCGAAGCAGCAGATCACTGAGGGGAGAGATAGAGAGACTTGACATTTATATGCACTTTATTATGAACACTGTAAAAAAAATAAACTGTCTCTTCTTTTCTTTCACCAGTTCATCAGGTGGGATTTACACCTTTACACTGTTAGGTTTTTGACTTTTGGCTTTGTTTAGAACGTAGTTTATTTACAGCATGTCTCTTGTCTCCTTTGACCAACAGTACAAATCGGTTTATCTTTTCTTAAGACACGTCTCCCTGTGTGTGTGTGTGTGTGTGTGTGTGTGTGTGTGTGTTGTGCTGAGTCCCGCTCCTTCACTCTCCTGCGTGGTTGCACTCACTGACTGCGGGTTTTTCATTCAGTAATTGCTTCTGTAGTTGCTCGTCTTCTCCACCCTTTCACTCCTCAGCATTTCTTTAGCCGTCGGTGGTGTCGGTGTGTTTGCTTGTGGCTGCTGTACCTCTTTCATTGTAGACGTTAGGGGCGGGGTCACTGTTTGCTCTGGCTCCTGTACAGGTGTCAGGTTTTAGACTTGAGCTCCGTGCAGACGGCTCAGCCTTTTATGCCTGACGTCCCCACACATCTCAAACCATCAAGTGTCGCTGCTTGATCTTTTAAAACCTTCAAAATCTGTCTGCAGAAGGACGGAACATGTCTAGGGCTGACGAAGCGGGCCAGATCCTTCATTATCTTTTTTTTTTTTACCTTTATTTAACCAGGCAAGACAGATTAAGAACAGGTTTCTTATTTACAACTGTGGCCTGGTAAAGGCTGAAGTAGGGGAAATTGCACTCATTTGGACTGATAGATCCTCTCACCCATCTTCTTCATCTTCTATACCGCTTTATCCTGCCTCTCACCCATATTCAACTCTTAATCAGTGCACTGACGAGGTTCCACCTTCGACACGAACACCACCGCGGCTTTATTCATCCGGGAGGCAGAGTAGATGTTCTCACACCTGACCTGCTCTCCTACCGCTAAAAACACCTCCTCCACCTGGCGCCATGCTGGAGAGACAGCGTCTCCCCGCCGGCCTCAAAGACCATTCAGGATTCAAGATTCAAATAAGAAAGAGTTCTTCATGTGTTCTGGAGAAAGATGTAGAGAGAGAGAGATGGAGAAAGGAAGGAGTCTCCAGTGTCAGATAACATGAACCACGTGCGCACTGTTCTCTGGCTAGAGTTGTGACCGTTTCCATATATGGAAGTGATTTCCGCCGCTGTGACGTCATGTTCTAATAAAAAAAAAAGATTGGAAAATGGAGGACGCTGGCGCGCTACATCTTTATTATGTGGAGGTGGGACGGGGATCATCCTGAGCTCGCGCTCTCGCTTTGACAATCAGTGCGCGTGCAGAACACCCATAATGTACTGTTGTATAACACACAAACACACACACACACACACACACACAGAGCAAGCAAACAAACAAGGGTGTGCATGTGATGATGATGCGGTCTCGCGCGCAGGTGATGCTCTGTGTTCGACACCAGAGTCGCACGTGCAGCAGCAGCAGTGCAGTGTGTGTGCGCGCGTGCGTGCGTGCGTGATAGGGGTGTCGGGGTCACTCACGCGCGGCTCTCTCCGCCAGGATCACGAGCGCGGTCGAGGCGAACAGGAGCACCTGCCAGCACGCGCTCCCGCAACCTCCTCCCTCACCGCACAGCACCGCGGCCATGTCCACTCCGTGTGTGTGTGTGTGTGTGTGTAGCTCACACCGCTGTCATCTCCCGCATCCGCACAGCCTCCATCACCCCCTGACCCCCTCACCTCCTGCCAAAAAACATGTGACGTCATGGGGATGGAATTTAAAGAGACAGTACACAGATATCTCATACAGTCTGTACACTACTGAGGGGAAGCAGCATAACTTATTATCACCATAAACTATTATCATCATAACTTATTATCATCATAACCAAATATCATCATAACTTATTAT
>JAQQZS010000012.1:35457148-35475122 GCA_030068045.1 Platyallabes tihoni | reverse complement strand
ACATCTTCAGCTCTGCTACCTCCAGCTCTGCCTCCTGTCTTTTCTTCAGTGCCACTGTCTCTAAGCCGTAGAGCATCGCTGTCCTCTACCACTGGTCTCACCACTGTCCTGTACATCTTTCCTTTCATTCTCGCTGATACTCTTTTGTCACATAACACACCTGACGATTTTCTCCACCCGGTCCAACCTGCCTGTACCCGGCTCAATGTACAGACAAAACCTTACTAGTATTAGATAAAAAAAGCAATATATTTTTTAGCTGTTTAAATCATTATTTAAAACTTAAATGTTCCATAAAAATATAGAAAGTGTCAATATTATTTTAACAGAGAAAGAGGGCTTGTTTCTGTTATTTGTGGACTTGTGTATAAGATATTTAGCAAGAAGCATAACAAAAAGAAGAAAAATTTCTAATCTTTGAGAAGTTTGTGATGGAAAGAAAGAAGTTTGTGTGGTCACAGGTACCACTAAAGGTGGCAGGAGATAACGCGATTACACAAAGCATAAGTGAATAAGTTTGTACGTTACTTCTTTTACCTCGTTGATTGCAAAATACCTTTAAGGAAGACGGATTAAAATTCTCCAGACGTCGCATGTTCATACGTAACTTTAAACAAACTCTCCTCGGTTGACGATCGCGGTGTGTCCTGGTTTTTCAGGTCGAGGACTACCACGGCTGTAAGGTTCCCGACCCGTACAGCTGGCTCGAGGACCCAGACAGTGAGAAGACACAGGTACGAGCCTCTGCTTTTAATAACCGCAAATCTGTCTGTGTGTGTATGCACGGTCGTATGAGCTGAACTGAACTTCTGCTTTTTCCCCTCCAGGCGTTTGTGAACTCGCAGAACCAGCTGACGCTGCCGTTCCTGGAGGAGTGTCCGGTCAGAGAGGTGTTTAAGGCGCGCATGACGGAACTCTACGACTACCCCAAGTACAGCTGCCCCTTCAAACGGGGGAACAGGTCAGAGGCGAGGGGGGGTTACTCTACTGCTAACCCCCCAAAAAAAACAGCACTTTTAACAGTATTGAAATTAGATTTTTTTTTCTTTTCTTTTCTTTCAATATGTTTTTAACTTATTAACTTTAATGTCTCCTTCACCTTTGATGTCTGACTGAAGCTCTGCTCGTCCCTGTCAGGTATTTTCACTTCTATAACACGGGCCTCCAGAACCAAAGCGTCCTCTACATACAGGAGAACCTCGAGGCAGAACCCAAGATGTTCCTCGACCCGAATACGTTTTCAGACGATGGAACTGTAGCGTTACAGGGTGAGTGTGTGTTTACTTTATTAGAGTTATTTTATTTCTGTTTCCTCACCAGGCCGTGTTTTGATGTTACTCTCCGGTGTAAAACTGTTCATGATCTTCTCTTCTCTCTTTCGATCGCCCGTGTGTCAGGTTACGCGTTCTCTGAGGACGGCGAGCACCTGGCGTACGGCGTGAGCGCGAGCGGCTCCGACTGGGTGGAGATCCGGTTCCTGCGCGTCGACGGCGCCGTGGCCCTGGAGGACCGGCTCGAGAGGGTCAAGTTCAGCTGCATGGCCTGGACTCATGACGGAAAGGGGCTCTTCTACAACTCGTATCCTGAGCAGGAGGGAAAAAGCGATGGTACATACACACACGCGCACATACACACACGCACACAAACGCGCACAGTGGCCCAGGAGTGCAAAACAAAATAACAAAAGCGAAAAACAAAAATAAGAAATAAAAAAAAAAAAAACTATATAAAACGGAAAAACTAAATAACAACAAAACAAAAAAACAAATTCGATATAACAAAATAAATAAATAAATAAATAATTATAAATTCAGAAAACAAAATAAAACAAAAAAACTTGGAAAACAAAATAACAAAACCGAAAAACAAAATAATAAATAAATTGTAAAAAAATTATTCAGAAAACAAAACAAAAACTAAATAACTGTTTTCCGTTTTATTTGGTTTTTGTTTTTTTAAAAAAAAATTTTTTGTCTCTTTTTTCAGTTTTATTTTGTTTTGCACTTTCTGGCCACTGTACAAAAGCGCGCGCGCACACACTCACACACACACACACACACACACACACACACACACACACACACACACACACACTCGTTTGTTTATCATGATTAACTTTTACATAGATAAAGAAAGCGTGCGTTGGTGTCCCGTGTTTAAAACCGCCGTGTTTGTCTTTGTGTCTCAGGTACGGAGACGTCCACCAACCTGAATCAGAAGCTCTACTATCACCTGTTGGGGACGCCACAGTCACAGGATGTCCTGTGTGCAGAGTTCCCCGAGGAGCCCAAGTGGATGAGTGGAGCTGAGGTAACACACACACACACACACACAGTCCTGGTACAGGTCATACACACACTACAGCCGTAAAAACAAAGTGTGTGTGTGTGTTGTAGATTTCTGATGACGGCCGCTACGTGTTGTTGTCCATCAGAGAAGGTTGTGACCCCGTGAACAGGCTGTGGTACTGCGACCTCAACACCATCCCGGATGGCATCACAGGTGTGACCCTCTCAGCAGCCTCGTCCCCGATCTCTCTCTCACACACACACACACACACACACCACCTCCTCCCCCTACACACCATCTCCATAGCAACGCCCCCTAGTGTCTGGGTGAGGTCGTAAAAAAATCTCCTTAAAGAATCCGTAAGTTCCACTTGGGGAACGTTTTTGCAAACTTGATTTTGCGTGTGTTTGGAGGAACTGGACACCTTAGCTGGTGCGTCCTTGAGAAACCAGACGTATTTCCTTACTTTGGTGACATTTGAGAAGCATTTCCTTATAAGGAACCTTTTCAGGAACCCTAGTACCACTTCTTCATTGGACAGACTGGTTCCTCTCAAGGTTTCTTCCTCTCACCATCTAAGGGAGTTTTTTCCTCACCTCGGACTTGCTCACTAGGGGTGATTTATAATTTTTTTTCAAGGATGTTTTTTTTTTTATTTCTAATGTTCTATAAAGCTGCTTTGAGACGATGTTCATTGCGCTAAACAAAATAAAATTAAATTGAATGGAACAACCGGTTCCATGGAGGCACCGACACTTTGTTGGGCTAGAACAAAGGTCCGCTTACGTCAACTGGAGCCGGTGGGTGGGGTTATCACGAGCAACTATGCGATGGTCAGCGCAGATGTTTTCTAGTAATGATAATGAAGCCAAGAGGAACGCTCACAAGGACAGGGTGAAAGTCTGCCGTTGTCGTGCTCGTCACTAGCATTCCTGCTAACATTGCCGGCGGGAACAAGTAGAGGCATAAACGGATGTATCCTGTGACGTAATGACGTGACTCTCTAGCTCATAGAAAAACAAAACCAGTCCTTAGGCAGTTCTCTACTGAACCGGATCTGAACTGGCACCAGACATGAATTAGCACCGGGTTCTCACTACGGTGGAAAAAGAGGCTCTCGATCGGAGATGTGTTTGAACTAAAGGAACCGTTTGAGAACTCGAATCTCTGGCGCGTTTTTACACTTAAGAAACCCTTTGAAGAGATTCAGGATTTTTGATTGGTTATTATTGTTGCGACCCCTCACCGGCTGTGTCTCTCAACAGGTTTGCTGCCGTGGGTGAGGCTGATCGACAACTTCGACGCTGAGTACGAATACGTGACCAACGAGGGCACGGTGTTCACTTTCAAAACCAACCTGGATGCTCCGCGCTACTGCCTCATCAACGTGGACTTCTCTCGGCCGGCACCCGGGCAGTGGAAGGAGCTCATCGCGCAGCACGACAAGGACGTCCTCGGTGAGACCTCAAACTAATTAAAAAGAAGGAAAAAAATAGAGGGATGACTTTTGTTTAAGTGTTTATTATTATTATTATCCTCAGTGTTTGCCACGTGCACGTACTCCAGCTTCCTGTGCGTGTGTTACATGCACGACGTGAAGAACGTGCTGAAGATGTACCAGCTGGCGTCGGGGGAGGAGCTGAAGACCTTCCCGCTGGACGTGGGCTCCATTGTGGGCTTCACGGGCCGCAAGAAGGACTCTGAGATCTTCTACTACTTCACCTCGTTCCTGTCTCCAGGTGAGAGGGGTGGGGGGGGGGGGGTGCTGAACTCCTCCGTGTTCTGGACCTGGTACGAATGTAAACGGTGTATTTTTACACTCACACACTCACTCACTCACTCACTCACTCACAGACAGACAGACAGACAGAGCGTGAAACGCTTAAACGGAAAATACTTATCTATCGGGATTTCTTTTTACTTTTTATAAAAGGTAAAGTGCAGGTTAATTTGTTTTATTTTTACTTTATATTTCGTGTTAATTATTTTAATGTATTTATTTTTTTGGGCTGTAGAATGAGAGTTTCCATTATTTCTTATGGGAAAATTAAAATTGGTTTACGAGTGTTTTGGAATAAGAGCCCGCTTCCGGGAACGAATTATGCTCGTAATCCGAGGTTACATTGTATTTTTTTTTTCTCCCCCCCCCCCACAAGCCATCATCTACCACTGTGACCTCACAAAAACTCCTCTACAACCGCATGTCTTCAGGGAGGTCCAGGTCAAGGGCTTCGACCCTACAGAGTACCAGACCACACAGGTACCACTTACACACACAGGCACGCTCTTCTTCACACACACACACACACAGGCAGGCAGCGTGTTTCATTCTGAAGTCCCCCGTTGCAGGTGTTCTACCCGAGTACAGACGGCACACAGATCCCCATGTTCATCGTCCACAAGAAGGGTCTCCAGCTGGACGGCTCGCACCCGGCCTTCCTCTACGGCTACGGAGGATTCAACATCTCCATCACGCCCAGCTATAGGTAACACACACACACGCACACACACACACACACACACACACACACACACACACACTCTCTCTCTCTTTCTCTAGAGTGTCATCAGTGAAGGTTATCACCAGAGGTGTGTGTCTCTGTCTGTCTCTGCAGTGTATCCAGGCTCATCTTTGTCAAGCATCTGGGAGGAGTTTTAGCCGTGGCCAACATCAGAGGAGGCGGGGAGTACGGCGAAACATGGCACAAAGGTAACGCGTACAGGAAAACAAGCCTTCCCTTCATTCCTTCCTCTTTTTTTTTTTCTTTTTCTTTCACATAAGTGTGACCTCACGGGCTCTCGGATAAATATATGATCAATAGATATTATATTATTTTATATTGGGAGTGGAGTGATGGACCGGCAGAAGAAAACCAGCCATGCCTAAAAAGATTGATTAACTGATTGATGGATGAGATAAAAGCCCTATTCGCACAGGATTAGTACACGCTGGTGACCTCTGGTCATTTGCAATACAGTATGTCCCAGTGTTAACGTTCGAGTCAAGAATTTCCACAGATATGAACGGGCTGCGGGAACAAATAACGGAACCGATATTTACAATTATATATGATAATTTCAGTGTGTAAGTGAATGTATAAAATGTCTAAAGTCTGGTGTATTGTGCGTGTGTGTATTGTATTTTGTGTATGTGTGTGTGCGGGAGAAAGGAGTCGGCCTCACCGGTGGTTTCGATGAAAACGAGGAGCTTCGAAGAGCACGATGATGGAAAATGTCTGTCCTGTAAAGGCTGGGTATAGCTCAGTGGTTAAGACATTGGACTATTGATCAGAAGGTCCCAGGTTCAAACCCCACCATCATTAAGTTGCCACTGTTGAGCCCTTGAGCAAGGCCCTTAACCCCCAACTGCTCAGATGTGCAATAGAATAGGATAACGTTATCAATACGGGCGTAATTAATGTAAATGTAAGGCTGTCCCGATTGGAGACTAATACTAATTTTTTAAAAAAAATTATTTTAAAATCCTCAACAAAAACGGAGTTCACAGTCCAATACAGTGGAAAACAGCTCTGAGACATTGCGATTTAAAGGCGAAGAGACATCACTTCAACTGGCGTTTTTATTCACATGGTGGCAGTGTATGGAAAGGGGACAGAGTTTTAGTCCAGTGGATTGTTAGGTTTTACACTGTATATTCGTGTCAAAAGCATATAAGACTCACTTTGTCAGACTTAAGAACAAATCCAATGGGGCACAAAGACTGGGACGACCTGTACTGTATTATAAATGACTGTGGTGTTAATCTCTCTCTCTCTCTCTCTCTCTCTCTCTCTGTAGGGGGGATGTTGGAGAACAAGCAGAACTGTTTCACTGATTTCCAGTGTGCAGCCGAGTATCTGATAAAGGAGGGCTACACCTCGTCAAAAAAGCTCACCATCAACGGGGGCTCCAATGGTGGCCTGCTAGTGGGTATGACTCACTCTCGCTCACTCACACACACACGCACACACACTGGTATAACTCGAGTTTGATCAGACAGTAATATAAAGTAACTGGAAATTGAGACGGTGTTAATATACATGATATTGTATATAATATATAATATAGATAATGTATAATAAGTTAATATACATGATATTGCAATTTTGTGTGTGCGCGCGCGCGCGTGCAGGAGCGTGTGTGAATCAGAGGCCGGATCTGTTCGGCTGTGCAGTAGCTCAGGTCGGAGTCATGGACATGCTCAAGTTCCACAAGTTCACCATCGGCCACGCCTGGACCACCGACTTCGGCTGTTCTGAGAAAGAGGATCAGTTTAACTGGCTCATCAAGTGAGTGCGCAAACATACACACACGCACATACGCACACACACACACTTGGAGCCCCTCTGACCCCTCCCCTTACTCCTTTCCCCCCGACCCCCCCAGGTACTCCCCTCTACACAACATCCGAACCCCCGAGCGTGACGGCGTGCAGTACCCGGCTGTGCTGCTGTTGACCGGTGACCATGACGACCGCGTGGTTCCTCTGCACTCTCTGAAGTACATCGCCACCCTGCAGCATGTGATCGGCCGCTTGCCCGACCAGTCCAACCCCCTCTTTATCCATGTGGACACCAAGTCGGGTCACGGGGCGGGAAAACCCACCAGCAAGGTGATCCAGGAGGTGGCGGATACCTACGCCTTCATCGCCCGCTGCCTCGACCTCCACTGGATCAATTAACACACGTGGACACATTAACACACGCGCGCACACACTTCATTCAGCTGCTGCTCCCCCCGGCGTCCTCTCTCAACTTTTATCTCCATCTGTCTCGTCTCTTCTCCTCTCATTTTTCTTCATCTCTCTCTCTCTCTCTCTCTCTCTCTCTCTCTCACTCACACTCGCTCGCTCGCTCAGCCTGTTAACGATTTTTTAAATATATAAATATATAATACTTTTCCCTGGACATTTCATGATCATCTTCTCTGAAACACTTTGTATAGATTCTTTATTTATTATCAGGTTCAATAAAATTCAATAGGTCTTTACCAATTAACCGCACAGTGTGTGATTGTAATAAGGTGTCGTATATAATGTATATCCACTGGCTGCTTCTACCTCCAACCTTATGCAGATTGTTTATTACATTTTCAAACCAATAAATGTCACCGTAACGTGATACAAAACAACTGACGTAATAAACACAATGTTTTGAATTGAGTTTTTTTTTTTTTTTTTTTTTTTTCCCTCCCCAAGGACACTTTGGTTAACTGTATAAAGCTGTTTTACCGACCAGAATTCATCTCTCGTTCTGCTCACTTTAATCGGAAACAGTGTTTGACAAAAACACATTCTGGATTATGTTCTGTATGATATTTTATTCTCTTGTGAATTACTTTATATTTCACTTTATTTCTCATTAATTAGCAGAACATGCTTAATTACTATCACATACGTGGAATGTGTTCGTAGACATTTTTACACAAACAATTCAAAAAGTTACTTCAATAAAAACAACAATATTAATAATTAAAAGCCAAAATCATGCTGTTTATTTCAATAAAATTGCTTTATATTTATTTATTTTTTTTTTTCTCCCCAAGGACACTTTGGTTAACTGTATAAAGCTGTTTTACCGACCAGAATTCATCCCTCGTTCTGCTCACTTTAATCAGAAACAGTGTTTGACAAAAACACATTCTGGATTATGTTCTGTATGATATTTTATTCTCTTGTGAATTACTTTATATTTCACTTTATTTCTCATTAATTAGCAGAACATGCTTAATTACTATCACATACGTGGAATGTGTTCGTAGACATTTTTACACAAACAATTCAAAAAGTTACTTCAATAATAACAACAATAATAATTAAAAGCCAAAATCATGCTGTTTATTTCAATAAAATTGCTTTATATTTATTTCCTGGTGTGTATCCAATTGTGCTGTATGCCTCCAGGCTCGTGAGAAAATCTTTATAGTGATCTATCTCTTAAGTGTAACAATGAAATGTGTCAAAAATATGAAATACAATTATATTAAACAACAGATGTGTAAAATGTAAATAACAGGATGGCTAGTTGACTTGCCCGTAACTCTTAAAATCATCTTCAACATCAGTTACAAGTTAACATTAAGTGTGGTGAGAATTCTGAACATATCGATATGCGGATACGAAATGTAATCGAATCGTATCAGTTTTATGAATAAATATCGTCGCTTGTAGAAACCTCATGTTCCTTCAACACGAAACAAGTATTATTTCCAGTAACATCTAAATACATCTAATAGATTATTTCTCTTTCACAAATAGAGATTTATAACAATTGAGCTGAAACCTTGAGAAAGAGTTCCCATGTACTTTCCATCTCTGACCACATGGTGGCAGCTTTATTATAACAAAGTGAGCATCACATTAACTAAGATACTCTTCATTTAGATACATTACATTCAATTAAGATACATTTCATTTTTTTCTCATTTCTTACAGCACATTAGTAAACAAAAACTCTTAAAATTGTAAATATTGTTGTGAAAACATCAACTAAATAAATTAATAAAGAATATGATTTTTTTTCCTGATGCAATTAAATTATTTTTTTTCCAGCTGGAGCTCTACAAAAATGTTTAGTGACTTTGTTGCTGCTTTTTTTTTAAAATCTACTTACTTATAATGAAATACTTGCATAAAAACTAACAAACAAATACTAATATTACTAATATTTACCGTAAAGAAAAATCTAAAACTGTATCTAAAAATGTATCTTGCATAAGATGACAGAAAATGATTAATCACTCAAAGACCTGACAGGAAATGCACTGCTGTAGTGTTGGACTCGTAACCTCCAGAGAAAACACCCTCCAGCGGATTTAACTCTTGAGTTCAGCAAGCAGCGTCAAACCAACAAGGCCGCTCGCACCATCAGCAGGAAACCCGACAGCTCACCTACGTGTGAAAAAAAATAATCAGATATTCTTGTTTTTCATCCAAAGATTGTTTCTTGTATTTTTCCTGTTTTCATTACCAACACTTTCTTTTTGGTCTCTTTGACTACAAGAATTAGGAGTAGTTTTTTTATTAAAATTTTTCTGAATTTTGTTTTTCTTTTAAAGACATTATAATTTTTTATTTTAGATATACAAGAAGGATAACTATGTTATAATGAATTCAATGTTTAAAATTGCTGTTTTTTTATTCATAAATGTACATTTAATAATAGTACACCCCTCCTGTTGTATTAAAAAAATAACCTTATGAGATATTTAGAAAGTCTTACATTTTCAAAAAAAAACCTTCAAAGCTGTTAGAATTGCATGTGTATGTGAGTCATATGGAATATTTTTTTTTTGTTTCTACTTCTGGTGCTTCTTTACAGTGGTTTTTTTTTTATCTTGTTTTTTTGTTATCTTCTGCTCCTTTTATCTTACCTGGCTATGTTGTTTGGATCATGTGGTGTTTGTTGTTTTTAAACAAACAAAAAAAAAGAATTAGGTGGAGAACAAATATTTTATAATAAATGTAATCTTTATATATAAAGATTTTTTTAATTTATTTTTTTATTCATAAATGTACATTTAATAATAGTATACCCCTCTTTCTTGTATTCGCAAATGACATCAAAACATGAAAATATATTTAAAAAAAAGAAACGAAAGAAACCCTCCAAGGCTGTTACAACATAACATTTACAGTATGTGATTCAAATGGTATGGATTTTTAGATTATATTTCTGGTGCACCATAACCAGAATATTTAAATATTTTATTTATAAGCATGCTGTCGTTTTTGTTTAGTTCAAAATTTAAAAAAAAAAAAAAAAGTTTGCTATTTTCTTCTGGAAAATAGCAAACATGAAGGTGTGTTTTTTCCCCCAATTCTGTAACTCAATTGCAAGACTTCCTGCAAATTTAGTATTGAGCACTGGCTACATGTTACCATGGTAACAAGACAATTTTTTTTAAATTCTGTATTATCCGTTCATCATTCTGTCATTTATATATCCCCTCTCTCAGCCATGATGAGATGCTCGTAAGAACTATGTATTATTCAAAACTAACCAGCGTATTGTTGGCTAATCGTTAATCATTACACATGTCGGCTTTTAAAGGAGCGCTGTGATGTTTCACATCCTCTGCTGCCCCAAAAATACAAAATGCAACTTTAATAAAACGTTATAAATCCTCCTTATCCCTCAACTCTGTCCTCTGCATATTAGTCATCTGTAAGTTACCTTTTATAGAAAGGAACCAAAGTTCAGTTTCATCTGTAGGGTGGAGCTAATTTTAGGGCAGAAAAAATATCATCATAAGGACAAAAGAAGTATACTAGTACAAAGAATTACAATGCAACAAAGCAGACCACCAATTTGTCTAAGATGAATTTCAGCATGATGCTTTCCTGCTCACCATGATTACAAAAAGTGATTACTTCAGTTACCTGTGTAGCATTCCCTTTTTGACCTCTATATTTGACTCTATTTTGACCTGTCAATTTCTGAAGCCATCAAAACTGGCACATTAACTATTCAATGACAGTTTCAGATTACATTTTTCTTCCTGTTGTGCACAGGTGTTCTTATTAAAGTGGCCACTGAGTGTTACGGGTGTTAGTTGGTGCGAACACCGAACACCAGACTGGTCAAGTTGTTCTGGGACACATTTTCTCTCCCCTGCCTGCTATTCTCACACGCTCCTCTTCTATTTCACAGCCACGATTAAATATTAATAGCTGGAAAATTCCTTGATAAAAGGACAGCGCCGTTGCCTGTGACCCGGCCTGGACACGCGCCTAGCAGAACACATCCCTATCCCTTCATGTACACTGCTCTCTGTGGGACATCTTTTATTTTTACATCCTATGAGGATACACATGTCATGGATGTTCGGTCTCTCAAAGGTGAGTCTGACTCCTGACATTTTGAAGACCTTCATTAAGGGTTCAGCATGAAATGAGCTCGGGAGGGTGAGTCAACGCCACCAGTAATAATCAAATTGTACGGTTAGCACCTTGGATTTATCTATTAAAGCGTCTTTTTCTGCAGTTAGAAACATAAACCAGGATGAATTTTGCAGTGCTCTGCCTCATCAACAGCAGTCTCATGACTAGAATTCCAGGTCATCCAGGTTGAGACTCTGTAGATGTTTTCTTTTTTTTTTTTTAAATAAAATTGTACTAAAATTGTGTTAGCTGTAGAAAGGTGGGATTTTTAAGGATGATTCCACCCTTACAATGACCAACAATCCAGCCTCTTCTGAATGTTGTTGGTCTTTAGGCTGCTCGTGTTGAGGGGTCGCCACTGTGGACCATCAGATCCACACACCAACTTGGCACAGGTTTTTACGCCAGATGCCGTTCCTGACGCAACCTTCCCATTCTATCCGACCTTGGGACCGGCACTGCATCCGGTGTCTGGGGTTTGGTCATTGGCTGGGAATCGAACCCGGGCCTTCCACATAGCAGTCAACCACTGACCAACCAATTCCAGGGTTTTCTGAATGAAAATCAGAAATGTTTTTGAAATTGTCACTTCTAGGTATGCTGTAAGATGGGGTTATTCCACACTAAAAAGAAAACAGGTAGCAGCCGAAATAAATTTCGCTGCATAGATTTTTACTGTTAAACTATGGGTGTCTATTAACTTTTTGGACTGGTGATGTAACTGCGAATATATGTGTTCTTACCTTGTATCCATTGTCTCCTTCTTCTTCTCCTTCTGAGCCTGCCCCCTTCATTGATTTTCCCTTGTTTTAGGCTTGCTTTTTGTTAGTTAGAGCATCTATAATATCTGTAAAGTTCCACTTCGTTGTATATTGAATATGTTATAACCTTGGAGTTAACCTCTAATCTCTTGGCTCTTTGGTTACCATTCGTATTATCCATCTTTTCAATTTGTTATCAATTTTCATCTTGGCCACGTCCATCGAGGTTGGCTACAGTCCTGTTGACCTGAGACAACTCTCTCCTTAGGTTTCTGTGGACCATGTTGATGTGTGTTGTGCACGCCATGATACCAAACAGCACAGTGATGACTTTTCACCTTTTAAACAGGCAGACAGACTGATTACAAGTTTGTTTTATTTGTTGAGTACAAGACACCTGGGATGATAATTATAGGACACACTTTAGTTTAACATGTCCCTATGGTCAAATTATTTTCAATCTTTCCTTTAGTAGGGGTGCCATCATTTTTGTCCAGACCAGATTAATTAGTCTGTTTCAAGTCATTTCTGTGACCATTGTGGGTTTTTCTTCCTTTAAGGGAAGGGTAGCTGCAATTTATATATACTCATGTTACATCCTTATTCCATTTGCATCAGCAAAGCAAGTAAACGTTCTTTAGATAAACAAACAAAAAAAACGTTTACTTGCTTTTCTGTTGCACACGGAATAACCATGTACTATGCAGTGCTTATACTGAACAACACTGCAGGTTCAGTAAGCACAGGTGAACACATGCACTGTAGTAACCCGGTTTGGTTTCCATAGTTACTAAAGTGCCTCTAATGACCTGCTATTAAATGTTAACCTGCCAATTAAGACCTTGAGGCCTGAGTGTTGGACATAATTTCACCGGAGGACGAATTTCCCCGCGTTTCCCGTTTTAATAACACCGCACAGGTAGGCGAACCACCTAACAACCCCCATTAGACATTATTGTGAACAGTCGCCATGGTTACCGCTGCGTTCCTTTCCTACTTCCGACTACGACACAACGTCCCGCGACGTCGTGCTCGTGCATTCTACAGGTCTAAACAATGCTTCGCAAACACCAGGAGCCGACCAGGGTAACTATGGCAACTTGTAACTATTAGTTTTTTTTTTTTTAATTAAGATTGTTAAATGAAATATTCAGGACTCGACACTTTGTCATAAACCTTTGCATAAAACAATCGCATAACACAAACAATTATACAATTTCTAAACTAAAAAACACGCAATTTAATAGGTTTTTACAAATATTTCATGTCATGTGAATGCATATTTTCATCAAACTGTGCTGCATTTTTATTTTAGTTTAACTATCAGACAATAATTAGCCTAGTAAAATAAACATTCTAATCTCTTACAAGGTTTAGACAGTGTAATGTGATTTGTTTAAAACAGCAACTAAAATGGTCGTTAAATTAAAATACATTATAAATAATTCTGATTATATTGAGGAAGATGTAGGTCAGTAAACACCAAACAAAGCCTTTTGTTTTAAATGACAAACATTTAAAAGCATCCTTTTCTAATATAAAAAATGAA
The DNA here is from genome assembly GCA_030068045.1 of Platyallabes tihoni. Lineage (NCBI taxonomy): Eukaryota > Metazoa > Chordata > Actinopteri > Siluriformes > Clariidae > Platyallabes > Platyallabes tihoni. The sequence continues at coordinate 35,461,642 of JAQQZS010000012.1, read as the reverse complement.
CATTAAACGAAAAGAAAGCTGAAAAACACTTTATCGTTGATGCAATTAAAATCCTGATTTGTTTCTAACAAGCAACAATATCGAATAAATATTACGTATTGTGTGTATTTATACAACCTATATAAGCAGATCCTTACATGATTAGTGAAACTAGGCACATTGATTAGACTATATTCTCATATTTGTGTCTAAACTAATTACAAGGAAACTCTGAAAAGCGCATCGAACTTATTGCATGTTTTGAAGAAAATATAATATGGAAAATTTGGTAGATTAATTTGAAATACTAACCTGAATCTAAATGTAGAGGGAGAGAAAGAGGAAGGAAAGCAGTGCTGGTTGGTTGGTTGGGTGTTGGTGGGATTCTTTAGGTCCTGGGTGGGGGTGAAATTAGCCCCGGGGTTGTTGGAGTTGAGCAGCTCAGTGCTCTTCAATCTGCCTCATCTCCTACACCACGTGTGTTTAAAAAAAAAAACTACTCGGAGTGATATCCGTCTCCTTAGAGTCAAATCTGAATTATTGATTTCTAACATCATCGGATGGAACCGGATAGCCGGCCTGAGGCGATTAAAACATGGTGCGGAGCGCGTAAGTGATTTTCTCATGTTCAGGAAACTACTTCTTTCTGGAAACCACAAACCGACCATCCTCATTCCGAGCTCCATTCACACTAATGAGCCCTTACACGCCTAATTTATGACCAACTCTGAGGCGTGAATTCAACACTGCGAGATTTTTCTTTTAGAGGAAAATTACAACTAAACGAGCGATTTTAGGGGAGAATTAATTTGGATTGTTTTTCACAATTATTGAAAGAAAGGTACTATACATTGGTTTTAGGACAACCTATACTTAAAAAAGGAAAACAATCAAGGCAAAATGTACAAAAGTACTAAGCACAAAAGCATGATATTTATATAGTGTTATTAATTACTGCTAACTTCATATATAAATACTTCTTTAAAAAAAACTATAATGCCAGCAAGCATTAATTAAAAAATAAATAAAATACAAACAAATAGCAACAACCAAAACAAAAACATATTTTTAAGGACAATTTGTCCTCTTAAATCCTGGACAATCTCTTATTTAGATTTTCAACAAAACTTTGGAAATAATACTATAAATGTATTTCTGTTAGAAAAAAACTGTTTGGAAATAACTAAGCACATTCAGTTAGTTGTCAGGAAAAAAAAGGCATTTTGAGGGGAACAGGAGAAAGAGAGAAAGAGAGGGTGGGAAAATGTGTTTATTAAGTTTACTTATTAAATATTTGACACTATTAAATTTTATTTTTAAAGATAAACTGTACAGATAAAATTAGTTACAGAAAGCATTATTTGTATTGCAGTCAATTGACTACATGTATTATTAATAATTCTAATTAACAACCATATAGTTACATTTCTAATTGTTTATAGTTCACCCACATGTGCACATCTTGCATCTTAACCAATGTGTTGTTTTTATACAGATATATAAAGAAATAAAATAAATATTTCATTATTTGTCTGCATATTTTGCATATTGATTAATTGAGAATGTAATTCAGAACTAATTAAAAACCTAATTAAGACATAAACATGTCTTTATTTCCTGCGTGATTCTTCTGTACTTATTAGAATTAATGTCTTTTTTTAATTATCTTTACTGCCCAGCAATAATTTCCCTAAAAATTCTATTAAAACAAACAAAAATCAGTAGAATGTGATTTCTCCTAATAAAGGTGACAAAAAGTGACCTACAGCCAACATCAGGAGGATTTAACTCGCAGCGTAATCCAAATACATCTGAAAATAATTGCTAAGTTTATTTAAAAAAATAAAAATTTCACAAATTCAAATTGGATTTCATAAAATCTAACCATACGCAGTCACAAACACTGATGATTTCCTGAGCCTTTACTGTAGGAGTGTCTAAAAATAGAACGCCACATATGGTAACCATGGTAACGTACGCCTCTACGTAGGCGTCGTGACGTAAGGCGGAAGTATGGAGGGAACATAAAGGCGCTGATCTGGGCTTTGCATTTTCTTTTCACGGATGCGTTATTTTCCCTAATGACTATATAATATTTAAGGGGAAAAAACATAGAAAGTCATCAAAAACATCCAAAGGGGCGTGGCACCAGTTTTTGGGCTTTAAACATGAATCCAGTCTCTGTGGACTACGTGTTTATATCTGCATAAAAAGCAAACAAGCAATCAATCAAACGAACAAACAAAATAACTAACTAAACCACGCTCATGCTTAGATCATTATGCTTAAGGAGTCACAGTTTCAATACAATAAACATTAATGGTTAAAATAACTACAAACAAGCTTTTAATAAATTTAAAAAATACAAACATTTTGTTTGTAGTCTAGAGCTAGACATAAGTAATAATGAGTAAAAAATAATAAGTAAAAAACGTATTAATGTTTTTGTAACAGATGATTTCTAATATAAATTATAATGTAGCAAATAAACAATGATCATAACCAATTGCATTATTATTATTATTATTATTATTATTATTATTAATTTTGTTAATAATAAAATGTATAATGCATTATTACTTATCTGAACTACCATTATTTTCTTTCGCTTGGTATACAAAACTTTGTTTGATCAGTGATGTGACTATTCTGCAATTATTAAGATATGATATATTCACTAATGGATTTGGAGATTATGAAATGTGATTAAATGTAGTTTATGCAAAAAATATAATATATTCTGAAAGTGCTCATAAAATATAAAATATTGCACTGGGCAAAAGTCTTAGGCACATACAAAAAATAATGTAAATCTGTAAAGATATATATATATATATATATATATATATATATATTAGGTGATTTCTGCATTTTGTGGTTTTAAAATAGTGATGAGTAGACTGTTTGCACTGTTTTTTTTATATCGGAATAATTGTCTTGTATGTAATATGTTCATTCCTTTACTAATATAAAAAAATTATGTAACTTTCTTGGTAATGTTTAGAAATATAAATCTGTTTTATATTGCTTAATAATGCAGAAATCATTAAATAAACATGAATAAAATTATGTGCTAAAATACATAGACAACATAACACTTCTGCACAATACTGTAATTATTAATTTAAATAAATAAATACATCTGCTACCATTTTTGCTTTTCATACTTCTGTGATATTATTATTATTTTTTAAATCTGCACTTCTTCTTAACAACCGATATATATATATATATATATATATATGTGTGTATATATGTGTATATATAGTATTCATGGCAAAATCTATAAAAATATGTAAAAAATGGATTGGAAATAATTAGCCACATTTAATTGGTTGTCAAAAAAATAACCAACTAGGGGGTACCGGGGTATGGAAAGAGAGAGAGAGAGAGAGTGCGTGTATGTGTGCTTATTAAGTTTACCTATTAAATACTTAGCATTATTAATCTTTGTTGTTTTTAAAATGCATTTGTTATACAACGGTTTATTTAATTAGAGCTGATTTAACACTGCATTAAATTATAACACTGCATTATTATACAGTAGTGTCCATATAGAAGTTCTAATTGTTTGTATTTCAGTCATATGTTCAGCCTTCCCCTTGTAACCTTCAACCTGTAAGCTATGAAGTAAATATTTTATCATTTTTCTGTATAGTTCTTTGCTTCACATAATCTTTTTTTTAGTAAACCAGTAGAAATGTACATGTGATACAGGGTACATGTGAGCAGAGACATTTTGAATTCTCAGAACGAAACAGGTTTTCTAACAATATGGAAGACATGTGTTGGGGTTCTAAATTTCATAAATGCAATGATTTTGATACAAATCTCATGTTGACGATTAACTAAAAAAAAAGATATTTAAAAAGGTCTAATTTAAAACACCACATGTACACGAACAATATAAAAAAACACATATACACTGATAACAAATCATGTTATTAAGTTATATAATAATATATATTTTAAGTGATCGTAATATATTTCATTTCAATACATCAGGTTGCTTGTATTTTCCCTCTGATAGATGTAACTCTGAGGCTAGATACAGCTTTAAGATTTCATACACTGATATTTATAATCATTATCAAAATATTGAATGCTTGTTTTATTAAATACAAATTTTAAGTGTTCATTTTTACTGTAGCTAAAGATAACACAAATCAAGACATGTAGACATACAGTAGAAGATATGAGAAAATTATTATGTCTGGATAAGTGACATGTACTGTATCATAGATTTGCTAACAAACTGTCAACAAGATAGTTAAAATAGTAAAAATCCAAAATGAAAAACAAGATATTGGCTGATTATTATCATTAAATTTTTACAACAGTGAAAAGAAACAAACCCGACAAAACATTACAAATTTGAATGATTCAATGCACAATTGTAACAGAGTTTTTGTGTTATAAATACTCTAATAATATGACTTACACTACCGTTCAAAAGTTTGGGGTCACTTTCTAACTCCATGATGGTTCCTGATTTTTATTTCTTTCTACATTGTA
>JAQQZS010000012.1:35447494-35455190 GCA_030068045.1 Platyallabes tihoni | reverse complement strand
GGGGCGGGGTCTGGTAGTGAAATTCCTGAGTTCGAGTTAGAGAGAGGGAGAGAGGGAGGAAGGGGAGAGCCTGATGGAAGGTGGGGGTAGTTGTTGATTCACTCTTCTAAAGTAGTTTCAAACCCCTCCTGAGTTAAACAAGATTCGGAAGGAGAAGAGGTAGAAGAAGAAGACAAACAGCTCGTGACTCGTGAAATAAGTCCAGATATTTCATAACATGGAAAAACATGTTTTCATGAGCAAGCAGAAAGAGGAGAAAAAAATCCCTGAAACTGTAGAACATAAACAGGAAATTGTTTAAAGATTTAAAGGGTCCTTTTTGGGAAAAACAAAAACATAAAGTGTTGTTTTGGTGCAAAAAGGGATTAGTATAATTTATTGTCAGTGTGGTGATGCCATCAGAGGGATACACCTCTTGTACATTTAATCTGTGGCCTAGCTTTATCCAAAGGTGGATGTATTAGCTACATTTGGAATTTGAAGCCAAACATTAGTTATTATATGTGTGGCTAATGTTTTGTTTAAAGGTATTACAAACACATATTACACAATATGTACAAACGTTAGATAGATAGACAGACAGATAGATGGATAGATAGATAGATAGATGCCCACAACATAGAGTTTGATTGCAATCAAGGGTATTCAGCAAAAAGATAAAATAAACTAGAATATTGATAAAATATAATGTTGTATATGAATATAGCTTTACAGTAAATATACAGTTTTCTGAGTAAATTTAAAAAGTGAAAGTGTGAACAAGTTTTGCTTCTCGCCCATATCTGTTTATTTATTTTTACATCAAACATCTCAAATTATTATTATTATTATTATTTTTTACATTTTTAAAATAAAAGATTCAAATAATGAATATGCATTCTGGGCCTTTTCCACAAGTGCTTACATAAAAAAAACTGTTTATGCTTTTATTTAGATTTTTTGTCGCCATAATTAGCCAAAAAAACTGATTTTAAGGTGTTTATGTGCGTACTTTTCTAAACAGCAGTGTTTAACAGCTGATTAAGCAGCATGCTGTTTCACTTTATTCACATTACAGGCTGTTAACTGGTACAAGCCGACCACAGGCTTAGTGTAAGAAAACGCACTGGTGTGTAATAAACACAGTTACACGTAACATATTGCACGGGTGTAGATTTAGAGTTTATCAACGTATAGTCTTTTAGCATAGTAAACATGACTGTATTGATCATACTATACAAAGTGAGTCAAACACGTGATTGTTATTATTATTGTGCATAAAGGGATGAATACATCGGGGAAAAATTGTCATAAAACAAAAGTAAACAAAAGTCGGGAAAAGGACTATTTCATGCACAGCACCAGAGTCTAACCAGCCACCACAGGTACTAAACTATTTAGTACGGTAGTGTGTGCTTTTTGGTGATTTGGACAGAGCCCAAGTCACGTGTTCGAGGGCAGGAGCCAATCGGAAGCCAGCCAGAGAGAAAGGGAGAGTGAGAGAGGGAAATAGACAGGGAGAGAGAGAGAAGGAGGAGGTCACAAGAGAGAGAGAGAGGGAGAGAGAGACATGAGCAAACATCAAAAGAGGCGAAGCACGCTGTACCATGCGAGCTCGCGCTCGAAAATCGCAATGTCGGATCCACGGTGACGCGCATCATCATCTTCATCATCATCATTACCTTCATCACCGCCGCCGCCATCATCATCATCATTATCACCACCACAACCAGCAACATTATCACCGCCGATCGCCCGGTTTTGCGAAGGAAACGCGTTTTTTTTTTTCATCGGAGGAACTTCGCAGGAACACGGAGGGTCCGCGCGCGGGGAAACATGGCCGAAGGTTTTTCTCTTTTTTTTTCTTTCCTTCTTAATATTATTAGAAATAATGAACAAAATCAAATGCCACTATTGCACGTTTTTTACTTTCATTTTTCAATTTCACACAGAAGGAACACTGGCGTCGGGAGATTTTGGGGCTCTTTTGATTTTTTGCTTTTTTTTCAGTTTTAAAGCGTAACTTGCTTGTTTTGTTTACGCCGTGTAGTGATCGCGCGCGCTATCGAGAAGGCTTTTCGCTCTCTAGTAATAAGATGCGTGACGGTGAGTAGAGGGAACGGATTGGGTGGTGATGGTGGTAGTGGGGGTATAGGGTAATCGCCCGCGCACCTGCCCCCCCCCCCCCACCACCACACCTACTCCATACCCGAAAAAAACGGAGTGCACGTGAATTAAGATGTGCACATGGAGAATGTTAAGGGGGGTTAGTTAGTTAGTTTTGAATGGGTGACATTGAGCAGTCATTGGTCATTAGGATCATCAGACGTGTAGCTGACCCGGAGTGATGGTCCTGGTCACTAGATGCCTCACATCACATTGCATGGGGTAAAAAAACGTTTTAGAATTCTCGTTCTGTTCGACCACACACGTCGAGAATCAACTGATCCTGTGTGTGTGTGTGTGTGTGTTGAAACTACTGTAACTCCGAACTTGATTATCCAGCCATCTCTTAACCTTGTTATTTTTTGTGTGCTTCCCCCTCTGTTCAGGAGGGCCGGGCGGAGACGCCGCCGCGGGGCAGGAGGAGCGGATCCCGGGGCAGGTCCTGGCTGGATCCGGGTACTGCAAATGGTTCAATGTGCGAATGGGATTCGGATTTATCTCTATGACCCACAGCGAGGGACGCACAGTGGAGCCTCCATTAGACGTATTTGTCCACCAGGTGAGAAGTGTTCTACTCATTGATCGCTGATCTCCTGGCCTGGTGTGTGTGTGTGTGTGTGTGTGTGTGTTGTCCAGTGCTACAAGAAGCGTGCATGATATGCTGATTTGGTTTGCAGTGTGTTCTGCACCTCGTCTGCATTCCCGATGGCAACACTAGGGTCGGCTACGTGTAGACTACACGCTAGCCTTCTACAGTAACTTGTAACAATGGGGCCTATTTTACCTGATCCCCCCCCCCCACCCCTCTGATACAGTGTATACAATTCTGCGAATAACGTGGCATGAAAAACGTTTGGATTTCTCTCCCCTTGGTGTAAACATGATCACATGATCTAGTTCGGTTTCGTGACGTCACTGGTAGATTTCCTAATCTCAATTAGATAGATACATAGATCTTTGTTGATCTCGAAGGAAATTCCATATATTCAGCAGCAGTAGCGACAGTAGAGTAACACAGAGACAGGATGTACAGTACATGTGTTTGCACACTTTATGACTTACATATTGTCAGTGGACAGGGTGAGAATGTGAGAACCGATCAAATGTTACTAGTGCAATGCATAAAAATAAAGCATATCAATCACAAGTAAAAAAAAAAACAAACAAACAAAAAACAACAACATTGGGCTAGGCTACATTGTGAGGAAATGCAGCCCTAAAAAAACATATTTCAAAAAATGATCAGTGTGGCTCATGAGGACGAGGAGAATGATGGAGCTGCTAAAATGTCGGATTTCACTTCACATAGCCTGTGTTGATCTGATCTCCTGGCCTCATATACCCTGTGTTGGTCTGATCATGCATGGTGTCTGTTTTTGTTGTTGCCCATCTTTAATAAGCTAGCTGTTTTTGTATCCAGCGTGGAGCCAGATGTCGTCATGAGCTACAGTGTTTACATCCGATGCTAGTAGCCTAAAGCAGGAGGCTGTTCTCACTCGGTTTCGCTTTAAGACGGTCGCTACAGAGATCCAGTTCGTATCCGATCCCGGTTTAGACCGGATTTAAACCCGCGCGATGCTGCTACGTCATAATGAGTCGGTTATATTTTGAAATTGAGACCGTTAAACCGCGCGTGAGCAGGCCGCCGAGGCGATTACCTGACTGTCTTTTTCTTCACGTGGTTAGCTTAACAAAACATGAATAAAAGACGCGGTTCACTGGTTATAATCACTAAATCAAGCCATTGCATAGTTTGCTTACCTCTCTATCACTGCTACTACACACCACTAGCTCAACGTTATATATATACATACATGTACCATACATACCATCGTGCTAAACTCTATGCTAATCAACATATGTTTGCTACACTCGATTCATTAAATTTTTTTTTTACAATTGTCTTGTAACACTTTCATAACACGTTGGACCACATTTTAAGCATAATTCAGTCATATTTTCAGAAAATATATTTATTGTATTTTTGATAATGGTTCATATTGGTCATATTACCCATTTAACATGTTAATGAGTAAGTTGTCTGTGGTTAATAAATGTAATAAGTAGTGCTTCTATGTTAATGAGTGCTGTAAGCAACATGCTGGCTAATTTGATGTTTGCTGATGGTTTTGCTCAGTGTTTCTGTCAGAAAATGGTAACTTTATAGTTCATGTGTGTTATGTTTGAAAAATTTTTAAACTAGCAAGCATCATAGGACCATTATAGCTAAATCATAATTTGTTTTATTCATAAATTTTTTTAAAATTAGTGAATGTGGTGTTCATGTGCTTGCAATAAAGTCTGACTTATGAGCGGTTTGCTAATAAATATTAGGCTAATTCGCTTTATGTTCAGTTCTCTGTCCAGTGTTTGAGAATTTCAAGATGCATTCGGTATGTATTTCTGTTTAGAATCGGAAGTACCACCATAGAATAATTTATGCAAGATGGAAGTGCATAAATATTTTTGATAAAAAAAAAAGACAAACCAAATCAAGCTCAAAATTAACTAAAAAGGACCAGTTATCTGTGACACTACTAGTATCAGCTGTGTAAATAGTTGATAAAGTAATATAGTAATAAAGTCATAATGTTGATAAAGTAATATCTTGCTCAGACTCTTATCAGATGTCTACACGTAAAGTTGTGGCCATTATTTAAACTGTTGCGCTGTGTAAACACTACTTTGATTAGTTAGATAGGTAGATCGAAAAGTAGATAAATAGATAGATAGAGTGCTTTAATAATCAGGGATTATTAAAGTGGGATGCAAGAAATAAACAAGAAGCAATAATCACAATGAGAAAAGGGAAAAGTTATATAGTATATAAAATAATGTGCTGGTTACAATTTAAGGTACATTAATGCGGTAAAATGGTGTAAAGTAATAAACAATGCAGTTTCTATGCAAAAGGACATGATTGTATATACAGGTAAGAACGTAAATAACTGTACATAAGGTGCACGAGCAAGTTGAAATATTAATGAGAGAATGAAAAGTGCATGATCATATTAAATGATCATATTAAAATGCTTTGTGCCACTGTACATCTCTGTTACTGTTATTCTTGCTTTTTTTAATTTCCATATTTTTTTTCCTAAATATTATATGATCCCTAATTTGTCCAAGCACACCTTTTGTAAATGCTTCTGAAACAGTTGTATTTGAAAATAGAAACCAATTTTTTTTTACACATCTTTTGGTGGAATCTTTATATTTTAGAACCAAGTGTAACAAAATACATATTTTAAGCTTATTCTGCCATTTAACGAGTAATTATTTAATTGCGGTTAAATATAAGCCGAATATTTCTTTAAAGCATTTCCAAATAATTTCTCTGAACGAGTAGTGTCTGTTTCATAAAGTGCTATCTATGTAATGTGTTTTAAGGTATTTATTTATCTGTTTGTCTGAATTTGCTGGTGTTTCTGTAAGAAATGTAGGACCTGATAAAACATATCTATGGCATCAGTTGAGAGGCTCTTTACAATAATCTCCTACATGTTTATCTTCTTTGAAATGTAAAGAAACAATTATTAAGTTGAGAAATCTTAAGGTTAGTTGTGGAAATTCTGTCCATTTGTCAAATTGTACATTTGTCTGTCCATTTGTGAAGCTAATTTAGTACTTATCATTAGTACTTTTATGAGAAATGTGTGAATAAAATAGATCCATAAATGTGACAGGAATGAAAATGCTTAACTGAGAGATATAAATTGGTTTCCATATGTTTAAAAGATGTTAAAAATAAAGCACAAGAATTTAATTGAACACTTTAATTGAAATTGCCTTTATACAGCATTCTGAGCCCAGTTATTATGGAAATATGATTAAAGCGAGTTTATAACCTAAGGGCTTAATTTTACTTGCTACATCCAGCTCGCTAGACTTTAAGATTTCTTTTTGGATTAAATCTACACAATTATTATTATAATTATTGTTGTTGTTATTATTTTTCTCATTATGCATGCTTGCTGGTGCATATGTTTTCCTCTTCTATCTAACGACTGATGATTATTAAATAATACTGATGGAACCAGAGCTCTAAAGATTGCACACCAGCTTCCTCCAGTCCTAATGGAGGTGTGTGTGTGTGTGTGTGTGTGTGTGTGTGTGTGCAGGTGGAATGAAGGGGAATGGAGGAGCAATTATTATACACAGTGTGTGTTTGTTTGGAGATAAATGAGAAATGTTAGCATTAAGGCATATTTGAGCATTTACAGTTGAAATACAGAACAAACTGTAGAGCTTTGAAATTTGAGCAAACTATGTTGGAAATACTTTTCCATGGTTTTACACTTCCTCATCCTGCTTTATTATAATTATATATTCATATATATATTTTTTCTATAATATTTTTACATGGAGGTTAATAATCATTTAATAATCAAACGTATTACTTTTCTCTAAATAAAACATCAATGCATCATGATTTTTAAAGACATATCTATATGCGATATGAACCATAATTTACTGCAGAAGCGATATCTTAGCTAGTAAAAATATTTTGAAGGTAGTGAAATTTATGTATAGTTTGTTAATAACCAATTACAGCAAAACAAATACAGGATTATTAATCGTATTTCTAGACAAACTTAGTAAAAATTTGTGTGTTCCACTGGCTGATAATTTTGCAAGTTTTAAGCATGAATTTTTTGAAGGAGTAGACAAATCTTTTTCACTTAAAATATCTGGAAAATGTAGGTTTAATAACACTATGTTTGGTTTGTTTTAAATCTTATATAAAGAAATTGTAGATAGAATTGACTACATTCAAAATATTTTCACTTGCAATCACCTGACAGTGTTGCAGCAAAACTTTGAAAAACAAATGTTTTTGACAATACTATGTTTAATGTGTAGGAAAAAAACATAAAATTAGGATCAATGTTGAAATTTGTATATTTTGCTAGAAAATGAAATAGCAGCCCATATGCTTATAATCAGTTTCTAAAATCATGTCGTCTGTAATATCTGCTAAAACTGTATTCTGGCATAATTTTTTAATATTTATATTAAATGATATTATTATATTCCTCAGTTGTATCATGTATACACCTCAATCAAAGCTCAGTTTAGGCTAATCCAAATGACATTGGTGAGTTCCTATCATTTTAGTAATCAAGGAAGTAAAAGTAAAAACTGGAATCTGAGTGCGTATTTTGGAAAACAACAACAAAAAAACCCCCATAAAATTTATTTCAAATAATTTTGACGTTTGAACTGCAGTAACATTAACCTACATTAAGTTCTGTGTGTAATATTAGCCTGCTGTTTACAATATATATGTGGAATACAGTATTGAGTACAAATTTTGTAGCTATTTCCAAATAATAACTTTTAATATTGGTAAAAAGGGTAAATACATTATACCGGTTGCTCAAACCGAACTCACACGCTTCCCGCAGATCTGGTAATGTTGACGCGTGACATTTGTGGCTTTAGACCGGATTACACGTAATCACTATTTAAATACAGATTTGTTCATAAACACAGCCAAGGTTTTGTTGAATGTTTTTCATCTTAAGTTGTTTGCTTTCTCAGCTTTTCA
>JAQQZS010000012.1:35442494-35444994 GCA_030068045.1 Platyallabes tihoni | reverse complement strand
ATTTTCTTACGTTTTTACTTCTTTAAAAATTCTTGTCATACTGTTCAATGACTTGTTATATTTTTTCTATTTCATTCTATTTCTCTTTCATTCTCCAAAACTCTGTTTCAGTCCTTCTTTTATCACTCACTTCCTCTTCTCTTTCATTCTCCTTCACTTCCTGAACATGTTGCATTCTTTTCCTTTAAGTTCATTACGATCGTTTACCTTTCATAAACTTTTATTTTTTAACAGTCAGTCATCTCTCTCCTTCGTTTGTCTCTGTGTCTCGGCGACTCCGTCTCGTCCAGGCTGTTCTCTTTCCCCCACTGCTTAAGTTCAAAACCAGAGGATGAAAAGAAGGAGAAGAAAACACAGCCCGGGTCACATGACCAGGTCCCGCCTTCCTCTAAAAAATTCCTGATGCCCATATAAGGAAATAAAGGCAGAATGATTAAACAGACGTCGGGATGAGAAGGCTAATGGTTTCTATAGAAACGAAAAAGTTTTTTTTTCTGTTAAATGTGAAATCCTGTAGCCTGTATGTGTTTTAAATTGGAAACCTGTGTTTAATAAGGATGAAGGTGCTTTCACCTTCATTTTGAAAATGCTTCCATTTACAAAGGTTACAAATTTCAACAATATTTTTTAGATATATATTTTATTTAAACTGAATATTTTAACACAATTTGCACCAAGTTCATTTAATCAGAACGATCACATTAATGTGGCTAATAAACACTGAAAATGTTGTTTTTTTATGTCATATTTTATATTAAAAATTAAATAGTGTACCAGAATGATGTTCCCTAATAATTAAAATTATAAAATTAAATATTTAATTTAAGTAATTTATAATCAAGCAATTTCTTAACTCACTGTAAGAGAAAGGACACTAAAAGGATTACTAATTACTTAATTATTTGCTAAGAATTATTTAATATTATTCAGCTGATTTTTTATTCAAATTGTTTCTAAAAGTACAACTATTCCTAAACTTTTACAGTTTGAGCAGACGTAGTATTTTTCAACATTTTGTTTTGTATCACAATCACGAAATTATGTTAAAATTATACAAATTAAATGCACTATGTTTTACATAATCATGATTTATAGCTGCATACTAAAAAGGAAGCGGTGCATGTTTAATAACCCTTTTCGTTATATGTTTGTTTTAACTATTAACAAATTACAGCTTAATTAATAAAATCAAATAAAACACAAATGCATTTAAAATTATGGATGTAAATAGTGACAAAAATTATTGCAGTTTGTTTCCTGATGCTTTGAAATCAAAATGACAAATTGTATCTTTACACTTAAGTAAAAGTATAAAAAGTGCAAATTGTATAATTTGTGAATGGCATATTTTCCTTTATTGAACAAACTTGAGTAAAATACAGAAAGTCAAATTACATCTTAACATACAAACGCCAAAAACCCTCACAATGTTGTAATAAAGGAAGTAGCACTGTTTCTGTTTGTAATTAGAGAATAATTTTTAAATACATTTTAATGAGTATATATGTACATTAAATAGAATTTTACTTTGTTTATTTAAATTTTTTTTTTTTTAAAGTTATGATTATCAGTTTTAAACTTTAATGCTATATTTACATGCTATATTGTAAAGACAATTACAAGACTATTAAACAACAGGAATTATCCATTGGAATGTTTTTAGGTAACTTACTAATTATTTCCAAAATCCGTTAGAGCAACTAATAATTGTAACTAATTCCTTAAATGTTACTATACTTTTAAGTTAAAAAGAATATCTACTATGAAAAGACAAATATTTCTCAATTTAAGGTATTTTAAAATTTGCTTCAAAACGTGCTTGCAGTCTGTAGCAGCACAAACATGGTGTCTCATCAATAGAAAGGTTTTCACAGCTGCCTGAGTTTTTGTAGTTGAAAGAAGCCTTAACCCTTAATCACATGAAGAACCACATTTGGTAACTTTTAAGTTCAAGTATTTGTACCTACGATATGTATTTTTGCACATTTTATGTTTAAATAAATGCCTTCATAATGACTGCCTTCAACCATGATACACATATACTGTAGTATTGCTCTAGACAGGTGAAGGATGATATATCTTCACCGACCTTAACTTCACTGACCTTGGTTTGCAACATAAAAATGACAGTGAAAAAAACAAAAAAAACAAAAACAAAGTAAAATAAAATAAAAAGAAGACTGAAATTTATTTTATTTTATTTCAGTGACTGCACCTATAAAGGGTTAGTACTAGTTAGCTCTATCACCTTATTAGCAAAATAATTTTATGCTCTTTGTTTTTCTTACATTTGGTTAATAAAGTTTCTAGACAGAAAAATAAAGTGCTTGATGGAACATTCCAGAGACTCGTTTAGAGATTCACTGTAACAAATTGATGTAAATTTACAGGACTTTTTTTTTTTTTTTTTTTTACAGTTTCCAACTGTTTTTTCGAAATACTGCACATTACTGTAAAAGAAACAGCATTACTGTGATTTACAATATTTAACTGTAAATAT
>JAQQZS010000012.1:35423489-35435415 GCA_030068045.1 Platyallabes tihoni | reverse complement strand
ATTTGGGAACGCCAATTAGCCTAACCTGCATATCTTTGGACTGTGGGAGGAAACTGGAGTACCCGGAGGAAACCCACTTTTTTCTTTGTTTCCTTCGCATTGGACATTCGTACATGGAATAAAAAAAAAAGATTTACACACACACACACACACACACACACACACACACCCACACACACACACACACACACACACACAAAATCTGTTCTGCTGGTCTATATTTAGACGTCGCCAGTGATGTCACTGCACTGTGTGCCGTGGCAACCGCAGGCTCCATGGTAACGCGTATAGGGACAGAAACGGCGCTGCTTTACAGTACGTTTGTGACGTCAGATTTAGGCTCCAATCAGCAGATAGAGATTTGCCCTGTCAGATTTGGATGTAAATGCATGCATAGGCATCGTCTGTATCCCCTGTAACCCAATGCTAATATACAATAGATTACTCTTACAATATGCTAATAAGGTTAGCAGAATGCAAAACAACAAAACACACAGTGTCGTGCTATTACAGGGAAATAATCAGCAATGTGGTGTGGCGTTGTGTTGAAGCAAAAATATCGGATATGATTTTGGCCATGAAATTAAGATTACAATTATTCAATGACATTTCACACATTTTGTACATTTACGTGTACAGATGACGTTTACTGAGTGCATTTAAAAAAAAATCTCAGAAATGTAAAGTTTTACATAAGATGTCTATACAGCACTGACACTTGAGACTCCCAGACTTCAATACGGGTTAAATAAGTGCCTTCTTATTTTTCGAGCCCTAGTATACAAGCTCCTGTGAGCGAACCGTTTCCATAGAAACGTGAACGAATTAAATCTAATGTATTTATATGATCTTGCAATTTGTGACTAGCTTGAATTCACTAAGAGCCACATGTTCATCATTCTTCTCTCTCTCTCTCTCTCTCTCTCTCTCTCTCTCTGTCTCTCTCTCTCTGTGTGTGTGTGTAGGTGTTATAACTGTGGAGGTCTAGACCACCACGCTAAAGAGTGCAGTCTGCCGCCTCAGCCAAAGAAATGCCACTACTGTCAGAGCGTGACCCACATGGTGGCCCAGTGTCCCCACAGGGGGGCGCCATCCCCCTGCAGCTCTCAGGATCCCCGGCAGCCCCGAGACGACACCCACTCTTCATCTCCGGAGGACACGCCTCCCACCTCTCAGCGCTGGAGGACGCCTCGAGACTGACCACGTGTGTGCGCGCGTGTGTGTGTTTGTGTCTTGCCTCTAAACTCTGACCTTTAACCTCATTCTGAGAGAGCCTGGATCCAGCATTGTCTACCTCACACGCTCGAGGAACAAGGGAGGTCCTCGCTTCCTGCGCAGCTATGGCTATGGCAACGGCCAAGTGTGTGTATGTGTGTGTATGTGTGTGATAGAACCCCGACTAATTTGCCCTCTATGCAACTATGGCACAGGTTATCAAGGGGGTAACTGAATGTGTGTCTGTGTCTGTGTGTGTGTGTGTGTGTGTGTGTGTGTGTGTGTTAGGAGATTTGCTGTGAGACACTGAAGTGAATGTGAATCCAAATTCATAGTCATCGTCACATAAACCTCATGACGTCTTCGAGCTGCTAATTTCGATCAAACTGCTACTATGAAGAGTTACGAAGTTACAATCAACGTTTTTTTTAATTTTTTTTTTTACATTGACATTCCTTCACTTCCACTTGAACAAGCATGATCATTGACCGAGCACATCGGTTACACGCTAACGCTAACGCTGAAGCTACAGATCATTGAATCATAGCACACGGCTCGCTTCGAGAAACACACTCGGGGGCATTTCTCCTTTATGAAAGTGGCCAACAAAATGAGACAAAAAAATAAGGCTTCACGTCATTTTGGCGGTTGAAATGTTTTTTTTTTTTTTTTTTTTTTGACGTACCCAACACAAAGCAGTCAAATTCCATCATCTTGGAATTGATCCTGTGACAATCACTTGTCAACATTTTTTAAAAAGCCCTTCGCTTACAATACTACATGAAAATGATACGATTCATCACCTTAGCAAAAAAAGACAAATCAAAGCAAAAAATCAATTCTCCCCATTTTTGTGTGGAATAAACTTCAGGCTACGTTCACACTGCAGGTAAAGGTTAAACAAATACATGCATTTTTTCTTAGTATATTATTATATATAAATCTGAACCTAACTGCAGTATCTTTGCTTACTTCTGGTAAAGGTGTGGTTTAAAGATGCATTTGTTTATTTTAATGTAAATCTTTTTTTCTGTACTCCAAAATCAGATTTTCAGTAAGAATGTTTTCTCTTCCTTTTGATTTTCTAACATTAAAACAACAAAACCAGAGCAGAGATCTGTGAATGCAAAATGTAATTTTAAGAAATCTAATCTAGAGAAAATAAAATGGCGAAAAACACGCATTTCATTGTGTAATTATAATTTTTTAATTCTGCGTAATTAATAATAATAATAATGTAATAAAATGTAAAAACTGTAAAAAATAAAATACAAATAAAAAGTCATACAAATCTGCAATATGCAATTTCAAGTTGCCTAATTAGGTGAAAGCTCTGGTCAAATATTTCTATACATCCATTATCGAAAATAGTTTAAGATTAGATTCGTAGCCTTTTCCTTGTTTACTTGGCGTGTGGCCTGTTTTATGATGCAAATTAAAAACATTTACATTTATTTTTCCAGACCTGTGTACTGAGAAAAGTAGAAATTCTTCCATTTACAATTTAATTAGCAAATATATTCTAAAGTCAAAACTTAAATAAAGGTTGTTGCACATGTTATAAAAATTGTTATGAAGAAACATGGGAGCATTTTGATTTGTTTTGAGCTTTAAATTTGCAGTGTGAACATAGCCAAAGTGTGTGTGCGTGAGTGCTAATCTGTTGCTGTGAGTGTGCATCTCCTTGAGATTAGCTCAGAATTAGAATGGAAATTCCAAAATTCCTGGCTTCTGAGACTTACGATGAGCAGGACGAAGACATTTTACGTCTGTTTTCTATTCTCGCGTAGTGGCCGACGGGACCGCCACTTAAATGTTAATATATGTGCTTAAAAGATTATATGAAAGTATTGAGAGTTATGTATGTAAAATCTAGATAGATAAAGTTGTTTGTTTTTTTTCTAGTGATGGCATCGAGTCAAAGCCAAATGGCATGTAATCTCATTCAAATTCATGCGCAGGGACTAACATTGTCATGAGTTAACAGCCAACAAAGCAAACACACACTAGCTAGCTAACGGCGTCTCTTAGGATCTTTGTCCTGATGTATACAGATATTGTTGAAAATGTAGTTTGTACGGCAACGCAAAAACGATATCTGACGTGTTCATATAGGCACGCCAACCCAGTAGGTGGCGATAGTAAACACCTGAAAAGTAGCTTTAACAGAACGCGTATTGAGCAGTAAAGCAAACGCAAGCTTAAGCACAATGATCGCACGAATATTACCACAAATTTACACCCGCAGGGGATGGGTAGTAATACCGGACACAACAGCGATCAAGCCAACAAAGCAAAGTTAAATATTATGTTTGCAGATGAAAAATTTCAAAGCACAAAGTATTAACCTAGCACATTCACAGCACTCGATTTTCCGAACGTGAAAACCGAAAATGTTTCATTTTGTCTAACTTTTCACAACAACACATGGATAAATGATGTTTTCAAACATGTCCACGTTCAAGGTGACAATGCTAACTCGCACAGTATATTTGTTGAAATAACGACTTAATACTAGCGCAGATTTATTTCGGAGCTCTTTGTCGATTCTGTGCACTTAATCAAACCTCGGATTATCGCTGATTTCACCTTTTTGGAATAATTTACTCAGTGAACTCTATGCCTTTGGGATCTCAAACATGAAGTAGCTTTTTTTGGTAAAAAAACAACTGGACTGTTATGAAGTGTGTGAAGGGGCAACAGAGCTCACACACTGCTTACTGTGTCTTTGACATTGATGTATTATTCGTTAATATTCCTAGCGAGGGACTCTGACTCATCACTAACTCCATCCTGTCACTCTTAACACATAGTCAGGAGAGGAGTATTTGCTGGGGTATGTGTGTGTGGATGTGTGTGCGCGCGCATGTTTTGACGCAGGGAGAAAGACAGTGCTGCTTTTCATAATCACTTGAACTGCCGCAAAAACATAAAACAAAAAAACGATGACTCTTCTCCGACCACACTGAATGTGAAAAACTTGTTGAACTCACAGCCGGTTACATAAACCTTGTGTAAAATCTTGTGTGTCAACAAATCAAACAAGACACCGTATACCGTATTTTCCGGGAATATACCTCACGTGTTTATTGGTGAGGGAATGGACCCTGGTGTTACTTTTGTGCTAAGATAGCGATATAAGTCTACAGAAGTTTACAAAGATCATTTTGTTTAAGGAATTGCAAACATTAACATACTGAAAGAGCTACTACAGCAGCACACAGTAAAACTACAAAATCATATCCTGTTTCTTTTTTCCGAAACTTACCATGGATAAGAAAAACCCGCAAAGACTAGTAGTCACCTGTTATTCCTAGCTAAGTCCTTAGTACCAGCTATCTAGCTTAAAGTTTAACTCAGCTGTTTGTTGAAAAAATGCTAAATGGAATATCTAATGTAAGCTTGTAAGACTAGTACTTAGCTGGAGCTTAGGAGTTAATTCAGTTAGCTAGCTAACTCAGTTGTCTTAACCATCTGATGTAGCATATTTTCCCCAAATCTATTTAAACTAGTGAGCTAACTAACTTTCTTTCTCTACCCTAGCTAGCTACTAGTTTTGCCTCTAGAGTCTGCTACATAATGTGGTACATTTTACAACAACTTTTAAAGAAAGCCAGATAGAGCTTAGCATTAATGCTAGTTATCTAAGTAAAATGTTTTTAACAGGTCACTATGATTTGTCCTGACACTGAAGCTGGCTTGCCACTTAAAGATCTCTAGAAGAATTTGAAGAACGGTAGGCTCTAGCTAGCTGCAAGTCTTGCATGTTTTCACTCGATACACAGGAAGAGACTAGTTTGATTTCTGGAGTTTAGACTAGTAATAAAAATAACGAGCTAAAACCCGAGCAGCCAATTACTTAGCTAGCTAGCTTTGCTGCTCGCCAGTGAACGAATGTTCTCCTGATTTTCGTAATTCTTCGTCTTCAGATTAACATGTCCGTCTTCTGGAGAATACGGTATACGAACTGGGTTTTTAAACTATAAAACTCTATTTTGGTATAGACGTGTATACCAAAGATGATGACTGTGCTGAAATCATTTAAAGTGTGGAAGTTCTACGTTATACTCACTAAACAAAATGAAACAAACTGACGGTCCGACACTGATGTGGCACGCAGTGTACTGACCCCACGTTTGTTGTTATGTTTCCTCCGTGTTCACGTGTGCGGTCTATTTAATGGTTTGAAAAAACACACAAAAACCTGCAATCTGAGAGAGCACAGTTTTATTATACTGCATATTTTTTTACCCACGATTCCTCTCAGGATGAACTTCTCTCAGGGAACGAATGGAGTAACTGAACTGATCGTATTCTCTTGGGAAGACTGCGCCGTTTTTTTCCTTCAACGCGAAAACCTCATCACTGTTGATTTTCCACACATGCAGTACAACACGTGTACTGAGCTTTTAACAACTACCTCTTTGAGTTATACATAGTCATGCAGTCGCGATCTTTTTGGGCTTTTTTTTTTGTTTGTTTCATGGGGTTTTTGCTCTTTTTTTGTTTTCTGTCATACTTACATATGAATGTTTTATTTAGGTAAGATAATACGTTTGTTTACAGCAAAAGCCTACCTCATTTTCTCTGTTCATCTCGGCCCATGTGAGGCTCTGTCCTGATGTTTTTGAGCCTGTGTAAGTGGGGAGAAAATCAGACAGAGCACTGCATTCATTTCTGTTAATATCAGGCTTTGGCCATTTTGCAGTAAAACATGTCTTTATACAGAAAATATTGACCTGTGTGTTTTGTGTATAAAGCTGGACATACGCTACATGGATGCTAAAAAAAAATAAAATAAAAAAAAGTTTTGGAATTTTTTTAAAAATAAAATTTGTATTTAGTTTTTACAAAATTTTAACATTCATTTGAAAATCAGTTTTCCTTTAGTTAGACTACAGGACTGTTTTCAGTTGTTCTGGCACAACGATATGGCTTCTCTTTTAATAAAAGTAGTTCATGCTGGCAAAAATTAAAGCATTAAAACCTTTCAATAATGCTGGGATATAAAAAAAAAGGATTATTGATAAACACAGTAGTCTTGATCCAGCCCTCATTTCTTCACAGTTTGCTTCCAAAGAACCAGATTTTCTTGTATCTTGATGTAGTCTTGTGGAATAGTGCTTAGAAGGGCTATTCTGTTTCTCATTTTCAGTTCAGTGAATCATTCAAGCATGAAAAAGTTTCTAACATAAGGCCTGAACCAGTGAGAAACAGGTACAGATGATGACAGATGATCAGGCTGGTGATTAGTAAACTGCTGATGCTGAATGCTGAGTTGTTGGAACCTGTCAGACTTTTATTCCTGTTTTATTTCATTTCATCTACATAATTTAATTTAGTTTAATATGAAGAATGGTGCAGGGGTAGAGGCTGTGAAGACTTTTGCACAGTATTTTGGTGACACAATTCATGTCAAATTTTGCTAGTGAAATTCATATTCAAATTTTTGTAAGAACATCAGAAAATGTTAGAACCCACTTTCAGTTATTTTGATTTCATATATTCAGATACATTATTGAACTGAAATTTAGTTATTTCGAACTATTTCAGTTTAAAGCACAAATTTTATAGTCATATACTATGGTCTAGTATAACTCACTTTAAAAACAGGAGACATTTGATTGAAAAAATAAAACTTGTGTATCATAGCAGAAGGAACCTAAATAAAAATAAAAAACTTTTTTTTTTTTACTTTAGCAGATAATAGTTAACCAAAAAAAAAAAAAACAGAAAAAGTGACATATTTGGATGGAAAGCTTGATTATGTACGCCGAAAGTGCTAGTGGTGAAAAAGTTCATCTAATTACAATTCTTTAAAAAAAATTTAGCAAAATTGACTAAATATACAAATACTAGCAAAAATTTTGCTTTAACTTTTGACAGCATGAAATATTTTTAAATTAAGTGTTTCTATGTATAGTTTGCTAGAAATGTAAAAAAAAACAAAAACAACATCCTAACATTCCTGCAGTGTTTGTCCAGCTTTAGTCTTTAGTTGAAATCTATAATTGCTGATTTTACTCCACATGAACAACATCTAAGGTTGGAATGATAAAACGTTCTCGTATGTACTCGAACTATTTTCTTCAAGTATGAAAGTATTAATTGTCACTGAAGGTAGAGAAACTAACTCAGTCTTATAGGAAGTGCCAGTAAGTACAGAATTGGTTTTATGTTTTGTCACTGGAGTGCCTGTTCTCATTGCCATGAATGAAGTTGGATCATTTAAACGCTGCCTTTAAAACAAAAACAAGGAAACGGCCTTTAGTTTTCTTGCATTTTCATTTGATGTAAACTGGTTTTCTTTTCCTCACATTAATACCCAGTTAATGAAATAAATGGGTAGGCATATCCTGACACAAAATGTTTACGATAAATCATGCTAATTGCTTAATTTTTTATCATGATTTACAATATTATTACTATATTATTTATAAATTTATCTGTACTTTAATTTTTTTGTCACAGTTTACTATTTAGACAAACCAAGCATGTCAGCTGACTCATTAATGAGAAATAGGGAAATAGACCATATTTTAAAGGATCCATGATATTAACAATATTTTAATATAATGGTGTGCTGTTTAATCAGATATCATGGCTAAACATGTAGTATTATATTAAAAGTTCATCTACTTTTGTGTAAAATGATTCCAATTTGTTTTTTTTTCTTGGAGGAGTACAAATACATCAGTGTATTTTTACATTCAGAAAAATAACTGCTCATGTGTTTAAAGCTGGTTTCAGCATCAGGTTGTTTTTAGCTCAAAAGGCATTAACGCAATAAATAAATTGAGATTTTCAGATTTGTTTGTTAACCTCAACAAAATGATCTGACAACAAATAGCATGATTTTGTAATGTAAAACCAAGCAGTTTTGTTTCTGGATTTTCTTTAAAACTCCATCCTATAATGTTATTGAATGAAAATTATATGATTCTATATATTGTCAGTTCTATTAAAAGAACTGTGTAACATAAAGTACTCAGTGTTCCCCTTAACACCAAATGTAGTCAATCCGCCAAGATATTTTGAAGTTTAGCCTGTAACTGCCAATTCAGCATTGTACAAACTGCATCAAAATGTATTAACCGTGTTCTTTGTACAGGGCTAAACTGGTAGCTGGTGAGCTACTGTATAACCTGCTTTACATCTCTGGTCTGTTAGCTGCTCAACATTTGGAATATTCGATTTTTCTGATTAGCACTTGAACATTAACAGCGGTTATTTATTTATTTTTTTTATGTTTGTTTCCACCTTCAATAAAAACCCTATAGTCATGTGGACTTGGGATTTCCAGAATCAAAAGTTGATTTCTTTACAAAAGTCTACATGAAACTTGGGCTAATAAGCGCACTAATGTTCACTGATTGAATTTATTGATGTTATTAATTGGACCTTGCTGAAACTGTATTACAGGCAGTACACCCTAATCAACTCAGTGCTAGCTGAACGCTCATGATGCCTTCTCAGTGCTCATATTATACCATACTCACTGTAGTCTTTAATTTTTACACCGGTTCAATTAAAGCACTGATTTTGTCCCCCTTATTTTAAATGCATATCACTCAAAATGTATCCTCATTATTTGCTCTGTGAATCTATGGATTTTTGACTATGTTTAATTGTATTACTTGATTCAAATTAAAACCTGCTATATCAACATGAATAGAGTGTGTTGCGTTGTCGATGATTAACAGGGACTGCGAAGGAATCACAGTTTCACTCATGACCAATTTGATAAAAAGGGTGTACACCCTTACAAAAATAAAATGTTTGCAGTAAGATTTCAGCAAATGTGCTACAAAACATTTTGCTTGCCACAATTTTGCTAGGATTTGCCATTTTTTGCCATTAGTGGCAAACACTATATTTTATATATATATATATATATATATATATATATAATATTTTCAATATTCTGCATTGCTTCATTGCATTGGTAATACATATATAAATATGCTTGACACACAAGGAAAGAAGGAAGGAAGAAATAAAAACACTTGCTTTTTGCAACTTTGATTCTTTGGTTTTGGCTGAATGTAACTGAACTTAGACAGCAGATATCTTATTCATCAAAACGTTTCATCAGTTAAGTCAAAATAAATGTTTATACGTTATTTACGTAGCAGCAACCCTTTACCATGATTGCGTTTCCTACATTTTTACAGAGTAATGTAATTTTTACACGGTCCCTATTCACTTGACAGCAATCACTGCAAGTATGAACAACTTCTAGTGATCCATTATGGTAGCTCCATTATTATACAAGTGAATGTTTAGTATGTTCCCCATCCATCCATCTAGGGACCTCTGTGGTATAATGAGGCCAACGGTGATCACCATTGCATTTATTCCCATTTTATGACTGTGGTAGGACCTCTGGTCAACATTCACGCACACATTCAGACACTACGGGGAATTTCGGAATGCCTATTAGCCTAATCCGCATGTCTTTGGACTGTGGGAGGAAATCCTGAGTAACCGGAGGAAGCCCATCAAGCGCGGGAAGAACATGCAAACTCCATGCACACGGAATCGAACCCGGACCCTGGAGATGCAAGACCACAGTGCGAGCCACTAAGCCACCATTCTGGGTTAGTATGTTAAAAAAAAAAAAATTTTTTTTATTTATATGTGTAGGTTTTATGCATACTGTATATGAAAAACCTGATGTATATAAGTAAAGTATTTTGTTGTTTATAAATACACTGCACACACGTCTTTAGTCATTGTAACTGACGAATAACTCACAATAGAAGAAAGTAATTTTAAAATGAAACTATAAAGATTTATGTTTTTAAATACAGATAAAATGAGGCATGTACTTATATATCATCATAACATGATGAAATTGTTTTTTTTTTTAATGTCTGCTTGCACAGACTGATGAAATCAGTAATTTAAGCAACATTATGGTAAAACTGATCGTAAAAAACAGGCACCTTTACATAATTTAACCTGAGACACCTTATAATTTATCTATCTATCTATCCATCCATCCATCCATCCACATACGGATCAGCCAGTATGTGTTGACCTAACACATTTGACCATTTTATCAGCCATAACATTATGACCACCTGTCTAATATTGAGTAGTCCCCCTTTTGCCACCATAACAGTAATGCACTGTATGTTCTGACACATTTCTATCTAAACATTCATTAATCTTTTCATCAATTTGATCTATAGTAGCGCTTCCATTTGATCGGACTGTAATGAGTATTTGAAAATTGTAATGATGCTTGCCCATCAACTTCAGGAAAAAAGGGTTCACTTGCTGTGTGATATACCTCACCCACTTCCAGCCACTATTGTAATGAGATACTGAAAATGTAGCCACTGCGGAAAGGTCTGCAGGGGGCAGGACATACCAAGAGTTACCCAAGAAAGAAAGAAAGAAAAAAAAACTGAACTGGTGATAGGGTCATGGGTGGCCAAGGCTCACTGATGCACATGGGGAGTGAAGGCTGGGTCGTGTAGTCTGAACCAATAGAAGAGAAGCGCTAGTAGTGTAGGGGAAAAGGTTAATGCTGGGTTCAATAGAAAGATGAAAGAACACACAGTGCATCACTGTTATGGTGGCAAAGGGGGGACCTACTGTACTCAATATGAGGCATAAGTGCCCTGAGAGATGTTTGGGACTTTTATTTAATTGGGGGGAAATCGACATCTAGTCTTTAACATTAATTAATATCCAATAGTTTTAAACTATTTTTTTAATGGAATTAAATACTAATTTTAACACACATCATGCTTAAACTCTTTTAAGTGGCATCTCGAAGCAATGTGCTAACAAAGATTTTTCCACCAGGTGGCAGTATCTACTATTGAATTATTCAATTCAATTCAATTCGATTCAACTCACTTCAAACACACCTGATTCAACTAATCTGTTAAGGTGTGTGTGTAGAGGAGGAAAAACAGTAAAATCGTATCTAGGATCCAGGATCAGGGCTGCGGAAAAAAAGAGAACACTATTTAATGTGGGAACATCAACAGTGCATAATAAAGAAATCTTTCATTTTTATTCATTTTGTAAATCGTGTTTGCACCCAAATACCTCCACCCCCTAACCAGCAGACCAGCAGATTGGGCCAGACACATGCCGTGTGTACTCACGTCTCAAGGGTTGTAGTTTGGTTATGCTGCAACCGAACAGCAACACGTGTCATGTGAGTGAAAATGAGATTCAATTACTCATCCAGGATCCATATGAATATTCATAAGCGCTTTAATCAGATAACATGATGTCTACACCACCATGAAACGCAGAGTTAATTGATTGACTGTTAGTTTGTCCATCAATCACACAACTCAGGGCCATGCTCAAAGTGTTACTAAAGGCACACACACACACACACACACACCTACGTACACACACTCATCTCAAAGTGGCACAGCAAATGAAGAGACAGGGGCATGATGGGACAGGAGCTACAGAAAAACGACCCTGGGAAAAACAAACAACTAAAAAAAAAAACAAATCAGAGGCAAAGAAGGAGAGAGATGGAGAGAGTGACGGATGAGGAGGTGCAGTGGCCGGCAGCAAACGCACAGAGATGATTAATACGAGCAGAAATAATTGCATTTCATTAAGATTGATGAGACACCATTTAACCTCATCTCTCTTCTCTCTCTCTCTCTCTCTCTCTCTCTCTCTCTCTCTCTCACACACACACACACACACACACACACACACACAC
>JAQQZS010000012.1:35411820-35419320 GCA_030068045.1 Platyallabes tihoni | reverse complement strand
ACACTACACTATGTCGAGTCGTGCGCTTTTCAGCTCACACCTTCGTTCCTGTTGCAGTGTTTACTAATCCTTACACAGTTTAATGTCAAATTTCATATCACTCCCTCACTCATTCACTGTTTATACAGCTTTATCCTGTGTACGGGGTCGCGGCGGGGTCTGGATCCTATCCCAGAAGACAGACGGGGTTCACCCTGGAAAGTTGCCAATCCATCGAGGGCACACACAAATACACATACATACAGTACACACACACACACACACACACATGCTCATTTTGGGAACGCCCGGAGGAAACACTGGAATCATGGGGAGAACATGCAAACGTCATGCACACAGACCCCATGATCCAAATCTGACCCGAGTAGCTGGGTATGTTCTTCCAGTTTATTTACGGTTATGTAATGATTGTTAACATTAGTAGTTATTAGCGACAAACACAACGAGATTGGTGCAATAGGAAATCCGTTGTGTGCAGTGTGCAGATGAGAAATTTACATGAATTTCTACGTCTTCATCTGAGATTTCTGAGATTTCACTGCCGACTTCCGCCGCAAGATAGTCCATAGAGGATAAAGCATGGTGATTTATTATTTTTTTGCTCCATTTTGTTTCATTCTCTCCTTGTTGTTTCTCTCTCTTGCTCTCGCTGTCTCAAAAAAAAAAAAAGTCAACCTCTTGAAGAACGAAAGATAGTGAACTTCCTGAACTGGATGTACCGCCTTAAGGCCTGTACACTAATATCCTAAATATTAACCTCGTGCAGATGTGTGTGTGTGTGTGTGTGTGTGTGTGGTTCCATTTATAGGATTTTGCACATAATGTAACTAGCACAGACTTACAGAGCCTAGCAAGTATGTATGTGTGTGCAACACACACACACACACACACACACACACACACACAAATCTTCTACTATCGAGAAGTAATCACGTTAAAGCGCGATTAAAACTTGCTCTAATTACCTCTGGCCTCATTAAGGGAATGGAAGATGAGCGCCGAGTCATTTAGGCGACGGAGCGAGTCTGTGTTCTGCTCGGTTATTTAAAGATTTAGCTAAAGCAAACCGATCTACATTATTTAAATAAAAATGAATCACCGGGGAGTTTATGGGCCTGACAACTAACGCAGGCTGTGTGTTTGTGTGTAAGTATTACAAACAGGTTTGCAAACAACTCACGTATTTCTCATAAAGTTCTAGCTTTTTGTCCTATTTTTTATTATAACTCGATGTGCTGCACAAACCTACAATATGTGTGTGTGTGTGCGTGTGTGTGTGTGTGTGTGTGTGTGCACTGCTTGCTAGACGTGTCCTGTGGGTGGTCCCGAGTCCCGCAGGCATTACCGCGTTTTCACTCAAGGTCAAATGGTTTTAAACTGAAGGTTGTTTATTTTCCCGTCTCGGCCTGATGACATCACACACTAACGAGCAGAGATAAGTTAACCTATGGTGAACCAATCAACAGCATGGTAGCGGACATCCAGAGTCGATACTTTACCTCAAACAGCACGTCCCAAAGTGTTTTCTTCCTCTTCGACTACAACTATCGAATAATGATCACGGTTAATATTTATTTAAGAAAGTTATTATCGGTCCGAGATGGCGAGAGCTGATTAGTGTGTGGCATTAGTGCAGTGGAAAGACATGGGAAAGGCCGTTTCGAGGTTTCAGGGAAACAGAAATGCACGCACACACACACACACACGCTCACACACACACACGAACTGTTAGTTCAGTCAGAACTTCAGAAAAGTCATGCTTTGTAATAAAGTCTTATTCCAGCCCCCATCCATCTCCTGTTAGAACGGTCAGACAATGTTAACTGTGTGTGTGTGTGTGTGTGTGTGTGAGAGAGAGAGAGTGAGAGAGAAAGAGTCTGGACATTGATAAATTCCCTCCGCCAAACGATCGATAAATGTCTGTTATGGGCCTGTGATGGCCTGAAGCTAACATCATAATTATTCTGTCACACAGTGCTGCCACACACACACACACACACACACACACAAGTTAAGCGCTGACATGTGATTGGCAGGTGGACAGCTGTAACCGAGGGCAACAAGCATAGACCCACCCCTTCAACCACCCACACACGGCCTTGCGGGATATGCTGTCACATGACCATCAGAGTAACCGACAGACAGGAAAACACACACACTCACACACACACATACACACTCTGCTGGATAAACATGGGCAATCAGCGCAATTATTATGGGAACAAATCTCAAATGGTCTACTTACTTCCACCACACACACACACACACACACACACACACACACAGTTTAAAAAGTGAACATTTCCGCTGCTAATATTAAGAGCTGATAAACATCAGTGAAAGTCTTGGTCTCTGCCAATGTGTGTGTGTGTGTGTTATAATAACAGTGTTCTAGGCGTGAGAGCATGAATCTATTATTAAATATGAATTGGAACAAATCCACGGTTTAGCCCAGCTTGATTGAAAAGTCATAGACACGAACACACACACACACACACACACACACACACACACACACACACACACATTGCTAAATGTGATAAATCATTTTCACTTAACACTGATTAATTTTCTTTACGTGAAAACTGTACGTGTCTCAGGTCTTTGTGGGGACCAGACGGTCCTCAGTTTGACAGGGTTAAATCACAAACCTCACAGTAATGAGATCTTTACGATATATAGTGTCTTAAACAAAAAAAAAAAAAAGAAAAAAATGACAGTAAGTATTAAGGCGTTAATAAGTTTCTAATGAAGGTGTGTAAAGTACCATTTACTGTTATCACTGAATGCTAATGTTATTACTACTAATAAATTCTACTTACAACTTTATAATATGCAAATATTCTATTTATTACTTCTACTTCCTAATTTTGCTACTACAGCTTGTTGTTACTTACTATTAATACTATTTATTACTTTTACTCTCGAATTCTGCTACCCATCACAACTTATAACTTATAACTTACTAAAACTACAGTACTCCTTAACACTTGCAAATTGCTACTTCTTAGTAATTTTTTTAATTAACTTAATTCTTTCCCATACCATAAAATATATTTTTTTTACATTTGTACTTGAACTTTGAAAGATAACAACTTGATTTAGCTCAGACTGACTACATGAGCTTCCTATGAGTCTCAGTTGAACATTGGAGGGCATTTTGGCACAGAACGAGGATTGTGGAATTTGACCCTGATTACTTACACTACAGTTCAAAAGTTTGGTATCACTTTCTAACTCCATGGTTGCTCCTGATTTTTACTTCTTTCTACATTGTAAAGCAATGCTGGTATTACATTCAAAATATGCAATCATCTCCTTTTAACAGTTAATGTTGACATGTATCTGCTACTCGCAATCTATAAAGCCTGTAAAGCTTTATAAACTCATCAAGCTCCATTAATGAAACTGGTCCTCATGAAGACCATCTCAGGAAAGCAAGACCAAAATCTACCTCTGCTGCTGAGGAAAAGTTAATTTAGAGTCACCAGCCTCAGAAATCACCAATTAACAAACAGAATCTCAGATTAGAGCCGTTATACATTTACAGTGTAGAAAGAAATAAAAATCAGGAAAGACCATGGACTTAGAAGGGGTGTCCGAAGAGCGTTGTACGTATTGTTACTACTACTTGCTAGTTACTAATTCTTCTTACTACTTCTAATTAGTACCAAATAATACATAATAATACTGCTATGTAAGATTGCTTATATTTTGTGGCTTTGTTGGCTACTACTCCTGACTGTTTGGTACTGTTTACTACTTAAATTTAGTACTTATTATTATTATTTCTATTTACTACTATAACTTACTATTTTCACTAGTTCTACTACTACAATGTGCATTGATTACATAAAAAGACTGTGTATTGCTTCCTTTTACTGTCTGGAACTTGATTCTACTACTACTACTACTACTTTGTACTAACTAGTACGACTGCTAGTTATGCAGTACTCAACTCATCTTTAAGTATGAAAGTAGTATTGAAATAGTCTGCTTGGGTTAAATATTATACTATAATATAATAATCCAAGTTAATAGGCGCGTGAGACCATGTGATCACGGCATGAGCAGGATGCATAACCGTGTGTGTTGTCATGTGATCGAGCGAGTCTTAACCAAGTGGGTAAGTCTAATGAAACTGTTCAGAATTCACACAATCATTCACACTCAATAATGCTTTAATTACGGTCCAGATGTGAAAGGGCAACCACAACCCCAACGCCCACAGCAAGCGAACATGCTAACACAGAAGCTACCAATAGATGGCTTTTGCCCTTTGACTTTAGCTGTCCTCTGACTTTTTAAATTGTGACGCCTATTAAGATCAATGTCAACTCGACTACATGACGTAAAGGAGAGTTCAAATTAGCTCTCAAGTTGGATAAAAAGATTTTAGTAATATAATTAATGTCAGCCTGAAGCCTTTACGTATATGAGACTGAAAAGGAAAGTGCACTCACACACACACACAAACACACACCTGCCACCGGACCAAGCTAACGTGAGCTGATAATTGCTGATTATTGATTATAGATCAGCTCTATTTTTATTTGAGTTTAGGACCCTGTGGCACAGCAAACGCACACAAACACACACAGATTTCAACAGCAGCTGCTTAGGCACCCTGTGGTGTAGTGTGCGTATATATATGTGTGTGTGTAAATGTGTGTAAAAGTCAGGCTCAACCACGTGCAGCTGCTGCCACTCAGGGTCTATTGTCATGGAGACCTCCTCCCAGCCTGCACCACACAACTGCCCCATTGTATTGTGGGAGTAAAAGATTTCACGCTTAGCCCAGTTATGGCCCAGCTGCCTCTAAGCAGACACGTGTGTGTGTGTGTGTGTGTGTGTGTGTGTGTGTTGTCTCGCAT
Organism: Platyallabes tihoni; assembly: GCA_030068045.1. Taxonomy (NCBI): domain Eukaryota; kingdom Metazoa; phylum Chordata; class Actinopteri; order Siluriformes; family Clariidae; genus Platyallabes; species Platyallabes tihoni. The sequence continues at coordinate 35,414,446 of JAQQZS010000012.1, read as the reverse complement.
CTCTCAGTGCCTCCATATGTCTGTATATTTTGCGCCTGCTCCACATTTAGCTCAGCCTTTTCACAACTCATTAAGTGTTTATCTACAGGAACTCTGACGTTAGGTTTTTAAACTTATTAGCAAAGGTTTCAAATTAGCGCTATGTATTGTATGCGATGTTGCTACAACTATCTTGTTAGAAGCAGTGAAATGAAACAAATATCAAATTCTTGTATTTAGATTTGTATATGATTAGTTGTGTAAGACTAGCTGCAAGTGCTAAGCAATAGTGTTTTATATTACGGTATATTGCTTGCTCTAGCTAAATCTGATCGTACAGTACAATTAGGTAATAGTTTATTGATTTCTACGAACATAGCTTGTTTCTGATTTGATTGCTCTAACGATTAAAAGTTAACTAACTAGCCTACATGCTGCATTCAAGCATACTGAATTCTGACTGGAGGTATTTTTTCACCTTGCACAAATTACTATCTATCTTGAGTTACCAGTTAGTTACCATGTTTATCCAAAAAATAAGTATGGGAATCATAGGGAGCTCCTGATACAATATTATCATGATACCGAGATGGCGATTTGATTTGTAAAGCGATTCTGTAAGCATCACAATTTCATAAATATCCAGATTCGATATTGTTTTTTTGTCAAATTGTTACAATTCAAAACAAATTTAACAAATAATTTGCTCCTACTGCACAGTGCTGCCTGGCAAAAATGTAAATAGTTTAGACTGCACCACCTGCAGTATTATAGAGGAACTGCAATATTTTACCACCTCAAATGCGAACATAAAAGTACGTTATCTATCTATCTAGTCACCACATCAAATGGTCCATATCTGGCTGGTCCATATCTGACCTCTGAGAGAGAGAGAGAGAGAGAGAGAGAGATAGATAGATAGATAGATAGACAGATATATAGATCGAGAGATAGCCTATGAACCTATGATACACTGTGTACAATAGTGCAGGCAGATGGGAATCTGAAAACTGCACATTAACAAGCAAAAACAATCCTCATTTACTTTGAACAAATTATTTGTATTCAAGTTTTACAAAACATTGTAAACAAAATATTTCTTGTTCTTTCACAATTTTCGTTCTTTAAAATAACAAATTTAAAATAAAATTGTTAAAATTAAGAAAAGAGGCAAACTTTTCTGCTGAAAGAACAATACATGTACTTTTACAATTTTAGTAAAATTTTATTAGAAATAAGCTTAATAATATCATATTTGGTTTGTTGTTTTATTTTAGGAAATTATAGCTAGGTTTGGCTAAATTCAAGAATATTTCACTTGCTAAGATGTAATTCTATCTGAACTGTTATTGTGAATCTAGTGGTTGAGATGGGTTAAATTGCAGGAAATTACATAATAAACATGCTGGCATTTACTCTTAAATTTAAGAAACATAAATTGAATTTCATTCAAAAATATAATTTTTGCTGTTTACTTGTTTAAGCTGATGAATATTATATGAATAATTGAATATCAATGCAGTGAGAATGAATTCCAAATCAGCTGAAAATGTAAAATAAATTGATGCAACGCGACTCAAATTAAAATTTACTCTACACCAGCACATCCTGCTTAAACTCTGTCTAAATGTTTGATATGTTTTTGTCATTATGTGACTGCTTAACTCAGTTTTTATTGTTTTATTGGCAGTAAGTTGCTCGCACTGGTGTCATATCTGAAGCTCAGGCCTGGAAGGCAGATATTCATGCATGGCCAAACATTAGTGCACTGTCTCATCACAATATCATACACTCATCATAATTCCACTTATTCATAATTGAATAATCTCTCTGAGCTGCAGCCCTGCTGGGATTCGGTGCTTAACCAAATGATCTGCGTCATCTGTCATTGACTGCCAAAAAGACCCAATCCTCTCTCCTGCTGTGTGTGTGTGTGTGTGTGTGTGTGTGTGTGTGTGTGTGTGTGTGTGGTGTGTGTGTAAGTAAAAATGTGAAATATATTGTTTACGAAAGAATTGCTAAATGGTAAAAAAATAAATTGTAGCTTTTTGTTCAAAGAGAATTGCAAAGAGAAACTGCATAAAAAAACTCAAATAGCTTTCACACACGCACACGCACACGCACACACACACGTTCTTGAGTCCAGTAGGGCATTAGCTCTTTAGTTGGTTAGTTGGAGAATAAAAGAACAGATTGGTTGTCATTAAAATTTCTAATGTACAACAGTAAAATGATAAATAAATAAATAAATAAATGCATCTTAACTTTGTGAAATTCAGTGTTTAATTAACAAAACAATTTAAATTGAATTAGCAAAAAGCAACACAATTACCACAATAATCTGAAAACATTTTCAATTTACTGTGTGTGTGTGTGTGTGTGTGTGTGTGTGTGTGTGTGTGTGTGTGATGTCTTTAGGTCTTCTTGGGAAATGATCTGTTTTACCATATGGGGACATTTGATGGGTCCCAATTAGGAACAGCCTAAGGTAATGTTACTGAGATTGAAATTAGTGTTACTGAGGTAACAGTTACTGAGCTTAAAGAAATCATCACTAAGGTAAGTGTAAGGTTTATTCAAATTCAAATTCAAATTTTATTTGTCACATACACAGTCATACACAGTACGAAATGCAGTGAAATGCTTA
>JAQQZS010000012.1:35346052-35361042 GCA_030068045.1 Platyallabes tihoni | reverse complement strand
CGCTCACTCTCTCTCTCTCTCTCACTATCTCGCTCTCTCTCACTCTCTCACTATCTCTCACTCTCTCACTATCTCACTATCTCTCTCTCTCACTCTCTCACTCTCTCTCACTCTCTCACTATCTCTCTCTCTCTCACTCTCTCACTATCTCACTATCTCGCTCTCTCACTCTGTCACTCTCTCTCACTATCTCTCTCTCACTCTCTCTCACTCTCACTCTCTCTCACTCTCTCACTCTCTCTCACTCTCACTCTCTCTCACTCTCTCTCACTCTCTCTTCAAAAAAATAATAAAAAATCGCCATGATGCCTTCAGCAGGTATTAGGTAACTCACTTTACATTCACAAACCAGGTGTAACTGCACTGCGCATGTGTAAAGCTAATACAAATTAGCTCTAAATTCTTTTTTAAATTCAATTTTATTTGCTGATTTACATTTTTAACATGTAAAGAGAAAAATTATGAGAAAAACATGAGAGAGAGCGAGGGAGTGACAGGGATAAGAATGGGACATTTTTTCCTACAGTTAACACTTTTTGAAAAAACAAACAAACCTGAAATTAAAATTTATTTTTTTTGTTTTAGTTGTAAAACTACAGCATGTCAAGACCAGTAACAATTCCCCAGCTAGCATAAAGCGACAAATGCTACAGTATACTATAGCTCTTTAGGCTTACACGTCAGCTTTTATACACTTTTCTCACCACAAGCTTCAAGATCTTAAAATCTGTTCAGCGATGTGTTCATAGCAGGAGCGCAAACTTTTAAGCTTGCTTCCTTGTGATAGTTTCATAGTTTATCCAAAATATACAATAATCTCTTTTGACAAGTTGATATTGAGATGTATCTGCTCGAATCTGAGGTGCTGTTTGAGGTTAATTGGTGATTTCTGAGGCTGGTGACTCTAAACGAACGTCTCCTCTGCAGCAGAGGTACATTTTGGTCTTCCTTTCCTGGGAAGGTCTTCATGAGAGACAGTTTCATCATAGGGCTTGATGGGTTTTGCAGGTGCTCTTGAAAAAAAGGACGATTTCAGAATAGCTGACCATCGTGTTTTAAAATAACTAATAATGACTGTTGTATTACTTAATTTCATGATTCCATACTTAAGAAAACTCCAGCATTGTGAAAATAAATCTGAACATGTGTCCAAACATTTCACTGGTCCTGTAAGGACCATAGGTCTTGGTTGTTAAAAGGTTCTTCCTGCTCCGCACACTGACTGTTTGTCACCTAAGTAATCAGGACCATATTTCACAACACTTATGTGCAAAAATGCAGTTTAACTAAGACTCATATGAAGCTCCTGTAGCCACACTGAGTTAAATCATTAATAATATAAATAAAAATTATCTTTCAAAGTTACACTGTTTTTAGTACAACTAAAAATATTTCCTCATGATAATCTCAATAATTCTCCGTAATTCAAAATATAACTGTTGTTAACTATAGTGTATATTTAAAGGAAATAGCATTGCATTACACATTATATCAAAATATTCTTATCAAAATAACCCAAGATTATGCATAGTATTTGCAAATCTTTAATAACTTAAATAAAACAAAATAAGTGGTAAAAACAAATTGTGTTAATGCTTTGGCTAAATAGCATTGTAAAATCATGATAGTATTTGGTGGAATAACCCTGATTTGCAATTACAGCTTTCATGTATTTTGGCTCTCCACCAGTGAAAACATTGTTGTTGAGTAACTTTTTTTTTTTTTTTTTTTTTTTACAAAATAGCTCAGCTTTACTTGATGATTTGTGACCATCCATCTTCCTCTTGATGACATCCCAGACGTTTTCTAGAGCAAATTGCAGTGGTTTCTTATTTTCTTCCAGAGCTGTACATACAGTGTGTCCAAAGATATATATTAACGATAACAGTTAGAGTTGGGGTTAGGGTTAGAGATTAGGGTTAGGTTTGGGGGTTAGGCTTTAGGGTTAGGTTTGGGGGTTAGGCTTTAGGGTTAGGTTTGGGGGTTAGGATGAGGATACATTTGAGGTGGTAAATTTTTTAAAAGCCATTTAAAAAAAAATAAATCCTACAGGTGGTATGATTTTAAACTATTCTTATATTGGGAGGAAGCGTAGCTCCTCTTGTGGAAGGAGTCAATTATTTGCTAAGATTGCTTAAAATTTTCAAAATTGTAATATTATTGATAGAATCACAATACACATCAAATCTCATTATTGTGATAATATCATATTGACTGGTTCCTGGTGATGCTCATCCTTAATAACTTCTATCTCATTCTGGTGAATTCTGGATTTGAGTCATGTAGCGTTTTTTTTGTTTTTTTTTTTTCTGTAAAACTTGTTCTATTACTTTATTAGTTCATTGTTCCATAGTAACAATTCAACCATTCATGTTTCAGAACATTAATTTGAAACAGATGAAAAAATGCCCATTGATGATACGACATTTTCTGAACGGAAATGTTTATTTTATTAGAAGCAGTCTCCGGTGTCTGAGTTTTGTCCTGATTGGCTCGTCCACGCTGTTGCTTTATTTCAAGCTTTTTACATCGCCTGCGGCACCAAGGAAACTGCGGTTTCTAATACGAGCAGTTGTTTTTGTCAATCGTGAGTGGATATTTGGCGAATGCTGCAAAATAAAAACGAATCGTAAAAATTGCTTAGCGCCCCTTTAATCAGGGCTGACATGAATGCACAGATCAACAACAGGCATCAGTCTGGAAGTCGGTTCAAGGTTAAAGTCATAAAGGTTCAAAATGTAATGACCTTATACGAGTGACTCTGCAGAGTCGTTACACCGTTTCCTGATCATTTCAGAAATGCTCTCGCTGTACGTGTGCGGGTGTGTGTGTTGTCTGTGTTTGAAGTGAACGGGAATTAAATTTGGCAACAGAACGTGTGAGGAGGTCATGGCAGGTTACAGCAGACATCAAAGCGTGACACGGGTATTTATTAACACAGATGTTTATGAGGCAGAAAGCACACGGCAACTGAACACACTGAAAAACCAATGCAGATTACAGGCTTTGATTAATTGCATGATAAATCCATTGTGTGTGTGTGTGTGTGTGTGTGTGTGTGTGTGTGTGTGATTTTGAACTCAGCACCTCATTTTACACCCATGAGCATCAACACTGATAAAACAAGGCGTGTTATGGTGGAGTTATTGACGGTACAGATGTAGCCCTGCATTAGCAGACAAGGCTGAAAGCAAGGCTTGCTGTGTGTGTGTGTGAGACAGAGAGAGAAAGAAAGAGATAGAGAGAGAGGTAGAATCGCAGCTCCAGGGGAAATGCAGCCGAGCGGGAAATGGAGCCAAAGTTATGCGTCCAGGAAGCTGAGAGCTGAGAGCCGAGCTCGGTTAATGACACACGGACTGGATTAACCATGCACCAGATCATAACCCGACTGAGAAGTTTACTTTGTGTGTGTGTGTGTGTGTGTTTGTGAGAGAGAGAGAAAGATAGAGAGAGAGAAAAGAATATGTATTTAAATGTCCAGAGCATAGCTCTATAATCGGCTAAGAAGAAGGAACATGTCAAAGAATCTCTTCGCTTTAAAAACTTGTAAGTTGAAATCTCAGAAGGTTTTGAATAAGAGCATTCAGAGTCAAAGGTCAGAAGAATCAGTAGCTACGTTACTAAGCATGTTAGCGTTAACCTAAAGTTTTTCCTCAGGCGCTTAAAGCTACTTCAATATTAATTTTGTGGATTATTTGATTGTTCCATTGCTTACATTTTTCAGTTTCGTATTCGTATTCATCGTTCATTCATTCATCTTCTATACCGCTTTATCCTGTATTCAGGGTCGCGTGGGGCCTGGAGCCTATCCCAGGAAGCTTCGGGCACGAGGCAGGGTACACCCTGGACAGGGTTCGTATTCATCGTTTAAGTATAAATTTGCATTAATCGATGCTGTTAAGAGTACTGACGTGCACTTAGGGAAAGTACATCTGGTCAGTGGTGTAACTGTCAGTGGCTTTGCTATGGCTAGAGGTGTTGCTGTCAATAGCGTTACAGTTGGTGATGTTGCTGGCAGTGCGGTAGTCGGTGATGCTGCTGTCAATAGTGTAACCATCCATTATGTCACTGTTGATGGTGTTACGGTGTATGGTGTTGCCATTGGTGATTTTGCTGTCAGTAGCGTAACTCTTAAAGATATGACCTCATTGCAGCCATTCTGATATTTCTTACAACAGCACTCCCTCGCATGTGATATTGGATAACAGTGCACTTAAGATTGGATATCAGAAACACTTAACTGATAATGCAATTTTTCCAGGAACTACAGCTATAAACCAATCAGCTCTAGCCACTTGTGGCTTGGCTTCACAAGACATCTGGGGCTGTGATGTGGTCTCAGGGGCCGTTGCTGTGGGAAACGGTGTGGTGATTTTGTGGATCAGACTCGTTTATCTGGTCCATCTCATGGGGCTAAATCAGATTGGGATCCAGGGAGTTTGATGACCGGGTGGCCTTGGGCTTTTTGCCTGCTACTGTATGTGTGGTGGCGGTAACGTGCTGGGTGTTCTAGTGCCTTTCTATCATGTCCAGCATTGACTTTCTTCAGTGATTTCATCAATATTATCAACTGATCAATTGGATCAGATTACATGAGCCAGCCTTCACTCTCCATGTGCATCAGTGAACCTTGGCCACCCATCACTCCGTCAACAGTCCACCTGTTTTCCTTCCTTGGACCACTGCAGACCGGGAACATCCCACAAGAGCTGCAGGTTTGGAGTTGCTTAGATCCAGTTGCTACATTTTTAGTTTTCTGGTGGCTGAAAGAGGGTGGGATATATTACGGAGAAACTGATCTTTTTTTTTTTTTTTTTTACTAAAGTCGATATGTTGGAAGCAGAAAAAAATGGATTTAATTGGAATGACTTTGACAAGGACCAGATTGTGATGGCTAGATGACTTAATCAGAGCAACTCAAAACTGCAGCTCCTGGTCTGCAGTGGTCAAGACATACCAAAGGTTATCCAAGAAGAGAAAACTGGTGAACTGGGGACAGGGTTATGGGTGGCCAAGTTTCAATGATGCACAATTGGGTGTCAAGGTTGGCCCGTGTAGTCTAATGCAATAGAAGTGCTAGTGAAGATCAAATTGATGAAAAGGTTAATGCTAGTTGTGATAGGAAGGTGTCAGAACACACGGTGCATCACTATTATGGTAGGCAGTACAATATTAGGCTGGTGGTCATAGTGTTTTTTTTTCCAGAAATTCTTTAGGCCTATAATTGAGCAGAAATATAAGATAAAAAATATCATAAAAAATGGAAATGGAATCAAATAAAATTTAAATAAAACGTCATCATCCATTGTTGTGTGTGTGAGTGTGTGCATAGTGTTACTCTACATGGCACATCTCCCATCTCACACACTTTGTATCACTGCTGTTATACAGCTTTTTGTTTTCCCTCTTTTCTCTTTTTTTTTTCCCTGAATAGGACTCGCGAGCTGGCCCGGTATTAGAAATCCTCGTGCGTTTCCCGTGGGCGATGTCACGCTCTTGGGCTCAGAAACAGCTCGCACACTGCTTATTATTATTCATGACGGACTGTGTCGAGCTGTTTCAGGATGTTTGAATGCAATAATACTAATGCAAAAAAAAAGTGCAAGGATGAGAAAAAAAATAGCACCAATTGTCCACGCCTGACACTAACCAGACCGCTGGTGAACCATGCACACTTGATCACAAGGTAGGGTTTTGTGTTAAAATGGTAAATTAATGAATAATGAAATATCCACGTTGATCAGATTTAAAAGAGGGGCACACATGCACACCCTGCAGACACACGCCTCGGGCTGGAATTACGAGGGACTGGGGGTGTCTGTGAGGCAGGATAACCGTTTACACCGGGACTGATGAGTGACAGCGCTTGCACAGAGCTGCCACATTGGTGCAAAAGATGCTTCATTATTTGAGTGTTAATGCAGTGTCTTAGATCAATTAAAACTTTATTAAAGAAAGCAGTTTAGTCAATAAAAGGTATACAGACCCAATGCACAAAGCAAAGACTATAAAGGCATGGTTTGATGAGTTTGGTGTGGAAGATCTTGACCAGCCCAAACACAGAGCCCTGACCTCAACCACATTGAGCGCCTTTGGGATGAACTGGAGCAGAGATTGTGAGCCAGGCCTTCTCGTCCAACATCAGTGCATGACCTCAAAAACGGTCTACATGATGAATTCCCACAGAAACACTCCAAAATCTTGTGGACAGCCTTCCAAGCAGAGTGGCAGCTGTTATAGCTGCAAAAGGGAAACCAACTCCATATTGAAGTGTATGTGTTTGGATACAATGTCGGTAAAGATTTGGTCAAATATTTTTGTTCATATAGTGTGTGTATAAAAATTGACAAATAAATAAATTGACTTTAAGTTACTAAACTGGTTCTTGGCTGGTAAGATTAATATATTAAATTGAAGTTACCCTTAATGGTACCATTCAAGAACGAGTTCAGTACCTTAGAGTCAATTTATTAATTTGTCAATTTATTTGTTTGTTTGGAGACATGCATTATTCATCCACTTGTATAGACTGTCAGCTAAAAGGGTATTTATCAGCACTGGTCCTTGGCACCACTGGGACCTTGCTAATATAGCAAGGGTACCTTTTTTTTTATTTACTTGAGGTGCAATAGGTTTTAAAGCTGCATTATAAAAGATTATAGTTATAAAAATGTCCATTGAGTCAACATTTCAGGATGAAATATAGATGTAGAAATAATAATAATAATAAAAAATCACCAATTTATTTTATTTAGTAAATAAAAAATATTTTTAGTTAAAGTAAATAAAATAAGGTTAGCCTGATCACTAATCTATCTATCTATCTATCTATCTATCTATCTATCTATCTATCTATCTATCTATCTATTTCTAGCTTTTATTTTTTAAGGTCACTGGCGGTCGTATAAGCATTTCACTTATACACACGACTTATTTCACAGTCGTGTATTACTGTGTATGTGACAAATAAAATTTTAATTTACTATCTATGTATCACTTTTCCATTGTTATTCAGCTTTCTTTACATCTGTCTTTCTCTTTTTGTCTGTCTATCCCTTTCTCGTTTTCCTGTCTTTTCCTTTTCCTTGGTTACTCAGTCTCTGTCTGTTGTTTTCTCTCTGCCTGCCTGTCTCTTCACTTCCCACTAGTCTGTCCATTTCCCTATTTCCCTGCCTGTCTCATTCCTGGTTTAATTGTCCTTCTTCCCATTTTCCTGTTAAATTTTTTTTTTAAACAATTATTTACATGTAATTTCACCCACTGCTACCACTACCAACAACAACAACATTAACAACAATAAGAAGAAGAAGAAGAGGAAAAATAATAATTATAATAATATTTTTTCAGCTGTTTATGTATAAATCAATAGTTCATGTGTAAGTTTTGTGTTTTTATCCATACTGTTGTACAATGTTTGTATTCTATGCGTATGCTTGACAGTATTTATGTAAAAAAATTATAAACAGGTAATTTAGGTTTGGTTTATCTTATGAGCCTTAATATGGCAGTGCGCGCGCGCGCGCGCGTGTGTGTATGGAGTGCGTATGAGATGAGCGCGAGCCTTTCTGCCTTTCCTTTTCCCTTTGATGTTGTTGCTTGGAGAGAACCCTCGGCGTCTCGTGAGATCGTCACGTCGCTCGCGGACACGCGGGTGCCGCACCTGGGTCGCAATACTTTCCGCTTGAGGAGTCGCGCGACGAAACCCGCGGGCCACGCGCCTCTCATAACCCATCCCCTCAACACTCCCCAACCCCCATCCCCCCCCCCCCGTATCGCGTTACAGCCTTCATCGCGCTCGCGGGTCCCGTGATGGCCACGCGCGCTCACGCGGGGGTACACCGGAGGGCCTCTAATGAAGGACATGGGGCTCGCGCAGTTAGGTCACGATAAAACTGTCGTCTCTATGGCAACCGTCGATCAGTCAGCGCTGCTATATAATTGTGTGTGTGTGATGTATAATAATATCTAATATATATAATAATCATATATATACAGTACACGTATTTTATTTATTAAAATGTAATTTTTTTTCAAGAGGTTCATTTCTTTGTACCTGAGGTCATGCAGGTTTAGCACCTTCTAGCACTCTTCTACTGAGGAAACATTCAGTAGAATTTAAATATGGACCTAAAGGTATAAAATGTGCACTAAAGTTACTTAATTGTATATTTAATAAGTAGAAACTATTTATCATGGTATATATTTGATGGTGTTTTATAAAACATGGTAAAGAGGTACCCTTGATGCGATGGTTCCAGTGGTGCCCAGGAGCATTGGAGATTAGTACCGCTTTTCCTGACAGTGTCTTCAATGTCATAAATAATGCATGCCTCCCAACCGAACAAATAACCGGGCTCTGAGGGGTAAAGGTACCAAACTGGGTCTTGGATGGTACCATTAAGGGTAACTTTGGATTTGCATCTTTTTGAATAGATCATCTTTTGCACCGTGAGTGGTACCTTTAATTTTTGTCAGATTTAAGTTCTACGCTGTTCTACATTATGTCTCTCAGTCTGAACAGCCTCGGTGTAAAATTAAAGAGCTAAATATTACTTCAGCTGCTTATTTCATTTCCTACATACAGACGGAGAATTAAAGATACCAAGCTGAACTCACTTTGTTGCTGGGTTGGTACTGTTTAGAATTAGTATCTTTAAAATTTTGGCTACAATTTATAACAAAAGTACATGGTTGGACACTGAAAATGTATAGAACACCTTTCTAGTGACAGTACAATTTGATACCTTTACCTATATTTCAAAAAACAACAACTCTCAAACAAGTCTCAAATTCTGCTGTTTCTTTAACTTCTGGAATTTAAATTATTTTTTTTAGGTTCATTCAAAGTCAGATTTGATCACACACAAATGTATTTTTTTTTAGGTGACATTGTGTCTAAAATGAACAAGTATTATCAGGAATATATTGAATGATTCAGAATGACTATCCTCAGCATGATGACACGATGGATTTTCGATTAGAGCATGCTATCCGAAATGATGTTTATCATTTGAACCTCACTGCAGATAATTATAGTAGAATATGGAGTAATCGTTACAGAATAATCAATATTTAATTTTCTCCATCGATTGTTTAGAACTGTTTGTTTTTTGGTGCTCTACCTGTAAAATAGAGCTGCTTTGTTTGTGCAAAATACTTAACCTTTAAATCGATAGAATGCTGTTGTTCGAGTTATTAGCAATGAAGATCGGCTTGGAAAGGTTTTATTTTTCACAGAAATCCTGAAATCCAATTATAAAAAATTTTCCATCCTCCATGCTGAATAATGACACGATTCTTCCGAGACAACACTAGAGCAAATCGTGTTTTTTTTTGTTTTGATAATTTGCATGAAATGTAATAATGTCATGCGAATCAAAAGCACGAGCATACGCAACACCTGACAATTACAATAAAACACATGATTTATTCCTTATTTTGGTATATAAATGAAAATCACTGGACAAAGAACCAACTTCTACCCTTCACCAAATAACGAGTTGCCTATGGAAAAACAAATCAAGGAAAAAAAAAGAAACAAAATAAAAATATAAAAAACGAGAAGCTATCTATAAACCAAGCGTTCACCCACGCACAGGAACACAGTCACAGACAGACGAGCCAGCTGCTCCTATGTACAAAACCTCCATTTCTCCATAAATTAGGCATAAATTAAATATATATACATACAAACATAAATTAGAAGAGACTCCTGGTCTGACAGAGCCGCTGTTCGACAACATCGTGAGGATTCAGGCAGAAAGAAAGAAAGAAATAGAGAAAGAGAGGGGGTAAAAGCTTAATCTACATTTCCATGAACATCTCTGGATAAAATCTTTTAGCATTGCTGATCACAAACTTGACAATTTTTGATAAAACAAAACTCATATGCAAGGATATGAATAATTTGAGTAACAAATTTGGATGAAAATGTGAAAAGAGAAAAGTTTCTGCATAAATACTGTGTAATGATGAAAATCATGACTGCACAACAAAAAGCTCTTTAGGTTCTGTTTTTTTTTTTTTAATATTAAATGATTTAAATTCAATGTTCTGCCAATAAAATGTGAAATTATTTCTTGCTTTGTTTGATATGTCTGTGAAGAGATTGGGTACTTGCATTCTTTTCTAATTAAATCAACAGATTTTATTACCAGCACATTAAGTGAAAAGTAAAATATCTGAATTTTATAGTCCTGATTTTGATTGATTCTTTTTAGCTAGCAAGACAAAGACCCAACAAAGTTTTTTTTTTTTTTAAACTGATTATCTACAGAATTATTCATGTTGGCTGAACAATAGACGGAATGATGCTAAGCTCAAAAGTGGCAATTTGGAACAACGTCTGTAATTTAGAGATATAAAATTAGACGGAAACATGAATTTCCTTTTTCCTGTTGTTGTTGTTCTAGCTATCTAATGAACATTTAGTGATAGCTTTACATATCTAAATATACAGCAAAACCCATAGAACATTAAGAAGTGTTGCTGGGTTTACTGCAGATGCTTTGAGCAGTCATGTTGATATGACATCTTGTGCTGAACGTTGAGTCAAAGGGAACGTTGGTCAAAGTTGGTTATTTAATTTGTTTTTTCAAAAATTTCCAGCGAAACATTTGCCCACTGTATAGCAATATTTATTTCTATACATCACCATGAAAGTGGTGTAAAATACTTATCTGTATAACACTTTATCCAAATGGACGCCAATCCAACACTTATTCAGTAGTTATAGTGGATAGAAATAAGTATAGCCGTTTTTTTATTTCTGCTTTGTTAGTTTTTCTGTGTGGTAAATTTTTTCAGAAATTCATAATGAGCACCTGAATAGGCAGTGTGTAGCTCAGGTTGTGATGCTCAAATCCCAGAAAGCCACCACTGCTTCTAAAGCAAGTAACTTTAACTCTCGACTGCTCAGCTAATATCATTAGTTGTTGCATAGGATTCTGCTTTAGCTCAAAGTCAATGTAAAACACTAACCGTGCAGGGTGTTTTATTATGAATTGTGAAGTCCTAGGTGAGATGATGTTAGAGTAGTGAGTGTTCAGTGTTCTAGGCTCAACCCAGATTCACAATAATACACATATCTGATTATAGATATAGCGGATGTCCAGTGGTTCAAATTAAAACTGATATAATGGTGGTCCAGTCCTGAAAACTCTATTTCATCATGAGCTAAATGGGAACATGGTGAAATTTCCTGTATTCAGAGTTAAGAAAATGTCCTTATGCTTGTTTCAACACTCTGAAGTAGTTCATTGGTCGAAATAAACACTCAAGTCATGCCTTCGTATACAGCAAAATCAAGAGAAATAACACAGCTTGGGTGACGGGACAGGGTTCAAGCGTTGTTCAAAATAAAATCAGTTCCTCTCTTTAGCGTCTCTGGTTAGAGGCTGGACAGTGGAACGATGGCCTTTTTCTCAGTGAGATACCACACCTGTGTCTATTTGTCGTTCATTGTTAATGTCTTTTATGATAAAATGCGTTTAAAATGTCACCAGACTCGCAAGTTCCTCCACTTTGCCTTCTTTCTTGTCCTCTTCATCGATGCATCATCTCCTCCCTTCCCACCCTCACAAGAATGTAAAACAGAACATCATAAATCTTGAGTACAAAGAATCTCTGGACATATCTGATAAGTGGTGCTCTTAGAGCCTTTTCTTCTTTTCCAACATTGTGCCTCATTTCCTGTGTTTCTCGTCTTTCTCTCCTCCTTTCGAGCCGTCGGCCGAAGTGTGCCGGTTGGAGGTCTGGTTGTTGATGAACATCTTGTCAAGGCCCTTGAGCGCCTCAGTCAGGTAGTTCTGGAGTGCGGTGAGCGCGGCGCAGATGGCCGGCGAGCCAAAGCCGTGCGTGATGAAGCTGAAGTGAGACAGGCAGCTCTGAATGCCCGGCTCCAGGATGGGCGTCGGACGAGAGTTCCCAAGCGGAGTGCGGTCCTGCGCTAACAGGTCTGTGAACTCCTTACACAACTGCCTGAGTGGAAGAAAGAGAGAAGAAGGTGTAACCATCATCAAAAGCTAATGGCATATTGTGCACAGAGTGTGAAATATCTAGAAATGTGCTCTTTTATAGTTTTTTAAGTGTTGTTTAAATGCACAACAATGTTACACAACATGAAAAAACTTTGGGAAGTGAGATTGACAGACACAGAGGGCCTGCCTCATTTCCACAACTCTTTATAAAATTTATAAGTATGTTATAGCAAATTTTACTGAAGCAGAGATATGCATTATTATCACCTTTAAACAATATTTACCTGAAGCATGCTGTTAAATACACACTGTATAGTTACTATTATTATAACAAAAATCTATACATGCTTTCTAAATTGCCATTTATATTAGAATATCAGCAACCTTCTTTGCTCTGCAGGTGAACTAGAAAGTCATTTATTTTCATAGAAATTCTATTTAATTCAGTTTATTTATCAGATGAGGACTTTGTGGCTAACCATTTATGGTTTATACTCATTCTGATACTTTTAAACCCAGGTCCAATGTGTAGTACAACATCCCATGACATAATTAACAATTCAATTAATTGTAATCACTAATCCAAATAATATAATCCAGTCAAAGCAGGTGACTTCAGAACAAGAGTCAGCGTCAGTCTTTGGGTCAGAATGAGTCAGAATCAAAGCGAGAGTCAGAATTAGAGTCACAGTTACCAGTCAGAATCTTATTTGCTAAGACCAAGTAAAAAATACTGACTCGTATTATTTTACAGTATAAGTCTGTAGTTAGTAACAGGAGAGATTCCTCTGCCTCTGCTTTTTGTTATCTCATCCATAGACATCTAAAAGGTAAACTCTGACCTTAAATCAATACCTACTGTGAGAAATTTGACTGATTTGACCCGTGCCCTTAAATAACAGCAAACACTAGTATACATAACTACATTTCAAACCCACCACACTCAACCTTATTCACTGCTATATTTTCTACAATTGAATCATCAGAGATTCTAAACAGAATAGAACAAATGTTTCATATTTGAAGTGTGAAATGTGAACAGGATTTAAAATTTCAACATAAAATGAATAGTATAGACATGGTACCTTAGACCCTTAAAACAGAGTTAAAGTACGTCATTGAGTTCTCTTTACTACAGCATAATAGATGACCTTGAAATGGTTTCACCCCAGTGACAAACCTCCGATTCTTAATTACACTTTGGAATGAATAGCAAAGGATCCGCCCAATCGTTCAGGGAGACCCGTGAGTTCAAATCCTGACAATGCCACAGCGATCCGTGCCAAAATGTTTCCGTGCTTTCTGTTTGGGAGGGGCTTACTCTCTCTCCTCAATCAATCACAGCAACACTATCCAGCTCATGCATGCAAAAGAGGGAGCATGGCACGTTCTTCAATGTGCCTTACTTTGCCCATGATGCCTTTTTCAAAATTCTACTTAAAAACCACCTCACTAAATCCGGCTCTGTTTAAATGTTGGGTTTCAAACTTTGGTTTCAAACTCGGTCTTATTTTCCCTTTACTAACAGTGCAGGTTTTAACCTTTTATCCTACTTTACATTTTCAACCCCTAAGGTGTATATTGTGCGAATACAATGCAGGATGACTAAGTGCCTTGCACCTTATAAGAACTGACCGAGGTTTTCTTGGAATTTAAAAACACTACCACTAACTTTAAGTTCCAACATTTGCAAAGAAAAGTAGAAGTTATCTTAAGAAGGAGGGAAGTTCCCTTGCTATAACTTTCTCATGCTTCTCAAAATTCCTGTGAATAATTAAAGCAGACTGGCTTAATGAAATCTGATGAGATCTAACCTGCAGAGTGGTATCTGAAAGTGTTTAATCACACTAATACCACAGATTGCCATGAGTAGCTCGAAGAGACCGGGTCTTGTTTCAACATTTCTGAGCCAAATGAGCGCATTCTTGTATACAACTCAGATTTAAATCATAAAGTGTCTTCAAAAAAAAAAAAAAAAAAAAACTTCTTGAAATTGATCATAATCAACAACAGCATTAACCGAATGAAAATTTTGGCTCTGATCATTTTGTTTTTCCCATAACAAATTATTTTCTGCAAATATTCTGGTGCAGTCTGACGTTCAGAAGTGTGACAAATGTATTCAACATGTTTTATGTTGCCTGAAGACAGAACCACAGTCTTCTTCTAAATTATAACATTATCAGATACACCTTTTAGAGTCAATTTATGTCAAGTTTCGAAATTTGGAATGGGCAGTTTGACAAAAATATTCAGTCATGTAAACAACATAAACAGTTTTTCTCTTTTTAAACAGTAGATACCTCATGTATAAACATCAAAATAAGACATCATTTGAAATCATTTACAGAATTTAAACAATAAAACACCACCAGTCAACGAAATCAATCACCAGTCAACTCTAAAATCCAATCGAAGTCTGGTCAAAATTAATACGATTTAGTCATGACCACAATCATGCTACTTCATCCTTAGAAATAAAACAAGCATTTTGGTTGATTGTCTCTTTTGTTTTCTAAACTGTGATGTCCACTCACTCACTCATCATCATTATCGCTTAATCCTGTATTCAGGGTCACGGGGGGGCCTGGAGCTTATCCCAGGAGACTTAGGGCACAAGGCAGGGTACACCCTGGACAGAACACCAATTAACCGAACCTACATATCTTTGGACTGTGAGAGGAAAACAGAGTACCAGGAGGAAACCCAACAAGCACAGGGAGAACATGCAAACTCCATGCACGCACGCAGAGACAGGAATCGAACCCAGACCCTGGAGGTGCAAGGCGACAGTGCTAACCACTACACCGTCTGTGATGTCCATGAAATGTAAAAATACTTCTTCTTCTTTTTTTTTTTTTGCAAAAGTGTTTTTCTCCAAGATGGGTTTTCTCCGGGTACTCCGGTTTCCTCCCACAGTCCAAAGATATGCACTTTAGGCTAATTGGCGTTCCCAAATTGCCCGTAGTGTGTGAATGGGTGGGTGAATGTGTGTGTGTGTGTGCCCTGCGA
>JAQQZS010000012.1:35280329-35290624 GCA_030068045.1 Platyallabes tihoni | reverse complement strand
GACCACGCACTGTACTTTAGTTGTAAAGTTTCTTCATTTATTATTATTTTCTTTGTTGCGTCCCTGGACCCTAGACCGGGGGTCGTAACACTAATCCATAATTACGTACATTTTTTATTTCATAATATATAATAGACTAAATTATAATATTTACATAGTGAGTCATAATCCTGAATAAAAAAACTGCACCTGTGAGATACCATGTCATAATTAAAAAATAGAAAGTAAAATTAAAGATTGTATCTAAGAGATACAAACATATTGACATAATTATGAGATACTGTCAAAATTTTTACAACAATTTATGATAATATAACAAATAATGACTAAGACACTAAGATATAACAGTGTCATAACCATAAGATACAGAATCATACTTTGAGAGATCACATTGTGATTGACATTAAATCACAATTTTAAGAGTAATAAGTAATAGTAATAGAGTAAGAATAAGAGTAATAGGTAATAATTATGAGATACTAATTTAATTTTGAGATACTCCCATAATTATGACAATAATTTGTCACATAAGAGTCATAATAGTGAGATAATAAGTCATAAATGAGATACAAAGTTTACAACTATGAGAGACCATGAGATACTGTGATTTTAAGATGTATAATTAAAGTGATTTATAATTATAATATGGAAAAAATACTTGTGTGACACTTATTCAAAACGAGGAGATATATAGACATAATTATGAGATACTGATAATTATGAGAGTCCATTTTGAAATACTGTCATAATTATGACTTTAATAATACTTATGACAATATGTATGACAAATAATTATTTTAAGACACTTCACATAAACAAAAAAGATATAAAGTCAAGTTTGAGATACTGTCATATTTAGCTTATATATTTTTTATAAATAAAATTTTTGAAATCATAACTTCAGGGTACCAAGAGATAATTGACACAAAATGTCACAATTTCAAGACATTAAGTTATAAATCTGAGATACTGTCTCATAATTTACAAATACTAAAAGCACAATGTGTGATTACAAGTCAAGCCACATCTTATGGAAATCAGAATAATGGGCAAACATGTGATACCTGCATGAACTTGAGGTATACCAACAGTATCTCAAATTTATTACTAGCTATGTCACAAGTACATAGTTATAACTTAAAACACTGGTTCATATCGATAGTTATGACTTATCTCAACATTGTGCGTGAATGTGTTTGTTAGATATATACTGTGGTTATATAAGTAAGAGTAAAAGTATGATTATTTATCTGGACACACCCATTACCCCAAGTCACTATGTCAGCTCGTCCAATCAGAATGAGCCTTGTATTTCCACTGCATCACACACACACACACACACATACACACACACACACACACACACACACACACGTACCAATACACAGGGGCACAGTATATGACCACAACACACAGAAACAGGCACATGTACACACACAGGTACACAAACATCGATGCACCTCATGCTCATAAAATCATAACAACACTTTTCATCTGTCAGTAATGATGACTTTTAATTTTCAAAAAATCCACATCAACCTTACTCAAATCACAAACATGTCTTCAAAATACACAAAACAACCCTGCTCACCGCAAACACACACACACACACACACACGCACACACACACACACACACACACATGAAAACCCTTTCAAAAGGAGCGAGGGGAAATAAACAAAGGTGTGAACGCGAGCCTTTTGTTCCGCTGGGAATTTTACTATTCTGCACTTCTCTGCTCCTCTCATCCCTCGCTTCCCACAATCCTTTGTGCTCGGAATAAAGCTGCTGATTATGAAGCCCAGAGCAGCAAGATTCTCCTCGGCTGTCAATCAAACAGTAACCTCCACACACTCTCTCTTCCTCTCTCTCTCATGTCTGCTGCACATACAGCTGCAGTAATATTCGCATGTTATGTCAGTATAGGAACATTTAAATGTACACACACATACACGTACGCACACTTGGACTGAGTTCAGGCTCCGCCCAGCTCTGTCTCCCACCGAGATCAGACTGTAGATATCGATGTGATATAAATGTGCAGATGCCATGGGGTCAGCGGTTCAGAGCGAGGACGGGCCTCAGCGTTCCTGCCCCGGCGATTAGTGCTCCTGCTATGCTGTTAGCAAAATGTTTAACCTCGCGTTACACCCGGAATGCTTTTCCAAACCACTTCCTGTTTCCAAATCCGCCCTTTTTACAGCCCATGCTCATGGAGTTACAATGGATTAGCTCTTATCACATTGTCTTTGTAATGCTTTGACTATGACCACTAGCAATGTGAGCTGACTTCTGCTACTTCTGAGCTGCTGGAGTTCAGTGATGTTCAAGAACAATGAGTTATAAATGTGTTATTACATCTTTATTACTATGAGTGGAACACTATGGTATCTATCCACATACATTTAAAGTTTGCTAAAGTGACTAGCTAGCATACATGCAACATACTTAACAAGTTTTTACTTGTTTTTTATTTTGTTAACGCTAATTAAATTAGCAAGCTAGCACACTTTCTAAGTCACCTAGTTAGATTCGCTAGCTATGTAGCCTAGTTTGTAATTTGGATAGATAATCCTCCTATTAATTTATGGTTTTGCAATTTTGCCAATTAAATTAGCTTACTGTTAAAGATGTTCAGAATTGGCTAACTAGCTTGTTAGTGTTTTGTAATTTTGGATAGATAAATAACCAACCTATATAATCTTTTTATTAGTTTTACTAGTTAAACTTGCTGTGTAGCTTGTTAGGCTCTGAAATTTGAGGTGCTACAGTACCTGAAAATAAGCTTTGTCATTTGGCTAGTTAATTTCTCTAGCTAGCTATCATGGCTTTTCAATTTGAATAAGTAAAGTACCTAGTAAAGAAATTTATGTTTTTTTTTATTTTTCATTTGGCCAATTAAATTAGCTAACTGTTTAAGCTTTGAGTAGATTGGCTAGCTAGCAGGTTAGGTTTTGTTATTTTGTAATAAGTGTAATTTGGATGAATTACCAAACTACATATGCTTATTTGTTTTTTTTGCTAGTTAAGTTTGCTGGGTAGCTTATATTTAACGCTTAAATATTTAAGCGTTGTTGTTTGGCTGGGTAAATTAGCTAAATAGCTAGGTTCAGTCATTAAGTCAGTTAAAATAGATGTCTAGTTATGTATATTGTGACTTAAAAACTCATAATCTTTTCCCTATATTTTAACACAACTAAGGAATCGCTACTTAATCCCTTCACACTAGCTTCCTTTCTTCTATTATTAACAGTACTAATGTTGTACACTCGTCAGAGACTCTGCTTCTTTCTTCCGAGTGTTCATTTACTTCGTAGCACCTCTCGTACATGTTTAGCATGATGGGACATGATGAAGGAATGGTTATTGAGTTTTTATACAATTTTGAACGAAACAATTAGAGATGTTTCTCAGATTAAGCACTTTATCAACACTTTTCTTTCTCATTTGAATTAGAATTTCATTCCTTAAATAGAAACTGACTGATAGATAGGTATGTATTCAAATAACCTCTCTCTACACACACACACACACACACACACACACACACACATACAGCTCAAAGTGGAAAAGCGGCCTTTTTCTTTCTACCCAAGGTTCACCGCTAGCTCAAGCAGGCTATGAGGTTTCCATAGAAACAAATCTGTTCTGCAGCCTAGGTAATCCACAGGAGCGGTACAGCACAGTGTGTGTGTATGTGTGTGTGTGTGTGTGTGTGTGTGTGTGTGTCTGACATAGTGCAGATGGGTAAATGTCGGGAGAAGAGGGACTCTGACCTGCCAGGAGAATGAAATTAATATTCATCCAGCATCTCAATCACACACACACACACACACACACACACACACACACACTACTCATCAGAAAACAAAAATATGGAGTAAACTGAAACCTAACGAAAGATGTAGTTTTAATAAAAACAAAACCAGAGTGGAAAATGTCAGTAATTCAGCTTTGTTACTCTACTTAAGCACTATTCTTGTAGCTCTGTACTTTACTTCAGTCCATTTCAAAAAGAAAAAAAATATTTTTTTAATTCCATCCATTATAATTTTCACCATTATAATTTAAACCTGTTTCAAATCTAAACACCAATACGATGTCGTTTCATGTTAAGAACTTAATGCCTTCCTTGTGAAGAACTTAAAAAAATCATCTTCAAAATGAAAAAGGTTCTAAGTATTTATACATTAAAATAGCTAGATAGTTGAGTTTATTACATTTGTTTGTCAAAGCATTTGGTAAATTATTAAGTTAGTAAAGTGTTTTATGAGTTTGATGAATTCCCTAGTTACTAGTTACTGGCTGATTAAAGTTTTGTATGAGTTTGTTAAATCAGCATACTTTATTTCAAATTTTGTTCAGGTGGTTTTTGTGATTTAGAAATAGTTACTTTTTACTTTTGAATACTCGAGTATGTTTATATACAGTATATAGTTGATTTTTTATTTCATCATTAAGTTTGAAAAATTGTTAAGCTAATGTTTCCTTTACTGCTTATACCACCTTATTTAATTTATTAAACTAGCTAGCTAGTTTTTTGTCTGATTTAGCAGAATATTTAATAAATAAAAAAATCAGAATACAAATATGAATCCAAATGTTTTGTTGAATAATTTAGAGAGTTTAAATGTTGCTATATTCATGATTTTTTTTTTTTAATTTTTGTACTTTCAGTTTTAACAATTTAACTTCAATAGAGTTCTTTGTACTCTTTCCAACATGGTAATTTGATACTTTAAACAATTCATGGATGTTATAATGCAAAAATCAGACCTAATTTCAATAAAAGCATTTAAGAAGTCAGCAACAATACTATCAATAATGCTTATTTTCAGTGATACACATCCACTTTGGATTCACAGTATGGTATAGAGTTAAACAACTAAACAAACAAGCAAAAATATCCCCAAAGACCATATTTAAGAATTCTCCATTAGTCTAACTCTTCTCCTGTGGTACAGTATGACAGATGTTTGTTTTTAACTGTTAGTGGTATTGAAAAATACCAGTTATAAAAATGTAAGTTTATTCAAAAAGCACAGACGTTGTTAACTTGTGTTAAGTGTTGTTCAGCACTGGAGTGAGACTCAGTGGTGGTTAAGTTCCATCATATAACGTTTCCAGATTTAACACAAAAATCACTTTGGTGTTTAACGTTTTGTGTAAATTAGTATAAAATGTAGCTGTGCTTTACAACAGTGGGAAAAAAACAGCATGACTTTGATCAATTTTATGCCAAGTGAACTGATTGTGTTCCCCGGTCATCACTTTTCCATGCTAATGCTAGCATTGGTCCCTGTGCTAGTGGTAGCCGTCCTCCCTGAGCCTGGCACTTTGACGGACAGCTGTGTAGTTCTGGCCCAACTCCAGCCGTGCGGATTACTCATGCAACTAATCTCCCATGATGCCCTGCGGCCAAGCCGGGGCCTGCTGCGCCTCTGCTCTTCATCAATATGCATGAGCATGCTAATGAGCCGAAAAAGCGCACAGGTGAGCTAGCTCAAAGAATCCGACACAACAGAGGAGCCTTATTAGCATAATTAGCAAGCCACATGAGCGGGGTCCAAATATCATAATGACGGCCAGAGCGCTAACCTGCACTCATCACAATTACTTGCAGTATGTTAATGTCCTGCGACTCGGCCTCGGAAGACGCAGGTCCAATTAATACCGTTACAAACCCGTGTGATGGCCATGTTGGAAAACCATGACAGATCGAGCGGCGGTGATAAAGCTATGATGCTAGTGCACATTTCTTCCCACACTGACAGTCTGACACACTTTTCAATACAGAAAAAAGAAAATAACACACATACAACCTTAATAACACATCACACACATACACACACATACACACATGTGAGTACAAGGCCTCATGTGCTAAAATGAGCTTATGCAAGGTGACAGGTTCTCTCTCTCCGTACTGCGCTTTCTCCCTCTGCAGGCGCACTTCAAACACACACTTGTTGTGTTGCAGGGATGGTAAATTGCAGCAGCTGGAGATACAGTGTGTGTGTGTGTGTGTGTGTGTGTGCGTGTGTGTGTGTGATAACAAGCACTTCATGATGTCTGTTGGGTCTGAACTCTCCTTGCTGGTGCATTGTGTGGCACTAACATGCTAATTGAGTGAGGTAAAGCCATGTGTGTTGGGGGTAGGGGGTAAGACTGCTGGCACTTCTGAACTAGTTCAGACCGGATAAAGGTGTCACTCTTAGCCACAGAATCACAAAATTTCCTCACCTCATCAGACAATCGAGGAAGGATTCAGTTTATATCCCATGGGGGGAAAAAAATAACATTTTGTGTTTTTTTTCTTCTTTTCTCTCAGCTCACCCCAAACCAAAAATAAAATATTAACAAGATTTAAAACGCAGTAATTTAACAGATAGTTAAACACCATGATTTTAGCTACTAATTCACCTAGCAGAAATTCCAGATTATGTAACAGCATTTCCTTAATCTACTTTTCCTGATTAAATTTAAGGACAGTCTCAAACATATTGCTAGTCAGATAGCTATAAACACTTTGGAAACTTAGCAAATTTAGAAATCAACTAACAATAGTTGGGAAAGTGTTAGTTAGCTCAAACTTAGCCCGTTTACATCTTGTCATTTGTGGGGGGGGGGGGGGATGGGGGAATAAATTACATTCATAAGTACACAATTTAACATATCGATAGTCAGCTAAGTCGCTGACACACCGTTAGCTACTTACATGCACCTAGCTATGGTTGTACATTTCATGGCAGAATTTAAAATGCTTGATTATTTTGTAGAATTTCCTAAATCTACAAACATTACAAACAAAGAAGCAAATAAATAAATATGGAACTAATAAAATAGAAATGCTATTTAAAAGTACTTGATTGCACATATTGCTACAGCTAACTAGCAAAATGATATTAGATACATATACACCCAGCTTAAAAATTCTAGGTCATCAAAGCAGTTAACAAAATGCTTTGACAACTTGGAATTTTTAAGCTAGCAAACAGATTGCTAAAATAAATTACACAATAAATTAAAAATAAATTAAAAATAAAATAAACAAAGCAAGTAAGTAAATAAATAAATAAATAAACATTGAACAATAAAATAAATTACATTTAACAGTACTTGATTGCACATGTTGCTAGTCAGCTAGCTAGCAAAATAATGTAAGTTACTTATACACCTAATGACGTTACGAAATTTTAAGCTAGCTTTAAAATGCTAGGTTGTCAAAGCACTAAAAATATATATTCTTAAAAATACTGAACAACAACAGTACATGTTGACCAAACTTGAATTATTCAACTAGTTAGCAATCTAATGCTAGCTGAACACAGACATAGTACAGCTGAATAATTAGAAATTGTAATTAAATTGAATAATATTATATATTTGAAAAATATTTTTTATTATTTTTTAGGATTTCTTAAAAACAAGCAAATCAATAAATAAATACAGCAATAATTAAAATAAGATAAATAAAGATGACATTTACAAAGACTATTGAGTAACTTAGGACCAACATGATGTTAGCTACTTACACACTTAGCCATGGTTATAAATTGTCAGCTAAATTTTTAAAATGTTTAAAATCAAATAAAAAAATTCAGGACAACAGCATGTTTCACTAGATTGCTAATCAAACAATTAGAAAATAAAATTAGTGGTTGTTATGACATTTGTTACAATCTACATTATTATCATTTTCCATAATTTTGTAGAATTTCATTATTGTACTTACAAGAAAACAAAAACAAATACGTAACAATAGAACAGAGATGCCATTTAAAACCACTTACTTGCACATATTGCTATAGGTAGCAATGTGATGGTTAGAAATCGTTATATAGGTTTAAAAAATATTTTATATAATATAAAAATAGATATAGATTGTTATGTATTTTTTTATCTACTTTAAAATTCAAAGATATCAAAGCATTTTTTTTTACAATCTAAACTATTAATGCTTACAATTTTGTAGAATTTCATTAATCTTCTTACAAACAAACATGAGTGCACATTTTGATAGTCAGGTGGCTAGGAAAATGATGGTAGCTACTTACACACCTAGCGAGGGTTAGAAATTATTAGCTAGGTTAAAAATCCAGATTGTCATTTAGCATTTAAATAAATAAAATTAAAGTTAAAATTAAAATGAAAAAAAATATATTCTGAACAATAATAAATTTTGAACAAACTTGAATGAACAGCTCGCTAGTCAGCTAGTTCCTAGGAAAATCAAACAATTAGAAATTGTTAGTTAGCTTCAATATTCCAGGTTATCATTGAATTTACTTTTTAAAAAAATCAAACAATAATATATAGGCCTTGTTGAACAAACATGAATGAACAGATTGCTAGTTAGCAATGCAATGCTAGCTAAACACCAACCTAGCAAGACTGAAAAATTTGAAATTGTTAGCTAGCATTAACATTACATTGTAGCGTTTATATATTTTACCTTGAGTTACATTTTTTTGTGAGCATTCCAGAAAGTTTTACTTTAAGGTTAAGGGGTCAGGACTGTTTTATGTTTCGATGGTTGATGAAGAAAGGAATACACACGCGCACACACACACACACACACACACACACACACACACACACACACACAGACACACTGAGCTAAATTCTGATTATACGCTCATTCCTGAAGCTACCTGAAGAAGATAGCGAGAGAGAGGAGTTGAGTACATACAGCAAAATAAGAAGTAAAAAAAAATTCAAGAACCTCGAGCTGATGTAATAATAAGGTAAAGATAAGGGGAAGCTCCGCACTCGTGTCTTCCTTGTTTCAAACACGGCCTTGTTCTTCCCAGTTCCCCTCCCACAGAACACGTCTCTGTTCCCAAATAAAGTCTCAATTCGGAACGAAGCTGAGCGTCGCTCCTAGTTAGAGCAAAACACACACTGTAAGAAACACACAAATTGAAATTTTTTGAAGTTATTAACAGGGAGGATGATGCCGGAGAAAGAGAGAGAAAGTGAGAGAGAGAGAGAGAGAGAGAGAGAGAGAGAGAGAGAGACAGGAGGAACGGAAGGAGGGAAAAGAAGAGGAGAAAGAGGAAGACAGCAGAGCTGGAGGAAGGTGTTCCCTCGAGATTCCCCTCCATTAATTGTGAAGTGAAGGTGCCCTCGGGGCAACACAAGGGAACGGCATTAAACCAGCCGGCAGCCAGGCACTCGCACTCACACACACACACACACACACACACACACACAGTCTCTCCTTTCTCCACCAATGCACACCTTTCTCGCCTTTCTCTTCTTTTTGTTTTCACCCTGTGACACACACACACACACACACACACACACACTTGCTAGTGTGGTGTAAAATTAGCTTAATATATGGACACTTTTATAAAACAACCTGCACACAATAGTGTGTGTGTATGTGTGTGTGTGTGTGTGTGTGTGTGCGTGAAAAGAGAGAAAGAAAGCATGATGGAATGAGAAAAAGACAGAATTCCCCCACTAGAGGGAGCACTGAGAATGTAGTTTGACCTCTCTTTCTCTGTTTTGGAGTGTGCGTGTGCGTGTGTGTGTGTGTGTGTGTGTGTGCACTGAACGTCTCAACTCCAGACCATGGATGAAGACATGGTGTGCGCATGGAACACATGCTAGCACACTAGCCAAAGTGCACTTGGTGCGAAGTCCGCACTTCACTCAGTAAGGGAGGATAGACTGAGACTAATAGAGAGAGAGAGAGATAAAAAAAAGAGAAGGATTATCAAATGAGAGAGAAATAGACAAACAAACATTTAAAATTTGAGAGATAGAAAAATTGATTGACAAAGAGGTAAGCAGCAAGACAGGCAACGAGAAAGAGTAAAAGACAGATAAAGACTGATAGAAGACAAATAGGAACAGACACACAGAGAAACAGAGAGAGAGAAAGAGATTGAAAGTGCAATAGAAAGAGAAATGTTGACAAAGATAAGTGTGCAAGAAGCTGAGAAAAAGAGGAACATACGTTAATACAGGGAGACATACAGTATGTGTGATAGAGGACGAGATGAAAAGAGAGACAGAATCGTTTATCACACAGAGACTAACATGAGATGGACAGAGACAAACAGAAAGCTGATAAAAGGCACAGACAAGGAGACAAACAGGGAAACAGAGAGAGACTCATACAAAGACAGAATGAGAGACATACATGTATTCTGCAAAACAAAGGAAGACAAAAGGGTGGACACACAAAGACTTATTAATACAGCGACTGATAGATAGATAGATAGATAGATAGATAGATAGATAGATAGATAGAAAGATAGATAGATAGATAGATAGATAGATAG
>JAQQZS010000012.1:35241983-35254851 GCA_030068045.1 Platyallabes tihoni | reverse complement strand
ATTAGAGACATTAAAGACAGTTAAAGATAGACAATTAGAGATAGAGACAACAGTGACAGTTAACGATAATTAAAGACAGTTGGACAGTTAGAGACAATTAGACAGAGTCAGTTAGAGACAATCAGAGACACTTCAATGGTTAGACAGTTGGACAGTTAGAGACTATTAGGCCATTAGAGATAGTTAGAAACACTTCCTGTAGTTATAACTTCACCTCTGACACTGGAGGCTCCTTCCATAAATGTCCCATAAACCTCTTGCAAAGTGAAGGAGACTGAGCAACATGTGTGGGGGGGGGGGGAGCTGTTACTATATAAACCATAAGGCATCATATAAATGGAGCAGCGTAGCTCTTACGTGGCAGCGAGGAATCTTAGCTGGTGATGTTTAGATAAGTGGAGAATCAAAGGGAGATGAGATGGCGGTAATACTTTATGCATCAGTGTGAAGGAGAAGGAGTGAGAGGCAGACGTAGTGAGAGAGAGAGAGAGAGAGAGAGAGAGAGGAAGGGAGCAGGGTAGAACCTTGCCTGAAGCAAAAGCCTTCCTGTTTCTCTTCAGGCTACGATGCAAACGCTAACCACACATGATGGAGGGATGGCCTTTTATCTGCCTTCGAGAAAGAGGGAAAGAGAAAGAGAGAGATGGGAAACGCTGAATAAGAGATGTTGTACGTCTGATCTCATGATTCCACAAACGTTTTTTCACGTTTTTTTTATTTTTTCTTTCTTTCTTTCTTTTGTCGCGGGCAATGGGTGAAATGAAAGCCGCCGAAATTCAAACGCAGTGTTTAAATGCTCACTTGATCTTTTTCACATAAACACGGCAGGATTACTCTCTGAGCTACTGACATACACACATACACATTCATGAATGATTAAACGAAGTTAGCAACCGATTAGGCCTCAGGTCTGCGTTCACGTCAGACCTGCTCGGCTACGCTAATCTCGCTAATCTCCTGCACGTGTTTAGCGTCAGTATCTGAGCTGTGTGGTCTGAGTTTACCGTACACCTTTAATATCAGACAGACTGAGGGACAGGGACAGAACTCATCTCCACACGGGTTGGTTCTCAGAGTCTCCAGAAGTCTCTCTGAAGTCTCCAGATCTTATAGATGAACAAGAAAAAGACAACATTGTCTTCTCACAGTTGAGTGTGTGTGTGTTTGTGTGTGTGTGTGTCCCTTTCTTTTATTCTCTTATTTACTGTATCTCTTCCTCTCTCTCTCTCTCTCTCCCTCTCTCTCTCTCTCTCTGTCTGTCCCATCATATGTGTGTCTCTTTTGCTCCCTCTCTTTGTCTCTCCCTATCTCTATCTGTCTCTCTCTTTCTGACTCACTCAGTCCCATTCTCTGTTGCAATTATAGAACGTAGATAAGATTATAAACAACATCAATCTGCATTTATCAACATTATAAACATATTAAATATGAAAGAAAAACATAATAGGCAAACAACAACAGCAAAAGCATTAATATTAACAACAACAAAAACAAACCCAATCAGGAAACTATCTGAACATTACTGAGGTTAAATCGTGTGTCTTTTGCTGTGTCTCACACTATGTCTCATACTGTGTGTCACTCTGTGTCTTATGCTTTCTCACTTTGTGCCTCATGCTGTCTCACTTTGTGTTTCACTTTGTGTCTCATGCTATGTCTCACTTTTTTGTCTCGTGCTGTGTTTCCTTCTGTGTCTCATGCTGTGTCTCAGTGTCTCTCGGGCTCTCACACATATTTTTAGCAAATTGCAGCACTGAGGGCTTCTTATTTTTCCACTATTTGTTAATTTGTGTGTGGTGTTTTTAATGAAAGCCGTCTCTTTAGGGCCCAGTAGCAGTGTAGTCTGGACTGGGTTTGGGTCTGATTGTCCCACTGCTCCAGATACACGCTCCTCATCTGATCAGTAAAGTGTGTGTGACTATGATAAGACGGTGGTGAGCAGTGCTGCTCTGAGAGTGCAGTGTGTTAGGGGTTAGTGTGGGACCAGCTGACAGAGGGGACCGGGTTTAGGGCCGAGCTCTCGGGTTCTCAGCGCTTCACACTGCAGGGTGTTTTCATTAATCAATGTAAGATGATTACAGAACTTTATTGCTCCGTTCTGGACGGATATAATCATTGGGAATCGGCCTAATTCTGCGCTGCATGCACCGCTCGGTGCAAAACTCTCGTAGTAGTTGTGTGTACCGAGTGAACCCTGAACCTCACATATGTTCAGCGCAACAGTAGTGACGACGACACTCAAAGATTTTACACTAGATTCTAATTGGGATGTTTATTCTGAAGAGTTTCTTCTTGATCGTGATTTTTCTTTCAGTGCATTCCCAGATCGAAGCCTCCTGAGAGCGTCTCCCTGTCTCTCTCTCACTGTCCCTTCACATTATGTCTCTCTCTGTCCCTTTCTCTCCAAGTCTTTCTCTCTGTCCCTTTCTCTGTGTGTATCCCTCTGCACCTTCCCCTATGTCTCTCTCTGCCCTTTCCTCTGTTCGTCTCTCTCTGTCCCTTTCTCTCCCAGTCTGTCTGTCCCTTTCTCTGTATGTCTCTCTGTCCCTTTATCTATGTGTCTGTCTCTCTCTCTCTCGCTCTCTCTGTATCATTTCATCTGTTCCATGTATCTCTTTGTCTCTGTCTCTTACCTTCTTTGTTAGTCTCTATCTTTCTCTTCCTTTTTCTGTCTCTGTCTTTTTCTTGCTGCCTGTCACTCTGTCTGTCTTTCTTGCTCTGGGTGTCTCTTTCTCTTACTCCGTCAGTCTTTTTCCTCTGTCTCTCTTTCTGTCTGCTTGTCTGTCTCTCTCCATCTCTCTCTCTCTCACACACACACACACACACACACACACTTTTCTTGTTTCTCTTTCCATTCTTTGCTTTTCAGTTCCTTTGCATTCAAGGCAAAACTTTTCATCCTCTGTTTACAATATGCACAGAGACCACTGGGTCTGACTGACCCTGGTATCCGTGGCGATGGTTCAAGTTATGGTGTCAGTCGTCATGGAGACTGCAGTGGCCATGAATACAGCGGTGAGATCATTAGGTAGCTAGGCTCGGAGCTCCTCTGTTTCGGTGTCCCCCAGGGACGACTCCTGAGACAAGCAACTTTTTAAAGATTTAATGTTAACCATAAGATTAACATTTAAAATGTACAATCGAAAAATAAATAAATTAAAGGAATAAACACTGAAGTCAAATTAGTCTTAATTATTGGTGGTGTTGGAAGATTATTTTAATTATTTTAAAAAATAAACACTAAAACTGCTTGATCTTACAAGAAAAGTCTTTGTGTGTGAGTGTGTCTGTGAGTGTGTGTGTTGTGTGTGTGTGTGTGTGTGTGAGTGTGTGTGTGTGTGTGTATATGAGAGAGAGAGGCTAATCCTGATATTCTCACTCAGCATATTGTATATACAGAGCCCCGTGATTGCTCAGTTTGTCCGTGTGTGTGTGTGTGTGTGTGTGTGTGTCTGTGTGTGTTGATGTCAGTGCCACAGGCGACTGCTGCTCATGGGCCAGTCTACCAGACCTGTCAGTCTACATCTGTCTCTCTCTCTCTCTCTCTCTCTCTGTGTGTCTCTCTCTCTCTTGCTTGCACACACACACATATACACACACACAGACACTTTTAGGAATTCTGCCTGAAGCGTTTAGACGGACATGTTGAAAGCAGATTTTTGTAAACGCTTAGCACCATTAGCAGACTTTATTCAGGGTGCGTGTCGATCATAGATGCAAGTTCATGAATCTGACACACACAGAGACCACGCCCCGGTAGTGTGACTGACACAGAGAGACCCCACCTCTTTACTGTGACTGACACATAGAGGTCACGCCCCCTTTCCTGTGAATGACACACACATAAGCCACACCCCCTTTACTGTGACTGACACACACAGAGGTCACGCCCCCTTTACTGTGACTGACACACACATAGGTCACGCCCCCTTTACTATAACTGTCACACATAGGTCACGCCCCCTTTACTATAACTGTCACACAGAGGTCACGCCCCCTTTACTATAACTGTCACACAGAGGTCACGTACCCTTTACTGTAACTGACACAGAGAGGTCACGCCCCTTTACTGTTACTGACACAGAGAGGTCACGCCCCTTTACTGTTACTGACACAGAGAGGTCACGCCCCTTTACTGTAACTGACACACACAGAGGATACGAGGCTCTAAAGTAGGAAGTGCTCATTGCAGCTCTTGAACTTAAACCTACTGCCCCGGGATATACGTATACGTACACACACACACACACACACACACACACACAGGGTCGGCCTCCTACCCTACTGAGCCATTAATTAACACATTAACATACGAGCACAATGGCTGAGCCAAATGACCCGGGGCAAGAAGCGTTCAGCTTCATTAACCCTGAACCAAGTACACCAGGCATTAACACCCACCGCCCCCACGCACACACACGCACACACTCACACTCACACACACACACATTCACTGCAGGTAATGATTCTCTTCGGCAACATTTCCTTCTTTATCAGCAAGGGGGTGGAGCCTAATTTACATTTCAATCATAACAAAGTTGTGATGTCACACCAAGGCTTTTTTTCTGCTCAGATTTATTTAAAATTTATAATGAGAATAAAAAGCTAACAAGCGGACAGTTAAATAATGTCCTGGATGAGCCTCCTCAGGGGAAGGGATGTGATTGGACAGCTTCATGTAAAGCCACGCCCACTTTTTGTGTTTATGTGTGGCTAGCACTCATCCAGGCGAATATTTAAAACATATCCTTGACCCCTTTCACCCCAAAATGGACTGTAATTCCACACACAGACACACACACACACACAGACACACACACACACACACACGCGGTGTGGTTTAAACGGTTGCGCCAAAGTCACTGCTCATTTCCTGCCCCCCAGCTCGTATCCCAGGCTACCTTGGGGCTACCTGTCTGGCCAATTACCTGCTGAGCTGTAATGAGCTGCTGCCAGGAGCCAAACACACACACACACACACACACACACACCTATACACACACACACACACACACACTCCTTAGTGTTTTCAGAGGTGAGATGGGAATACATCGGACGTTTTCCTGTAAAACAGCAGTATCGCAGGATGAATAAAGGATGCGGTGTTATTTATTTTTTACAGCATAATCTATAAATAAATGAAACATTCAGAGATAAACAATCCATCAGAGAGAGACAGAGCGAAACAGCGCCTACAGCCAGCGCGCAAAATCAATGAATGTAAATGTAAAAGAGCTCGTGAAAAACTAATAAAGCGTCCAAGACTGGATGAAAGATGCATCTAAAGCAGCCGATGATTTAACACTAGTTAAAGGAGTGCGCGTGAGCTCGGTCACTTATACACACACGAGTGTAAAGTGTTTAAATGTTGACTAAGAGCTACACAGGCCACGCCACCTTCTTTATTTACTTAGTGTGCTATTGACAGCTACAGAAGCCACGCCTCCATCCTCATTTATTGTGACTGAAAGCTACACATGCCACGCCTCCTTCCTCTTTTACTGTGACTGACAGCTGCACATGCCACACCTCCTTCTTTACTTACTGTGTGACTGACAGGTACAGAAGCCATGCCTCCTTCCTCATTTATTGTGACTGAGAGCTGCACAGGCCACGCCTCCTTCCTCATTCACTGTGACTGACAGCTACACAAATCACGCCTCTTCATTCAGTGTGACTGACAGGTACACAGGCTCCGCTTCCTTCCCCTTTCACTGTGACAGACAACAGCACAGGCCACGCCTCCTTCTTTACATACTTTGTGATGGACAGCTACACAGGCAATGCCACCTTCCTTATTTACGTAGTGTGTGAATGACAGCTACAGAAGCCACACCTCCTTTCTCTTTTACTGCGACTGACAGCTGCACAGGCCACGCCTCCATCTTTACTTACTGTTGTAAGTATTATTGTAGGTATGTAGTACTATTGTAGGTATGTTCTCTAAATACTGTGTGACTGACAGCTACACAAGCTACGCCTCTTCATTCAGTGTGACTGACAGGTACACAGGCTACGCTTCCTTACACTTTCACTGTGACTGACAACAGCACAGGCCACGCCTCCTTCTTTACATACTTTCTGATGGACAGCTACACAGGCCACGCCTCCTTCTTTATTTACTTAGTGTGTGATTGACAACTACAGAAGCCACACCTACTTCCTCATTCACTGTGACTGACAACTACACAGGCCACACCTCCTTTCTCTTTTACTGTTACTGACAGCTGCACAGGCCACGCCTCCCTCTTTACTTACGGTGTGACCGACTGGTACAGAAGCCACGCCTCCTTCCTCATTCACTGTGACTGACAGCTACACAGGCCACACCTTCTTTCCCGTTCACTGAGACATCTACACAGGCCACACCTTCTTCTTCCATCACTGAGGTACCTACACATTCATCGTTCACCGTGACTAACAGCTACAGAAGCCACGCCTCTTTCTTCCTTCACTGCGACTAACAGCTACGCAGACCACGCCTCCTTCAAAGCCTGATACGCTCTGTTTCAACCAGGTTGCAGCCATATTGTAAGTTTGAAGACCAGTACACCACTGGTATTCATGTCTCTCATGCCGTATATCTTCCAGTCCATCCCTCCATCCTGGGGCTGAGAGAGACAGGTGATGAGAGACAGACAGATGGAGGGAGCGGAGGAGAGGAGCGGAGGAGAGGAGCGATTGAAGTGCTGGTAAACGGAGGTGGTGAACGAGGGCAGCGCTGACCATCACCATCAACGGAAAAGCTCATCGTTATTGACTTCACCAAGCAGCCACTGGAGACTGACGCCTCAGGCTCTTAGCAAACACACACACACACACACACACACACTTAAAAAAAACCTAATGCTAAAAGATTACAGGTCAACTAAAGGAGTGATGGAGCGGACAGTTTTTTCATGCATATGCACATAAACACACATCTGACATAACGCTACGTGTAAACACCATCATCGCCATGTTTATGACGAACATTCCAACCCGCCGCAATCTTTTGCCAAATTATAAAGCGCGGTTCAAATCTCACAGGTTTAGCATATGAATCATTTGTCGTTTTTCGTTCGGTTGCTCAGGTTGATGGCTAGTTCTCCTCACGTTTAGCCTTTTCGTTTATAATCACTCTATGAATATTTGTGTGTGTACAGTAGCTAACGCTAAACATGTAGCAGAGGAGGACTTAGCGCTTTGTGGAAGTTTGACTAGCGCTAAATCCAACTGTGAGTGAATTTCCAGGATAACCTTAGTCATGCAAAAATAATAATAATAATAATAATTTAGTAATTACCCAACATTTCTGAGGGAAAAGTCTGTTTATGGAATGATTTTATTTCATTTCCAACACCATCCTCCTTTTAGCCTGGTGCTACATGCTAGCTAGTGCTAATACACCATAGAATATAATATACATACACATACAGATACATGTAATGTACATATACGAAAATCAAACACAATATGCAAGTCTCTCTCTCTCACACACACAGACACACACACACACACACGCACACACACAGCAGCAGCATGAAAAAGCTAACAGATTACAGGTTGAATATGGGCCAGAGCTCTGACAGATGGAGCGGGCCATTTAGACTCCCGCTCACCCAGACACACACCCGCATACACACACACACACACACACACACGCAAAAGCGCCCGGGGGGGTTTCCACGGTGACAGGACACGTTAGCATCAGCCGCTCACAGCTGCCAAACCGCACCACAGACCGCGGCGTGATTGGGTACTTACTCACTGCTATGAAAAGTCATGCGGAAAGAAATATAAGAAAGTGTGTGTGTGTGTGTGTGTGTGTGTGTGTGGTGTTTACCACACTACAGAGGATGTTAGATGTTCCTGGACGTACACTGTGTCCTGGTGAGCCCCCTGCATGTGCAAGTGTGTGTGTTTGTGTGTGTGTGAAATAAAGAAAAGTGAAATCATTTCAAAGAGTCGACTCTTTTACAAGCAACACATCATTAGTTGTGTAAACTTCAGCGCAGTTCATGAGGAAACGAACATTACATGACTTGTACATGTTTCTACGTGACGTGGTGTATTTGCAGACCGGACGTCGTGCGACTGTTGCGTTCGTCTTGTCGTCAAGAATCCGCGGCCGAGGCAAAAGTTCGAGCGAGTCGATGAACTTGGAAGCTTTGTTTCGCCTACACGCAACTTTTCTGCATGTTGTCTCCGTACGTAGTTTTCCGAGAAAAACTGTTACACTGACGTTTCGAAAGAATGCGGATTTGTTTTTTGTTTTTAATTTGTTTAAGTTTTCTTTCTTTACCATCACTGTTGTCCAAGTACATAACGAAGCACTTATGTTATTTCACTCTGAAATAAATCCCGGGTCAGATTAAAGTCAGAGTTTAGGAGTTGCACTTATTTGAGTTTTTAGTTTGTGGCTAGTTTTGAAGCTAAGTTGAAACAGAACGAGTCTGATCTGCTCGCTAGCAAATGACCCAAGGAATCCAGAAGGGCCAATTTGGGTGTCAATTAGAAAGAGCGAATGTGTCTGTGTGTGTGTGTGTGTGTGGCTGTTGGAAACTGGTTAACCCTTAAGTGTTTTGCCCTGAGGACGTCATTAAAACTTTAGCAGTGCACCTGGGAGGAGCTGCGGCTAATGCGAGAGAGAGAGAGAGAGAGGCTGTATGTGAGTTTTGGGGACTGAAGCACTTCCAGACAGAGATAAATCTCTCTCACACACACACACACACACACACACACACAGCTATATGGTATTTATAATTGATGGTGCTCTTCATTTGTGTGGTCATGGGACATGCGACTGCAGCCTAATTTCATGAGAAATCTTTTTTTTTTTTTCTCGGGTTGTTACTTTGGTTAGACACACACATGCGCGCACACACACACACACACACACACACAGCTATCCACTCTCGAGTGATGGAGCAATGAAAGATAGATGTGAGGATGAATCATAAATGCAAGAGAGAGAGAGCAAGAGATGTACAATATATCATCACATCAAGGTGTGTGTGTGTGTGGGGGGGGGGTGTTGAATGTGTTTAAAAAACAAACAAAAAAAAGTCAACTCAAAGAGAAAAGCAAAACCTTTGTATTTATTCGTAAATTAGTAGAAAAAACAAGCATTTATTATTCATTCAATTATTGATCTGGTGTTAATTGAATTTAAAGAAAGTGTGAATTATGCAGCGCACGCTCGTTATGCACGGCGAGCGCCGAGTCCACGGGAGGGCACAGACCTTGACTCTGCCAGCTCAACATCTGAATGCGTAATTTCCCTGGCTTTCTATGGTGTATTCCTAATGAACAGAGTCAACATCAATACGTGTGTGTGTGTGTGTGTGTGCTTGTGTTTATGTGTGTGCTTGCATTTTTATGTGTATACGTGAGTGTGTGTGTGTGTGTGTGTGTGTTTTTTTCCCAGACAATGTTTGGCTTTAGAAAACAGTCTGCTTATAGGAAAAATACCCAAGATATACAGTAGTCCTACTTCACTTCACTGTAGCTGATATTTTTACTTTACCTCCTTAAACACGGGTCCAGTCGTGATCTACTGTAGTGTTGTTTGTTTGTCTTGTTTGTTGTCAAATGCCCTTGAGAATGTCCACCAATTACACACCTTAGTACAACTTAAATAAATCTGGTGTCAGATAAATTTTGACTAGAAAACAAACAAGACTAAGATAAAACTAGACAAATCAGAATGTTGATATCAGCTGTAAAAACGGCCAAAAAATGAAAAAGCTAGCTGAAATTTTTGACATCACGTCAAAAAACATATTTTGTCCAGTAGACTAAATTGAGAATGAATACTTTCACTACTTCTACTGCTTCCGTTTTTGCGGAGTATGTAGTAAATGTTTTGTCATGTGTTTGAACGGACAGAAAAGTTCAAGGAAGGTTACACGCGTATTAGCCATCAAAAAGGAGACGGACACCAGTGCACATCCACAGCCGATGGATTCATCACTACAAACCTGAGAGTAAATGACAAAGTATGGAACGCAAACATCCTCAATCCTAGACCAAGAAAAAGTAAAAAAGTAAACCATCGGCTGAAAAATTCATCGTTTTCTTGGATTCTTGAGGGCCAGAAGTATTGGAACATCATCAGGAAAAAGGTTCAACAATCAACAGTGCTCGTTACAGTGAGACGCTTATTGAAGAGCCGAAGACTAAACTTCCCTATGGTCCTGATCTTGCTCCATCAAACTTTCACCTGTTTGGTCTCCTGAAAGCAGCCCTATGAGGACGAAGATTCACTTCTGCTGAAGAAGTGACGACAGCGGTGCATTCATGGCTTGTAGCTCAGAAAAAAAATAATTTTTAATTGGGGAATACGAAAGCTTGTTTACAGATGAACAAAAAAGAAAAGCGAGGAGATTATGTTGAAAAATTACATATTGTGACTTTTCTAAAATTAATTAAAATAAATCCTACAGACAGAGTACTGAAAATATCTATCTATCTATATACAGTATCTATTTTGTCTATTAAACTAAATTCTAATACTTAGTTGCGTCTAATACTGATGTGTGAAATTTCAGTATCAACTCATTATAGTTTATAATGTTTATATCAAACCAGATGTAATAAGTACTTGTAAGTCTTTAACGGATCTGAGATGCGAGAAATGTGAACGCTGCATTCGGTGAACGCAAGTACCTTTTTTCGGGCCTTACCCAGCAGGAGACAGTCAGTCAGCATATGATGTCAGTGTTTCTGAATAGCAGCACTAGACGTGTTTCACAGCAGACAGTGTCTGAAAGGAAAACAAATCCTGCACAGCATTAAAGGCTTTTACTCCTGAAGTAAAGCCTGTCTGTCAGGGAGCTGAAACTCGACGAGGAAATCCACCTCGGGAAGACGGAATGTGAAAGCTGAGATCTTCGGGACACCTTTCCGAGACACAAATAAGCAATTCATAGTCAAAAGCGCAGTAATGTCACAGTGAGTTAATAGGTTTCTGAGAAAAGAGTTGGCCAGAAGCCCTTCACGGCAGTCTGAGAGATCTGATCAATAACTACAGACGTTTTAGCAGTGTAGTAAGCCCGTGTTTCCAACTCCACACCATCCCTGGAGTGGACATGTTCAGCATAGGATTTTCTGTTTTTCTTTTTTTTCCTTGTCCTGACTGAGTGCTCAGATATCAAGTGCGAGGACAATGTCAATACAAACATCCTCGGACGTGATTTGTTACTGCTGTCATGTTTTTAAAAAAATAGTTATATATATATATATATATATATATATATAACTATTTATATATATATATATATATATATATATATACACACACACACACAAGATCTACCCCAAAGATGAACGGGTGGAACCTATGGAATATAAAGTTGAAAATTGTGTTATTATGTTATAGGATCAGCAGTGGTCTTATCCCCGAACGTAGTACT
This sequence comes from Platyallabes tihoni, assembly GCA_030068045.1. Classification (NCBI taxonomy): domain Eukaryota; kingdom Metazoa; phylum Chordata; class Actinopteri; order Siluriformes; family Clariidae; genus Platyallabes; species Platyallabes tihoni. The sequence goes on along the minus strand of JAQQZS010000012.1, from coordinate 35,243,455 downwards.
GTTATTGCAGGAATCAAAATTTTACAACTTCTTCTTGTAAGATGACGAGGTGTGTAAACAGTACATGAACTAATGTTTATAGCTGCTATAAGGTGATAGGTGATAAGGTGATAACCTGCATGAGATTTTGTTCATTAACTGCCTAAAATGATCATTTACATAAAGGGCATGTTTTAGAGGGTGGCACGGTGGTTTAGTGGTTATCACCTTGGCCTCCAAAACTTCAGGTTCAGGGTTTGATTCCCGCCTCGGGTCTGTGTGTGTGAAGTCTGTGTGTTCTCACTGCGCTTGGAGGGTTTTGTCCAGTTTGAAAGACAAGCAGATTAGGTTGTGTGCCCTGTGCTTGTGGATTGGCACCCATGTCCAGGGTGTACCCAGACTCTCTGAACAGAATAGGTGGTATAGAGAATGAGTAAGTGAGGATGTCTTAGAAAATGTATATAATGTGTATCTTAATATAAACTTTATATGTTGCAAAATTTTAGGTTTTTAATATAATTCTGTTACATTAAACTCTGTGAGAGTTAATCTATTTTATATTTGTGTCTCTTCACTAAGAGTTAATAAAGATCTCTTTATATGTTTATCAAATTCAGAGGCCCGCCATACAACCGCAACCTTGCTCTAGGCGTCCATGTTTTTTTTCCAGTGAAAGCACTGGAACACATTTAGATCAGAACTCTGGGACTTGGAAGTTTCGAGTACAATGGATTGCAGCATATGTACCGGTGCCTTATTAAGCCATTATTAAATGGAGCAGTGGCTTATTTTTCAGTGGACAGGTTTATAAAGCGAGTGCTAGCCTACAGGTACATCCTCACCTGAGCCGATGGAGGCTAGCCACCCTTAGGCAGGGTATGACTCTCACACTCCAAATAGCCCGAGGCTACACTTCTAACAGACACACCGACACACCTCTCATCCTCCCTCTCTTCTTTTCAATTTTCTCTCCCTCGCTCGCTCTCTCTGTCCCGCTCCAGTGCTCTTTGCTGGCCAGTTGATGACCCACTTCCTTCCCTCGCTCCTTCCACTTCCTCTCTCAGCTTTTCAGACCAAAGGTCTACACCAAAGACCTTCTCAAAGTCCACCTCCCTCTCTCTCCTCTACCTGCGTGTGGCTTCCTTTAAGGCAACCAAAATGGCTGACTTCAAAACGAATGCATCAGCTTTACTGTTGCTGAACCTGAGAGACATTCTGAGAAAAGGACTGTTCACTTATAATACTAGCGTACATGTGCTAACTTGACACTTTGTGCTAATATATAATTTATTATTTTATTTTATTTGTATTTGTTTAATTAAGCTGACAGGATTGTAAGACTTACTCCTAAACATTAATAACATACATGATTACAGATAGCCAGCTAGCAAAGGTTTTAAATGTTCATATTCATAATGTCACGACACGTCAAGCCACAGCCCCATCATGATCACCTGAGAACTCCCACTCCATTCTCCACACACCTGTACACT
>JAQQZS010000012.1:35162050-35173464 GCA_030068045.1 Platyallabes tihoni | reverse complement strand
GGACCATTGCACAAGACACTTTAATACGTCACTTTTTATGCATAATTTGCACAACCACTGCCACTTTCAAATGCTTCGATATTTTGTAAGTGTTTTTTTTTTTTTTTTTTTTTTTACCATAGTTGAGCTGACTTTTCTTGTGTTTTAGGGTCAGTAACGAAGTACATCTTGGGTTGACCTTCAGTGTTCAGTTATAATGCAGAGTGAAACTTAGGGTTAGGGTTTGAGTGCCTGCTGCCACCAAATCTTTCTGTAGGTCCTTTGAAGTCAATCAAGGGTCTTTCAACACTTGCCTCTTCAGGAATCTGGTAGCAGCTGGTCCTCTTTCTGTCACATCCAGGTAGTGTAGGCACTGTTCCTTTAACTTTGAACTTGCGAAATTGGCTGCCTACTCTATTTTTTATATATACACTTGTCTTTGTTTGTGGAAGGCAATGGTCTCTTCTCTTAGATTTATGGACGACTCTATTGACTTTGCATTTCTGACATGCAGTCAAACATCTCCATCAACAAATCTCTAGAATCTCCCTGTATTTGATGTGTTCTAAGTCAAGTACACCCGAGGCACCTAATCTGTGCTTGAGACAACACCTGATTTACCAATTTGTGCTCTAATGAAGAATTTTATTCAGGAGTTTGAATAATTCTAAGACTGCAGTGATCCTGAAATGGGGCCATTTGAGTTGACTTTGGAGAAACCACATTGAGCTATTTAAGTTACTCTTGTTTCACTGATTTACTACAAACAGCTGCAAGTTAGTAATGTTGGCCAAAAAAAATCAACCCAATTCAATGGGGTGGAATAATTTCAACTGTCCATGTACACAAAACCGACTGTATATGCATCCATTTTTATTGTGTGCACATGTATTTACCTATCCGGCAGGCCTGAGGAGTAGAAGGACACATTTGGACTGCGTGTGCCTGTAGCCGAAGCTTTAGGGAAGCGGGGTGGAACTGGAGGACTGGGGTTGGGGCCTCCGACATTAGCGCAGCGGGGTGGAACCGGAGGAGCGTTCAAAAACCGACACTCCTCCTTCACCTAGTGGGAAAAGGCAAGAATAATTTGCTAAGTAAATTCAAGAACATTCAACAACTAAACTCTTCAAATAGTCACCTCTGTCTTGATGAGACATCCAGTTTCTTAGTCTTGATATGTAACAAAATACGATTTCTACACAATTTTTTACATTGTGTTTTAATATTGTACAAATGGTTCATGCTTGTAAATAAATGTCACTTCTTAACCGTAATCTGTACGTGTAATGACATTGCTGTCTTATTCCCTCTGTAAACCTTTTTCACAACTTACTGAAGAAATGAAAAACAGATGGTCATTTACGGATAAAGCTGAAATACTTGCAGCACTGGGAAAGTGGAAAAGGTTTGGCGCTTGTACGGTACCCCATATTAAACTCCTCATAACACACCAGCCTTGGGATTTTTTTTTGCTTGTCAAAAGATGCCAGGGTCCGTGTGTGTGTGTGTGTGTGTGTGTGTGTGTGTGTGTGTTTGTGTGTTGTGAGGCTTGGCTCACATAGATGAGGAGTCCTGTTATGTCTGTTAATCTAAATAATATCTGTCTGTATTTCCTCCGCAGCCTTCTGAGAAGGCTGCCTTCCTGTCCAGATCCACCAGGGAGTGTGTGTATATATATGTGTGTGTGTGTTTTGGTTAACTAAATTACAGAGCAGAAACTTTGCGTGGGAGCAAGAGCAAGCAGGAGAAGAAAAAGAAGTACAGAGACAGAAAGAAACAGAGAGAGAGAGAGAGAGAGAGGGCACAGATAGGCCATAATTCCCGTTGTCAGAGCTGTAATCGCTCCTATAGAGCTGATGATACAGTAAAGTTTCAATAAAGATGTGTGTCTGTGTGTGTGTGTGTTCATGCTCACTTCCCGTAAGCGTGTGGCCATTACTAGGCCTGTAAAAGCTGTATCAATTATTTAGTCCTTAGTCCAGAACCGCGCAGCTTTACGACTCTTTAGAGGTCCTGAAGTACTGTAGCAGAACATACATGACCCTGTGTGTGTGTGTGTGTGTGTGTGTCTCCCACGATCCTTGACCTGTGTTCAAGTGATCTGCCGGTATTTATAATGACTCTTTCGATAAAAGAACAACAGCGAGAGGAAAAGAGAGAAAGAGAGAGGATAAGAAAAGGACATAAGGGAATAGGAAAAAGAAAGAGTCGGCACGGTCATAAACATATCTTAAATCTTGTGTAAGGAGAGCTATTGATTAATGAATAAACCACTGAATCTGCCTTACTGAAGCTCTTGCTAACAGCTATATCATAGTTGCAGTGGATGATGAGCGGCACTGCGGCTTTAAAACATCATATAATGTTAATCGCTGTAATGTAATAAATGGACATTACACAAGTTACACAAGTCATTTTTATAGTACGTTTCAGGATTTACATACGAAACTGGGTAACAATGAGAACCACAGGCAGCAATGTAAAATAATGGGATTCAGGGCCATGTCATTCAGCAGTACAGTGGTACCTCGGCAACACCCTTGGAAATATTCTTCTTAAGAACTAAGAAATTGCAAGAAATTTGGCTCGCCATACAAAGCATTTACAGCATCCGAGCGGGTCGCTAGAACTTCCAATTCTGCATATTTCCGGTCAAAACTTGTTTGCGTCATATTTTTTGTGGGGATTTTTTGTGCAAGATTTAGTGAAGACAAGGCACCATGAGCCCCAAGAAGGTCAGCAGTGGCGCTACCAAGAAGAAAACAGTGCCGCTTTCAGTTTTGTTTTTAAATCAGCTGGTTCAATACAATTCAATTTTATTTGTATAAGCGCTTTTAACAATTGTCATTGTCGCAAAGCAGCTTTACCCAATCAAAATAATTATTTAAAGTTGTATGAAATGTGAATGTGTATGAATCAAAATGGTCAGTTTGTCCCTGGTGAGCAAGCCGAGGGCAACAGTGGCAAGGAAAAACTCCCTGAGATGGTGATAGGAAGAAACCTTGAGAGGAACCGGACTGGTGCCAAGAGAAATCATAAATTAAGGTTAAGTGAGGTTTAATTTATTTCATATTTTACTTCATTCACATGTCTTTTCTATATGCTTGATTGTTTTGATATGCAAAAATATAATTATAGTGTTGTAAATTGGTAATACAGGTTGACCCCTACTTACAAACGAGTTCTATGCCAGGAGCATGTTTGTAAGTCGAATTTGTTCGTAAGTCAGTTTCCACTGTATTGGCTTGTGAACTCTGTCTTGTTGAGGATTTTCTGAAATTAGGATTAGGTACCAAATGGACAGCTTTACAGGACAGCCATTTTCCATCAGCATGCCGGATATCAATATACCGGATTTTAGACATTGTATACATTCACTTACACACTGAAAATATTGTATATAGTTGTAAATATTGGTATCTGGTGCACTGCAGTGTCTATTCTTTGTACAATACATGTGAACTACTTCCGCGATTTAACAAATTTCGGCAGATATGAACGGACCGTGGTTCATTACTCAAATGTTCGTAAGTCGGGGACTTACTGTATTGGTAATGTTTTATTAGTGGTTGGAAATGATTATCTGCATTTACATTATTTCCTACGGAAAAATGCATTTGGCAATACGAAATTTCACCTTAAGGATTACATTTGTATGCCGAGGAGTCTCACAGAGGCCATGCCTCCTCAACTGGGATTGACATAAATGCCATACCTCCTTCACTCTGAAAGGAAAAAGACATGGGTCTACTCACAGCTTCTGATTTGGGCGGGACCGGGGGTGGAGTTGACACTCGTCCTGCTTCCATCTGCACCATAGCAACATGGGTGGAGCCTACTGTACCATCCAATGATGAGGTGGAATGGAAGGATATGAGGTTGTGCTCAGCCTTCACGGTACTTTCAGGGACCTCTGCATAGCTTCCTCCGCTCTGATTGGTCCAAAGCTCTTCGTAAGGAATTTCCTGTGTCTCTAATGGCCAATCAGGGGTGACATACTCTCGCTCTTCCCCTTCACCCGTGTCCTCCCTCTCTCCCTCACCACCAGGGGAAGTTTGTGTGTCTCCGAGTGAGTCCCTGCATCCTGGCGTGGTTGTTGGTGTGATGGCCCCACCCCCATACACACACAATGAGAGTCTCTGAGGTGAGAATATGGGATACACTCGTATCCTGCGCGGGCTCCCACACTCCTCCGTCAGGTCCACCTTTACCTCCCGCACGGCTCTGGAATAATCGTCTGGGTCGAAGGTCTCCTGGCAACGCAGTGCGCTCAGGAGCACCGCCCGCTGGTAAACAGGGTCGTCACGTAACAAGCCGTCAGGTAGAGTGAAGCGCGGCATATCGTTAAGCAAAAGGAAGTGAGAAGGCGTCACTTCCTGCTTGCGCAGGACACAGCAGAGCACCACGGTCCGACTGACAATGGCGAGCAGCTTGTAGCGCTGGCCCTGGCGGATGGTGTGCTGGTCGTAGCGGCTGCGAGGCGGAGGTGGTGGATGTGGTGGTACGGCCACGTTGACAGGCAGCCGCACACGTTCGATGATAGTGCGCAGAGTGTGTTCGCCCGCCTGCATGCGCAGCTCCAGGGGTGAGCGAGTGCAGAAACGGCCCCGGCACTGCAGAGGCAGACGCACGCTCTCACGTGTCCGCTGGTTCAGGCAGATCAGACAAGGCAGCTTGGTGCGAATGGGGCGTCCTGAAGGCCCGCCCACTCTGCCCAGCCGCCGCAACAACGCGGCCAGGCGTGACTTCTCACGAGCAGACTGGACACAGAGCAGCTCAGCCCGGCCCATCGGAGTCAGCTCATCTCCAGCCTGGAGGGAAAAGTTATACACCTCGCTGTCCTCACTGAATTCACCCGACACCACCTACAGAGTGTGTGTCAGAGAGAGAGAGAGAGAAAGAGATAGAGAGAGAGAACAAGAGAGTGATCAGTGATCATAAGTAAATCATAAGTTAATTTTTCCAGTGGTAAAAGTCTGATCACCTGACTCAACCACATATTGACCGAAGAGGTACCTGAGCAGTTGACCATAATAATAATATAAATTCTTTGGCCAAGTATTTACAAAAATTCAGTACACATTCTTTATCACAATCAAGACACAGGTCCACTGTCCAATTCAAAAGGTATACTTTTGGTGAATCTCTTTCCAGTACACTTTGATTTTTATCACAATCCCAAAATACATGCATCACTGTGCCAGTCTCCATGTTACATGTGAAACATAGCTGAGGAAAACAATTAGGAAATATTCTATAGGGGCGAATTGGGGTTAAATAAACTTTGTGAATACAGTTAAAGTTTTGTTCGTGAACCGAAATTGAAGCACTTTTGGGAAAGATATTTGAGCAGACAGATAGCCACTCCTCATCACTGAAAATAGCCCAAAGTCCTTTTCCCATGTCAACCTTAAAGAGTCAAAGGTCGAAGGACCAACAAAAACAGCAATGCATATAATTCAGAAATCTTTTTTTTTAAGAGTACATGAAGAGAAAAGCTTTTATTCTATTTCAGTAAGATCAAATAGTATATTACCTTCTTTTAACTGCAACTCTAAAAAGTGTCGTACTTGAAGGAACTTATAAAAATCTTTACTGGCCAGACAAAATTTGTGTCTTAACTCCTGAAATGATCTCATTTGGCCGTTATCAAATAAGTGACCTAATTCAGCCACTCCTCAAGTCAAAAGGCCAATATGCTCTGTATGAAAGTGGGAAAATCAAGATTAAGCGCAATTGGAGACTTAACAAACAACTTATTTGGAAGGGATAAGTATTTATTAACATCTCTCCACACCAAAACAGTGTTTGTTACAGTAAAAACGCTAATCAGTTGTTGGATTTTTTGTTCATTATGAATAAATCGTAGGGAACATAACATTCTGGGAAAGCATCTTGGGGATTCAATCCCAACCCAGCGTGAATCAAATCTATAGTTAAACTAACTTAAGATGTGCATGAGTTGAGCAGCCCTAAAGTATAATTGGAAATTGGATAGTGACACCCCACCCAATTCCACTCCGAAAATTTTAATCTGGGCTTCTTATCATTCCAAATATACCTCGAAATTGAAGAATTAATCCTCTTGAAAAAAATGTTTTTAAAAAAAGTAACATGGTAGATTTTGGAATAGGAAATTTAATCTTGGAAGAATGTTCATTCTTATGATATTGATTCTGCCGGAAAAAAAAATACAATGAAGGCAGATTCCTTGGTGGAAGAATCGACCAATCTGATAAATTCTGATTGATTTTTATGATCAAAGGAGAATAATTGGCTTTAAACAGATCTTCCAAGTTAGGAGTAATATTAATTCCTAAATATTGAAACCCAGAAAGTGCTAAATGAAAGGGTGATTTGGAGATGGCTTCAGAGGGAGCATGCATATACAGAGCTTGAGATTTATCCAGATTGATCTTATATCCTGAAAAATTACTATATTTTTCAATTACTGTGAGAATGACGTCGGCAGAGGTGTCAGGGTATTTAAGATACAATAGAACATCATCGGCGTATTGAGATATACGATGTTCCTCCAGACCTATTTTAATACCATGTATACTACCGTTAGTTCTCACAGCAACCGCCGAGGTTTCGATAACCAAAGAGAATAACAAAGGCGAAAGAGGACAGCTTTGACGACAACCTCTGCTTACTGAAAGTCTATTAGACAATTCATGTTAACCTGAGCTATAGGATTAGAATACAGGTGTTTGACCAACTCAATAAAATTATTTCCTAAGTGTATTTAGGATTTCACAAAACCGGATTGGTCTGAGTTGACAATGAAAGGTCAAACATTTTCAAGCCGTCGGTAAGGACTTGGCAATAATTTTATAATCTACATTGAGTCGATAAGATGAACAAATTGTTGGATCTTTGTCTTTTTTCAGAATCAGACTGATACTTACCAATGACCAGGATTCAGGCAAAGGATTCGTCTCAAAAAGATTATTTATCACCTGCATTAGACTAGGACAAAGCTCAGACCAGAACTAGAAAAACTCTATAGAAAACCAATCTGGGCCAGGAGCTTTACCGGATGGCATTGACTGAATTGCATGGAAAATTTCGTCCCTGGTGAAAGGGGCATTTAAAGAGCTCCTATCATCATCAGAAATACTGGGAAGAGAAAACTCATTTACGTAATTAAACAAAACCTCATTTGATCCATGATAATCAGCTGTATAAAGATTCCTATAGAAACCTAAAGTTCTGTTCTAAAGTTTAATCAGCTCTGCAAAAACATTGATTTCTTAGGAGGTGATTTCAGCTGCGTACTCAGCATGCTCAAGGATAAACGAGATGTTCTTATGAATAAGAATTGCAGTGACCCTACTATTTGACCAACCCAATCTTTTTTCAGCTTCATATGTTCCTTATCTGATGAATGCGTTTTCTGTAATAGCGCTATAGATACACTTTCTTCTTTAAGAAATTATCCCTCTTCATTACTTGACCTATGCCTTTCACGTTCCATGTTCCTAATTTAAATGAACTGAGCATGGTGAAAATCTAGAAAATAAAGTCACAAGAGTGATAATATACGGGGAAAAGAATGACACATGTGCCAGTACGAGATACCAAATACGAACATACAAGTACCACAAATAAAATGCAAAACAAACCTATAATATCCTCCACCGAAGACCCCATCCCCAACTGATGAGGCACAGAACATATTAAAAATTCACAAAACAACATAAGAAACCTAGAAACTGGTGACGACAGCATAATGAAACCACCAAGTTATAGCTCCGTCATAACCCGCTCCGCTGATATCTCTAGTGTAAGTAATTATCGGTAATGAATAACACCATTGAAAAAAAAGAATAATTAATATTAATATTTATTAAAATAAATAAATATATATATATATATATATATATATATATATATAGAGACATACATAATATATATATATAATATATATTTTATAATATATATATATTCTTGAGACGGCCTCTATTTTCAAGGTCGTCTACTTTGCCCTGCAGTTGGTCCACCATTGTCTTCAAGTTAGTCACCTGCCTTTTTTTTTATCTTCGGCAGATGAAATCCTCCATTCGGCTTTTTCCAGGCGTGATTCAGCACCAGTGACTCTTTCAGAAAGAGCGGTAAACGAATTCTGAAGGCAAGAAACGGAGTTGGCAATACCCTCCAGATGACTTGTGATTCCATCAAGACGTGATCCATTGGCCGTTATTTCTGACATCACTGACATGTCCAGGTGCGGTTCAGCGGTGTTAGTGTTAGCATCTGCCGAGGGCGCATGAAAAGTAGGACTTTTCGCCTCCTTTTCTTTAGCCTTCTGTGAACACGTGGATGCAAAAATAGGAAAATCCTTATCAGAAGTTGTGTCTGAACGTGTTTATAGTCTGTTCAACGAAGTTAAGTAAGAATTCGGGAGGAAAAAGCGTGATTTATTAACAAAGTCAAGCGGAGCAAAAAACTTCCGCAGCCATCTCACTCCGGGTCACGTGACACCTCGATTTAGATGTTTTTAAACCAGAGCCAAAGCACAAAACGGTGAGAAGAAGGTAATAATTATGCCTTTCCTGGCAGATCGGCTAGCTATTGAGTAAAGTAAAAAATAAAAAAAGATGTGTACAGTTTATTTTGAGGAGAACCATCTCTTCAACTGTAACTAATCTTCGTGCCCCAGCTAACTGCGGCACTTAACGGAGATATGACTCTGCAGTATATTTAGCCACACTCAATTAAAATTCATCTAAAACCTAATTATAGGTCATAAAGTTTAGATTGCTGGTAAACAGAAAATGCAGTAAATGGGCCAGCAAGGCCATTATTCCACAGACTCAGAGACGGGCATGGGAAGGCAGAACATATACACACACACACACACACAATTATAGCCATTGTAAATAACGGCTGGCTGAAATGTGTATGCATGTGGAGAGTTTAAAGAAACTCAATCCCATTCATAAAGCGTGGAGTGCAGGAGGAGGCTGTGAGAAAGCCTGAACTAGTGGAAAGAGCTGACCTGACACACACACACACACACACACACTGAGACACATAGAGACATACAATCACTTTCTCTTTCTCTGGAACTCTAGAACGTGTATTGTTACAAAAAAAAATGTTGCTAGACAGCCAGAATACATGAACACCAAGTGCATTCTAGCTACTGACTTAGCGATCCAACGTTGGCTCCCCCAATACAGAGCTCTCCAGATACAGCGCTTACATTCCGCGAGAAAGCCAACAACGCTACAGACTACAAACAACAAATCAAATCTCCCGGACGCAATGCAATGTTGTTTAAAAGTAGACAGTGTTAGCAAAGCCGGTTATAATCACAGTGGGAAAGTAGTGTAGCTGGCGATGCTACTAGCTAGCTAAGTCATTCTACACAAAAAAGAACCTTGAACCAAGCTAAAAACAAATATTGACACTTTTGTTTACTAGTTTTATCTTAGTTTTGTTTGTTTTCTAGTCAAAATTTACCAGACAAAAAACTACACACATTTCAATCACCTAAAACAGAAGAGATTTAGTTAATAAAAGTTAAACGTTGTAGCTAAAATTTTCTAATTAATAGAAGGTGATACTAGAAGTAGTAGTAGTAGTTTTTCTCTATTCAGCTTCAATTATGGTTAACTACTGATGGTGTGTCTTTTGTAGTTTCCATCATGGGGGATTGTTTTTGTGGGTTTGTGTAGTTCACTCACTTTAACTGCTTTGTAGTTATTAATCAGGCACTGACCTTCATGCTGAAAGTGATCGGCTCCATGACGAACACTCGATCGGGGAAAGTTCCAGCAATTTCCTCCACGCTCGCGAAGTACTGAACCGGCTCCCGGACATCCCGGTCTTGATCCAGCAACTTAAACTTCCCTACAGACAGAAGGAGAATGAGTTATGAGGAACGACAGGTTGGCAGTAGTTATGCTTAAGGTTTAGCAAACTCACAGACAAGTAAACTGGAGACCAAGTAAACTGATGCTCGTTTTGTTCACAATATATAAAACCTTCTATAAATATTAAGTTGGCATTAAATCATTTTGTGTGAGAAAGTTCAAAGAATACAATATTACCTGCTGTTACTCTGTCTTTAAGTGTGAAAAATATATATTTTTAAAAACTAACCTGAATTAATCAACCAGTGAATATTTTTTTAAATAATTCGCAGTCCATTTTTTAATCCACTACCTGGGACAAAGTATGACATAGGACACATGGGATGGATTGATGGATGGATGGATGGATAGATAGATAGATAGATTAAATGGTTAAAGCTAAAATAATCTGATGATTTTTAATGTAATCAGTGATATTACTATTTCAGGTTGAAGCCCACGTTCATGTCTGCCTGTCCTTCTGTACGGCAGAACTCTCTGTCTAGCTTATTAATACAAATAAATCAATTTGTATAAGGTTGAGTATCTTGCGCCTTGTTTACACTAAGTTGTAAGTTTTTTTGTCGTCAGCCTAATACACTCCCTGTTCAGTTATGGTGCAACTGCAATCGTTTCATTAAATTCTGTCCCATAAGTTTTGTGTGATTAAATTATGTTGTAATAGATATTTCTATAACGTTTATGTAGGGTGGAAATATGTGGCGTGTGAGGTTGTGTGGGGGGGGCTAGGTAGGGGGCATTTTAATGCATAATATTGGACTCTTAGTTCAGGTATTTTTCCCGCCCTCACCTCGGACTACTGTGGATATGTTTGCTCTAACGACCCGCGTTTTATCCCATTGTGGCGCTTCACATGACTGCGTTTTATTAACGCCACGGTTTCAGAATATACGAGTCAAACTGGTTTTAAACTTCTCCCAGAAAGAATAAACATACAGTGATCTATCCATACATCTTTGAAGCGATGCTGTGTCATGCTTTTGTCTCTGTTTCTTGACGATTTTGTCGTTTCTGTGTCTTCAGTATACTCTGTCTATACACAGTAACCTACAGTATCGAGTTGATTGGCTCTGATGAGTGACGTATATACACTCGCAAAATTTCATTTAATTCTGTCCAGCCAGTTTGGTGTGATGCTGTGTCACAAATCTGGCAGGACAGACTTACAGACTAAAAATTGGATAGATAGGTAGATAGATAGATAGATAGATAGATAGATAGATAGACAGACTGATAGATAGAATGATAGATAGATAGATAGATAGATAGATAGACAGACAGACAGATAGATAGATAGATAGATAGATAGATAGAATGATAGATCGATAGATAGATAGATAGATAGAATGATAGATAGATAGATAGTTAGATAGATAGATAGATAGATAGATAGATAGTTAGATAGAATGATAGATAGATAGAAAGATAGATAGATAGAATGATAGATAGATAGATAGTTAGATAGATAGATAGATAGATAGATAGATAGATAGATAGATAGATAGTTAGATAGAATGATAGATAGATAGAAAGATAGATAGATAGAATGAT
>JAQQZS010000012.1:34897051-34910716 GCA_030068045.1 Platyallabes tihoni | reverse complement strand
AAATGTGTTTGATGATCAGAAACATTTTGCGTGACAAACATGCAAAAGAATAAAAAATCAGGAGGGGGGCAAATAGTGTTTCACACCACTGTAGGCGTTGAGTGTTAGACTATAGTAAACACTTAGTGTCTCAATGCAACCCTGTGGGTGTTAATTCTATACTATATATTACCCGGTTATTGATTCAACACTATAAATGTGTATTTGACATCAAATTTCATAATGTTACCCAGTAGGTGTTGAGGTAACACCATAAGAGCATATTAAACACTTAAGTGTGTAATGAATGCTTAATGCCCTAATGTAACATTATTTGTACTAATTCAACACTGTAAGAGTGTATTTATTACTCAGTGTCTCAATGCAACCGTGCGGGTGTTAATTCTACACTATATGAAACCCTGCACGTATTGACCCAACAATACCCGTTTGATTCAAAACTTTACAATTGTTTTAAACACGTTATGTTTTAATGTAAGGTGTTAATTCTATAATATATGCAGACAAACATTAGGTTTTTATAATAGACTCTTGAGTGAACAGTTGTATTTACAGAACACTGCTATGAATATCCTATAGGTGTGTATGTGTTACTTCAACTCTGTTAGTGTTTTAAGCACCTAATAGCTAAATACAACACTGTAGGTGTGATTTTAACACTGTAAGAGTCTGAACACTTGTTGTCTTAATGCAACCATGAAGGTGTAAATTTAACACTGCACGAGTATATTAAACACATAATGTCTTAATGCTATGCTGAAGGTATACAGTAACTGTAACACTGTAAGAGTCTATTAAACACTTATTTACTTAATGCGACCATGTAGGTGTTAATTTAAAACTGTAAGAGTCTATTAAAGACTTTATGTCTTACTGCTTCCCTGTCCACTTTTTTACTGTAGAAGTGTGTTAAACACTTAGTGTCTTAATGTAAGGCCACAGGAGTTAGTTCACCAGTGTAGGATACACCCTTCTAGGATTTGATGCAATACTGTAAGAGTATTAAACACTCAGTGTTTTAATGCAACATTGTAGATGTTACTTCAACGCCATAACAGTGGATTAAACAAGTAATACCCAGATATAACTCCTTAAGTGTTGCTTCCACACTGTAAGAATGTATTAAACACCTTGTGTCTTAAAGCGCCCCTGCACTTCAACTCTGTGAAAGTGTGTTAAACAATGTATTTATATATTAGCACAGCCCTGTAGGTGTTGATTCAATAGTGTAAGAGTGTATTGGACACGTAATGTCTCAATCCTACCCAGCAGGTGTTACTTCAACACTCTAATAGTGTATTAAACACTTAATGTCCTAATTCTACCCTGTAGGTCTTCACTTTAGTTCGTCACTGTAGAAGTGTGTTAAACACTTAATGTCTTAATGTAAGGCCACAGGAGTTAGTTCACCAGTGTAAGATACACCCTTCTAGGATTTGATGCAATACTGTAAGTGTGTATTAAACACTATGTGTGTTAATGGTACTATGTAGGTGTTGATTCAACCCTGTAACAGTCTTTTGTAATACCTTGATTGGACTCTGTACTGTAGGTGTTCAATTAATTCTGTAAACCAGCATTAAACACTTACTATGTTAATGCAACTCTTTAGGTGTTTCTTCAACACTATAAACGTGTATTAAGCTCTAAAAATCCTAATGCAACTCTGTAAGTGTTAATTTGTATGTGGATATTGTATGCAGGAGGAGATTAAGTGTTTAATAGATTCAGTGTTCACTGATGAGCAGACACGGTTGTACATTAATGAATTGACATCTGGTTAGACAATCCTCAGGTCTGTAAGTAACATAAACACCATCAAAACATACATGTTTGATCAGTGTTCAAAGATTTAAAACAACTCTGTAGGTGTTCATACGGCACTTTTAATTATTGAATTACCATCTATTCATTTAGCGTTGCTTTAGGTGTTAAATCAATAACGTTAGAGTCTATTCCAATAAATGATAATGGAAGTGGGTAGCTGTTAATTAAATATGGTTAGAGATAATTAAACACAGTACATGGAGGTGTTAATCCAGTGTTGCAGCACTGTGGAGTGGTAGTGCGCAGAGGCCTGGCCTTATTCTTTACACCTACTGCTAAAAGAGCGAGTGTGTTGATTGTTAGCGCATCTGTTTTGACATGCTATTGTATATTTAAAACGTTTTAATCTATTTGTAATCCACACTCTGTTATCGGTGTTGTATTTGTCTCGTCAGGTGTTGCATAGTTAAGGAGTGTGTAGTGAGAGTCAGGGAACAGCCTGCAGATTTACACCCTGCCTTATACCATAGACTGCTTCTCGACTTTAATATATCGATTCGCCCTAAGTGCTGCTAAGCTCCCTAAGCCTGTTATTAGGGCTCATGACTTTACGTTAGAGGTTCACGACTCTTATGCAGATTAAAAACATCCAGCTGGGTTTTAAAACCCTGTCCGAAAAAATGGGGGTGATGTGGGGCCAATGGATTTAAAAACGGAGTCATAAAAGAATCTCATAATCTCCTATTGAGTTTAATCTAGTTATTTATTGTTTTCAAACCAGCTACAAACATGCTAAAAATGGTGCCGTTTATTGAAGGAGGGAGTTCAGAGATCAGCATTGAAAACATACACAATTCTCGGAAATAAGCATCAAGTTACTGACTGAGTGGAACAACCAATTAAATAATTGAAGTCGAAGAAAAATTTATAAATGTGTATTCAGGATTGCGCAGAAAATTTTGGAGCTTAGCAAAATATTAACATATCTAAGCAACTGAAATAAGCAACAACATTGTCTTAAATAATCACAGTAATTTACATCATGCATTTATTTTATTTGTACCGATATTTGTTGTTGTTCAGCGTCCACAACGAAATGAGTTCTCACTTACGTTACATCAGCTTCATACCAGAGTCATGATCGTTCCGCTGATCTGATTGATCTGATGAAAGCATTGTGTTGTATAAGAGTGATTATATTAAGCATTATCGCATTGTGATGTTTCAAAGTGTGTGTCGCTCCACTCGTCTGTGTGTTCATCATAAAAGTTTCCTCTTCCTAGTTTGATGTGGTTAATACAGCAGAGTTAGCAACATCGTCAGCAGGCACACAACTTTTAGCTAGCAACTTTTGTGTAACTTTTGGACACAATCAGATCTGGAAGGTAAATGAGTACATTTCCCTCGTTACTGTGCTTAAGAACATGTTTCACGTATCTGTACGTTATTATGGTAGTTTTAATAGTGGACACTTTTTACTTACTTTTACTCCACTACATCCTACAGCAAATATCTGTACTTTTTACTTCGCTACATCTCTGCATGGTGTTGTATTACACGTCCAAGGTAAAAGTAGAGATGCTGAATGTAACATATTACTCAAGTAAGAGTAGAAGTCCTCCATTTACAGTACACCTGAACTATATATATATACCTATATTTTCATATTTAAGTTTACATAGTAATTTATTTGTACTAATGAATACTGTTACTTTTGATACTAATTATGAAGGTGAACTTTTATACTTTCTCTCAAGTAAAATTGTAAATGGGGAACTTTTACTGGAGTAATATTTTACCGGGGGTATCTCTACTTTTACTGAAGTACATGATTTGTGTACCTTGCACACTTCTGTACACAATATGTCAGTTTGTTATGTTTATTTTATATTTATCTGGGAAAAGCTAAACAGTAACTTAGAGCACGTCGCCTACTGAGGATATTCATTATAACTCTGTTACAACTCGCGCCTATCAGCCTTTAGAGAAACCGCAAAGACGTATCTGTTACAGCGCTCCGATCCTGAGGACTCCGTCCCTAACTGTCCAATGTTCTCACAGACGTCAATTCAAACCCACTCTAGCAGTCTCACTGATTTCTAGACAACCTCTTAAAGCTCGTACACCGGGACTGATTAGTAACGACAGAAACGCGTCATCCCGAGCCTGACAGCAGTGTTTTAATCTACAGAACGAGTCTACAGGTTTCAGCAAGTCCCTGCAGGCTGATTTCACGCTCTTTTACACAGAGGCATCTCCGAAGAAGACACTCGCTAATATCTAATAAAGTCTATAAAGTATCAGTGCGTATCAGGAAGTAGTTTTCCTTCTATACGTTAATATATTACTATGTAATTTTTTAAAATAATTAATCTGAAGTGTTTTGTTACAGTTTATGTATATAAGGTAACATAACCATGCATTTAAAAAGTAAAAAAAAGTAATAAAATTTATAATTGCATGAAAAACAGTTACAGTTAAAAAATCTAATTCAGCTTAAGTGATACTATTTAAAACAATGAAGTATATGAATACATTTCTGTAATACATATAATATTTATATTATAAATTCCAGTTTACGAAATATTATTTATTATACTTATGATATTATACCAGTTTTCTTTGATGCTAGAAGTACACATTTTGTGTAGCTTAGCAAATTCTTTTTTATTTTAATTTTTTCACAAATTTGAGTGAAATGTTAATATTGTGGACAGGGTTGTTTATTTCTGTTGTAATATACAGTCAGGTCCATAAATTTTGGAACAAAAATTAGTGGGGTTTCTTTGGGTGGAAGTTAGCTCTGTACATACTCTAGTACATCACCACACTGAATTTGAAAATAAATGTGCAACATGTGAGTGACGTCAAGGCTTTGAACTTTTGTAAGTTAATTTAAGGGGTTTAAGTGAAGTGAGGCATTAAAGCTTAATGTACAGCCAATTTTTTGGATTTTGGTTTTTGTTTGTTTGTTTGGGTTCATAAATAATGGAGCAAACTGACCTAATTAAAAGCATAAGGCTTGTGTTTAATACTTGGATGAAAATCCTTTGTAGTCTAAGACTGCCTGAGGTCTGGAACTCATTGACATGACCGAGTGCTGAGTTTCCTCCCTGAAGTATACTTTGCCACTCCTTTACTGCAGCTGCCTCCAGCCCCTGCTTGTTCGTGGGACTTTCTTCCTTCATTCTTGTCTTCAGTGAAAAGCATGCTCTATTGGATTGAGGTCAGGTGATGACTTGGCCTGTGAAGAATATCCCTTTTTCGTTAGCCTCGGGTAGCTTTCACTGTACGATTGGAGTCATTATTCATCTGCAGTATAAAGTGGCATGCTGTCGGTTCTGCAGCATTTGGCTGAATCTGAGCAGAGAACATGGTATAGCATAGTAGAGTAAAGTATAGTATAGTACAGTATAGTATAGTATATATGCATTTCAGAATTCATCCTGATTAGCAGTCAGGTCATCAATAAACACCAGTGACCCTGTTGTACTGGCGACCATACACACTTCCCATTCTTCAGGTACAAGTTAGTTTTGGTTTCATCAGTGCAAAAAGTTTTCTGGCTAAGTCTTATCTAACCTTCCTGTTCTTGAGCGTTCCCATTGGTTTGAATCTTGTCCTGTATTTATTTCATAAAGCCGTCTGTAGACTTTGACAATGACGCGCCAACCTCATCAAGAGTGTCCTTAAGTTGGCTAGATGTTGTGAAAGGGTTCCTCTTCACCACGGACAGAATTGTTGTCATTCTCTTTAGTTGTCTTCCAAACCTTTTGCTGGTGTTGAGCTTGTCGGTTATTTTTTAAGAACGTTCCATACGGTTGTATTGGCCACGCCCAATGTTTTTCGCTTGCTCCCTCTCTCTCTGGTGGGTTTATTTAGTTTTCTCAGCCTAATGATGTCCTCTTTCACTTGCCTAGACACCTCTCTGGACCTCCTGTTACGAGTTCGAGTGAACAGCTACAAAATGTAAATGTAACACTCAGAACCACCTCAAGACCTTGACTAGATTCAAGATATTCCGGCCCATTATTAAAACCTTTTTTTTTGCAGCTACACATGTCTGTATAGAAGCTACGCTGGCTCAAATGTTTCGGCTCAAACACATGTCAGATCATTTTGTCGAAATGATATCATTTTAAAATATTAACTTTCTTTAATGTCGAAAGCTAAGGCTAGCCGCTCAGGTATTCACTAGCTAATTAGAGTACAGTACTAATAAGAGTACAGAACAAGTTAGAAGTTTGCAACAACATACTTAAAGCCTATAAGAACGGACAAACTGAGTTGCGACGCTGTTTTTCTGGTCTTAGCGAAAGCTGTAATCTAATTCCGGGAAGGAAATTGAATTGTGTAGCACTTCACCAACAGTCTGAGCAACACCAGCGTTAGCGTCCAGGATTCTCCACGCCGAGCCAGGCAGCGCGGCTCAGGATAGAAACTGGCAGCAGTTCAACGAGCGCCATGTTACACAGGCGAGTCCCACGCGGGGGGCCTTTTACAGCAGCTCTGTTCTGCCTCTGCCCGGACTCGCTCGCTCGCTTATCTCCGCTCCTCTCTAGCGCAAAGCGCGGGGAAAAAAAAGTGCTGACTGCGCCGCCGCGAGCCGACAAGATAACGAGTCTAGTTAAAAGACTCTACTGTTTAGCGTCTACATTAAGCGTGCTTGATTGATGGTCGAATCGCCGCCTTTTGAGATGATGAAAAGCCTGAGTGGAAATTCCCGCATCGCTTTACCTCATTCTGTGTCGTATTACAGCGCCTCGAGGACACGTCCAGGACGCAGACGAGTGACTGGCGAATGATTCATTTGAAGCGCTCTAAAGCGTTCGCACAATAAAGTAAACACCTCGATGGGAAAAAGCCTCGGCTCGAGAACATTCCCGCCGAGTTGTGATTCGAAAGCGTCAGACGGCAATCGATTCGTATAAAAATGAGATTCATTCAGAAAAATCGTTTGGATAAAAACGACTCTGGATTCGCACCAGATTCTCAGCTTGTCCCCCTGTCTCTTGTAGTTTGTCTCTGACTTAGGAATCCCCCTTGTTGCATGTTCGGTGTCCAAGATTGCTAGAAAGTAATGGCACCCTATGGCATTCTACATGTCTATCATCTATCATCAGCACACTTGTCTACGTGAAGCTGCTCGGTGTCTCGCTCCATGGGTTCAGACAGAATTCAGGAGGTGTGACCTAAAGGACGGAGCGGTCACAAGAGTAGTTCTGCTTCGATTTGTTCAATGGGAGCTGTAAATACGTGTTAGCTGCTGTATATTATCCGCGATCGTCTACATTTTGAAGTAAACTAATAATTTTGTATTATTATTATTGTTTTTTTTTTTTGCCTCCGCAGGGAGAAGAAGGATCTGAAGGACGGAAGGTGGATCAGCACCATCGCCCCGGAATAACTTTCTTTCTCATCCGCGTTCATTTCTAAATGCATCTCAGATAGTCCGATACTTTGGTTCCCGATGATGCCGTCCAACACCGCCGCGCCGACCCCCGAGTTCAAAACCTCAGAAGTGGACTGCGAGGCAGCAGCGAAGAAAGCGGTGAGTCTCCGAGCACGAGTGCGTACGAGCATGGTGTGTGTGTGTGTGTGTGTGAGTCTTGGCCCAGGCGCACACGTACACATACAAACACACACTGCACTGCAGGATGCTGGAATGAGCCCGAGAGTTGGAGCAGGAGAAGGACGAATCAGGGACGATGTGGTTTGTCCTGAAACGACTTCACGATACAGGAAGTGTGAATTATTGATACCAGGCTTTTCTGCCCACGTAGTGGACAAGTTTCAGGCTACGCAGCATAAAAGGCAGAAAGCGTATACACACACACACACACACACACACACACACACTGTTAAAGAGTAACCCTTTCAGTGGAGTGTTCGATCGTGCAGATAATTAAGGTGGTGGAGGATTTATTATTTTTTTTCAACAAGGTTCGGTTGGCTCGGTGCTTTAAACGTTGCCAGATCCTCGATTTTTAAATCTCATTGTGAGCGTCGTCTGTGACAAAGCGTCACGCCGGAAACAGTCGTACAACAGTCGTAAACAGTATGTGCCGTGTCAGTCGCCATAGAAACGTGTTAATGACATCTTAACTGGCGCTTTGACTCCAATCAGAATCGTGAATTCAGCAGCAGCGCCACGGTAAAAAGTTTACAGCTTGTTTACTGGGAGTTTAGTTTAAGCTGAACTCTTCGACCCGGTTCCGGCACTACATATTAACCCAGTCCAGATAGGCCGAGGCCGCGAATGTGTGTGTGTGTGTGTGAGTGTGAGATCTCAGAGCGTGTCAGTAGTGTGTTATCTTCAGCTCCAGGACGATTCCAAATGAGTTTGTTCTTACTGTTGTTACGCTCTTTACCCACAATGCTCTTAGGCAGCACTCGGGGCCTGAGGTTATTTTCCTGTTTATGTCCACTGGAGTTTAGTTCAGGCCACAGAATTACACACACACACACACACACACACACACATTTGTTAGTTTAAGCATCATTCCCCTGATGGCCTCTAAAAACCCATAATTTACCCGACCAAATGTCAGGTACTTACCAATTTAGCCGCCGCTCACCTGGGATATAAAGCCGCCACACAAACACACACACACACACACACACACACACACACACACACATAAGGTAGACACACACACACCTGTTCAGGTAAGAAGAAACTGAGCTCTGACCTTCACAACCTGGTCCTCACTAAATCTCGGCACACACAGAGAGAGAGAGAGAGAGAGAGAGAGCTGTCTGATCTCCGCCGGATTACACCGTCTGATCTCAGAAACTGATCTCAGGTCAGAGAAACACACTTTTGTTTTGTTTTAATTTTTAGTTTATTTTACTCATATTTTGTTCATGAATATTGGTTTAGTCATTATCAATATTAAAACATTTGATTGTGTGTTATTTATGGATTAATAGTTTTAAATATGTATTAATTAGTTTTAAATGATTGAAATAGTATTAATAAATTGTTTGATTAAATAGGCAGCATGTACACTACTGTTGTTGTTGTAGTAGTTTGTGGCTGCACACTTCATCACATATCAATTAAAAAAATTGTTGCTTCCTCAGTTAATTAAACATAATCACCTGCGATATCAGAGAGAAAAGTGTTTGTGTTGATGAGAGGCAAATATCATTTATTTTTGCAAATAACTTAAATCGTATAATTTAAAACAAGTCCTGAGTATTTTATATTAAATATGTTCATGATGGTTAATGTTTAAACTGGGGCTGTCAGTATTAACGCATTAACGCATGTGATTAAACTAGAGATTTAACGCGTTACTATTTGACACAAATGAACAATATGATAAAGTCTGACCCCAATGGTCTGACCGTTCCATAATGGCAGCTCAGTTACCCCACTGTTACATTTAACGCGGATAATAAGATGACTGAAGAAACATCACCAGGTGCTGAACGGCAAGTTTAGTTAAAATTAAATATTAAAAATATTTTTTTTTGTTATTGTAAAGCAACCTTGAATTTCTAGAAAGGTGCCATATAAAATAAACTTATTATTATTATTATTATTATTATTATTAATAAAATGAACCCCCCAGGTATAATCAGATGTTAAATGTAAGTGTACTATGAGGTGTGATAATTATTTTTATTTGATAATAATAATAATAATAATAATGCTTTCTATTATAATCGGGAATCACCCGGGTTCACCTGATACGATATCATCACGATACCCAGGCACCGATTCCATTTGTATTGCGATTTTAAATAAATACTGATTAAATTCTCAGCAAACTTAGCAAACAAAATTCGCCCCTATCACACAGCACAGGAATAGTTTAGACTGCACCACCTGTAGGATTATAGAGGAACTGCAGCATATCACCATCTCTAATGCAAGCATCTGCATAACTGAATCGATTTTCAGTTTTCTTTCCACCATCTCTAGAATTGTGCAGAACGCACATAGAGTGGGTTACAGTATGAGTTCTCGGATTTTGTATCAGAGTTGACCTGTAGATTGTCAGAGGAGCACTACAAATGGTTGTTTTCGAAAGATCTGGCAACCCACACAAGCCATGCAGGTGAGAAAGAGATGGAGAGAGAGAGAGTTTGAGCGAACGAAACATGAAATATAACATCTTACAGCGGCAGTAACATTTTATTTCCCATTATGAGATTACTAGCGTTCTTTGAATCTTTAATCTTGAATGAGTGTTAAACTCTGCAGTTAATTCATACAGTTCACAGGTCGACTACAGTCCATTACACCTCTAGTGTTAATCCACTGTATGAAAGCTGCTTTAAAATGTTATTTTATTCTTATGAAGATCCACATAATTAATTTAATTACAGGCCGAGCTCATTTCCTTCTTAAACATACACATTTAAAGAGGCTAATAAAATACAAAATAAAAACAGTAAAATGTTCCATTAGTAAAATGTTCCATAGTGCACCTGCCGTTCTTAGAGCGCACAATCCCATGATCCTCAAGTCAAGTTCGATCTGTTCTGTACAGCTGTGATGTCATGAAAGTTGTAGTTGATATAAATGTTAAAGAATATAACGTAGGCTCATGCCTGATTAAATGACAACCATATGTATGAATGTGAAGTAGAATTGAATAGTGTGGAATTAATTAGATCAAAATGCAATACAAGGAGGGGCGTTCGAGTCAAAGCGGGACTTTTTGGTTATGGTGCGGAAAAACAGAAGACAGTTATGCGAGTAAAAACTCTCTTTATATCTGTAAATAATCTCTGGCTACACTAATGCACTTATCCCAGTGGAAAGATGCGTCACACAGATGCGTCGCTCAGCGTAGAAGTTGTAGTTTGGGTGTAATGCTGAGTTAAAGAGTAACTGTTGGAGTTTTCCTCACTCAGATGGAGATGCTCTCTTTACCGACTCACTGGCTTTATGGTTTTCCCAACCACTGAGTTACAGGTGAATCAATGACCAGTGTGTGTGTGTGTGTGTTTAGAGAGGGGGACTGCTAAATTCTGGATTCTGATTGGTCAGAATTTGTTGATTAATTTTCCAGACCAGCAGCTCCTTCTAATACGTTATCGTCTCCATGGTAACGGTTTGTGCGTAACTTGTGTACGTTCGCAGTTTTTTTCTGATGCACGTGCATGACAATCGTGACTTTGTTGAAAAGTGTGTGTGTGTGTGTGTGTGTTTGTTTTCACCGTCGTTGCTGTTGCATTCAGCTCTGGTTGCGCGCGGCGGCGTGGCCCCGTTGAACTCTGGGAGGGTTACCCGGAGGTCTGCGCTGTAGTATTTACTGCTGTTGTCAGCTCGTGTTTAATTTGGCACAGATAAGACTTATTATAACCTGAATAAAAAAGACTTATTATAACTCTCTGTGTGCACACACACACCTTTGCACACTTGTCCTGGCATGGTTCTCATACAAACACACACACACAAACAGCAGTTTCTTTCACTCCGTGCCAAGGCTGCTTATATAAATCAGACCCAATGATTTTTTTTTTAAACCAGATTTTCTCTCGAACACGAGCGAGCCTTGGCCCCGGTCCGCCACGTTAAAGATGTTTGCTTTAGCGTCAGAGAGAGAGAGAGACCCGCTGTTTTTGGCGCGCAGCGTGATTGCTGTTTGCGCTATGCTAATATGCGGTGGGGTAATACAGCCGAGTGACCCCGTAAACCCATACACTGAAGCTCTCGCCGCTTCAGAAGAGAGACGAGAGGCTGGACACGCTCCGAGTCTGGGGATCATTTGGGAATCACTGGTCTTCTTTAAAACCAGCAAAACAAACAGAGCAAAAGCGCGCGAGGCCGTTATCCATCTGGCAGGTGCTCGAAACCCGGGATACGACCCGATCAGACCCGAGATACGACCGCTTTCTTATGTGTCTCTTTAGCAGATGCATAGCGTGATCCAAAGCGTGAGAGATAGGAGTGTGAACCATCGATAGACTGTCCATTGGATTCCGTTTGATTTGATTCACTTTCACTCATGTTTAATGTCTGATTTGTCTCAGGCAGCTGTTACAGTATTAAAAACAACTAAAAGTACCAGCATAAAATGTTGTGAAAGTTGTGCTGTTGGTTGTTTAAGCATCGGGATTTCAAGGTTCAAAGCGAGAATCTTTCTTTCCCGTCTGCTCCACACTCCAGTCCAGCAGGTGGCGATAGCGTACACACTCTACATAAAAAAATAAAATAAAAAAGAAGATTAAGTGATAAACTCGAAAAAACAAGAGTATTTTGTACTAGTACTAGACGGAAAATTAAAGCGTAAATCTAAAATGTCGGATATCCACAAATCAGAGATCTATAAATCATACACCTAAAAATCAAGCCTCTACAAATTGTACATCAACAAACAGGACATTTACAAATCAGATATCTAAAATTTGTACTCCTACAAATCGTAGAATTTAGAGCATTTAACATCTGTACGTTTGTTTAACTACATTTTTTAAAAGCGTTAATGTTTTAAATGAAAAAAAAAAATTACACATTGATGCAGTAAATCAAATCAACCAACAAACGATCGCATAACAGATTTAATCACACAGCACTAGTGACATGACCGAGCGCAAAACACATCACTAAACATCCAATATCAGCCAATTATGATCAAACAAACAAACAAACAAACAAATGAAACATTTCTACAGTATCTTGAAGAAAACAGATATCAGATCCTGTAACAAATGACTAGATTGGATTTGGATTTGGAAAAGGAATTTATTTTCATAGTTGGAAATTGGACTCAGCTGTTTTTTTCCACGTGTTAAGAGTTTGTTTTGTTTTATTTACATGTTTAAATGGATGTAAATGATTTTTGTATGGAAGAGAAGTCGGCGTGTGTATGGTGTGTGTTTTGGAGGGCTCATGGTGAAGCGAATCCGAGCCGATGGGAGCGGAAGAAAAAACTGATGTCTTGTACAAATTGTGCAACTTGAATCTATCATGGGTTTTTAAACGATTAGTAATTATCAGTTATCAATAAATAAAAAACATCTGTAAACAGTTCTAGCCTGGATTTAGGTGGAAATTTGCTGCAAAAAAAATTCACACAGTGAAAACTGAAAGATTAAATTTACAAAAAACTCGAATTTCTTTATAGCTGGTGACTTGGATTGGAATGTAAATGCAGGATTGTGTGTGTGAGATAAGCATCTGCACCTCAGCTAGAGCATTGGCAGTGATTTCAGACACAGCCTGAGTGTTGTTGTCACTGCTCTGTGTGTGTGTGTGTGTGTGTGTGTGTGTGTAAATGTGCTTTCAGCTCCAAGCAGAATGAAAAAATGCAGAGGATGATGAGCACATAGAGTGCAGGCAAGAGAGATATGGTCTGTGTGTGTGTGTGTGTAGGCCATCGTAGTGCCCGTTCCACCCTGGCACTTCCTTCTCTCTCTCTCTCTCTTTCTCCATGCAGCCGGGTTGCTTGGCAACTGGAACGACCCAAAAATAACCCACACACGACAGAAATAGAGACGAGTCGTCTACCAAGACACACAACTATCTCTCTCACACGCACACACACAGACACACACACACACACACACACACTAAACTAACATGTACATACTATGCACCTTATGTAGACACACCGTATACTACTACACTATCACACTCCTACTGCACACCCTATATACAAACACTATACACACACTATACACACCCTATATACAAACACTATACACACACTATACACTCCCTATATACAAACACTATACACACACTATACACACCCTATATACAAACACTATACACACACTATACACTCCCTATATACAAACACTATACACACACTATACACACCCTATATACAAACACTATACAAACACTATACACACACTATATACAAACACTATACACACACTATACACACCCTATATACAAACACTATACACACACTATACACACCCTATATA
>JAQQZS010000012.1:34773048-34783442 GCA_030068045.1 Platyallabes tihoni | reverse complement strand
ACACAGAGACGGGAATCGAGCCTGGCCGGGGAATCGAACCCAGACCCTGGAGGTGCAAGGCGACAGTGCTAACCACTGCACCACCGCGCCGCCTTTGATACTTTTAGTAGTATTTAAATATTGTAGGAAATACGGCTGCTTGAAATAAATCAGGCAAAAATCCCCAAAATTGAATTAAATTTAACTAACAGTCTTTCTATAAAGCACAACACTAGTCTCTAATAAAAAAAATAAATAAAATAAAAAACTTTTAATTTAACACCAAATGCAGCAGATGTTTAATTTGAAAGAACTCATTAAAATCTAGGCTTCAGTTTGTAGAAAACCACTAAACATTCAAGGTAGAACCCCAGAACAATGTTCTTCAGGCAGCAAGGAACGCCATAAAACATTACGAGTGTACAGTAAAGTTGTGTGGTGAGCTCTTTATAAGAACATGGGAGTCGTTGTTCCAGTCTTATCAGATAAAATTAGAACAACAAACACGCTTTACACTGCAGACGCAACAACTTCACACACGGTTTACACAGGACTCAAGGAGCGGAACGAGGACAAAAGACAGATATGAGGAACGGGTCGGCGGAAACGCGGCGCACATTAAAGAAACTGTTGAGCGTCAGAGCGGGTGATAACGCCTCAGACCTGCCGCGCAAATCCATTAGCGTGACTTTCTCCTGTAAGGGTTAGGAGGTGACGAGAGTGAAGGGAGACAACGAGGACGTCTTATTTGTTGCTGTGTTAGAGGAACGATCAAAACATCAATCGGTTAAGGTAAAGGTGTGATTAGCTGTTATTGTTGTTAGGACATACAGCATGGTAGATGGGTAAGTGTGTGTGTGTGTGTGTTTCTCAGGCAGAAGCAGAAGTGTTGGAAAGAGACTTTTGGGATTGCTGCACAGGTCAGTCAGGTCTAAATCGGTTAGTTCCCACGGAAAAGCCAAATCAGCTTCTGCCTCACGTTACAGGCAGCCTTCCAGAAATGTGTGTGTGTGTGTGTGTGAGAGAGAGAGAGATGGATGAATGCTAAAGGACAGGTATTAACAGGTATGTTCTAGTCATAGTGTGTGTGTGTGTGTGTGTGTGTATACTGTAAACATAAGTGGAATCCAGATGTGGGAAAGTAGGAGGTGTTTTCTGTGAGAACGTAGCCCCCCAGTCGTCACGTGCGAGGCGTTGCTCTATTTTCCTGCATTTAAAGCAGAATTTTCAAGCTGACACGGTGGAATATTTTTTTCCATCTTTCACACTGTGTCACTCATGTGTTACACGCTTACTTTTCCTCCGCAGCTTCCTGGACATGATGCCGATCAGCACTCACTACTCCGCCTTCATCAAGGCCGAGCCCGCCAGCCCCGCCTCCGCCATGCAGCACAGTCCCGAAGGATCGTCGTCGGACAGCTACAGCTCTGTAACAAGGGGGGACTGCAGGGGCGTGGTCTTGCCGGTTGCGTATCGTACATTAGGGGCGGGGCTTAGGCCCGATCAGGTTCCCGAGCTGCAGGAGAAGAGGGAGTTTGATGTGAGCTCGGGGCCCAAGCGCCTGTGTTTGGTGTGTGGAGACGTGGCGTCAGGGTTTCATTACGGCGTGGCGTCCTGCGAGGCCTGCAAAGCTTTCTTCAAACGCACAATTCAAGGTTGTTTTTTTTACTTCAGTCTGAGACGAATAATAAGAGACCATCAAGCAAATTAACACTTATGTTTATAATAATATTGTATCTGGTTGCACAATATCCATTCTCTCTCTCCAGGCAGTATTGAATACACGTGTCCGGCGAGCAGTGAGTGTGAGATTACTAAGAGGAGGAGGAAATCCTGCCAGGCCTGCCGCTTCACCAAGTGCATCTCAGTGGGCATGCTGCGAGAGGGTGTGAATATGTGTGTGTGTGTGTGTGTGTGTGTGTGAAAAAGCAGTTTTAGTTTACACATTACAACCAACCCTAATACATACCCCCTACCTATAGGTCATACCCCATACCTTTAGGCCACACCTCCTACCTTTAGGCCACACCTCCTACTGTTAGGACAAGCCCCCTATGTTGAAGCCACACCCTACCTTCAGGCCACACCCCTGCTGTTAGGCCACACCTCCTACATTTCAGACGCACTTCCTAACTTATGGTCACACCTCCTAGCTATCAGACACACCTCCTACGTTTTGGATACACCTCCTACCTTTCAGGCACACCTTCTACCTTTAGGACGCACCCCTACCTTTCAGACACACCCCCTACTTTTAGGCCACACCTCCTACCATTCAGACACACCTCCTACCTTTAGGTAACACCTCCTATCTTCCAGACACACCTCCTGCCTTTCAGACTCATCTTCTACCTTTAGGCCACACCTCCTACATATCAGACACACCTCCTAACTTTGGGTCACACCTCCTACCTTTCAGACATATCTCCTACCTTTCATACACACCTTCTACCTTTAGGACACACCCCTACCTTTCAGACACACACCCTACTTTTAGGTAACACCTCCTACATTTAGGCCACACTTCCTACCATTAGAACACCGATTACATTTATGACAGGCCTCTTAACAACAGGTTTAGACAACACCCCTATATAGACCTGAATCTTACATATATGTCACACCTCCTACCTTTAGGCTACTCGACTTATATTTAAGACACACCTCTTAAATGTGTGTGTGTGTGTGTGTGTGTGTGTGTGTGTTCAGGTGTGCGTTTAGACAGAGTTCGGGGAGGTCGTCAGAAATACAAACGCACCATAGACTCCAACAGCAACTCTTACCTCAACATGCAGTTACCGCACAAGCGAACACGTTCAGGTATCACACACACACAAAATGTTTTTGTATCCTATTACTATAAACAGCTATAAACTAAACTGTGTCTGCGTTTCAGAGTCCTACGATGTCGAGAACAAAGTGGTGTCTCATCTGTTGGGGGCGGAGCCAGAGAAGGTGTACGCCATGCCTGACCCCGCCCTCCCTGACGATGACATCAAAGCTCTGACCACGTTGTGTGATCTTGCTGATCGTGAGCTGGTGCTCAATATTGGCTGGGCCAAACACCTTCCAGGTATACACACACACACACACACACACACACACACACACATTAACCCTAAGTGAAGCATTTTTTGGTCTTTAATTATTGTTCGAAAGCTGTTTGCCTTATCAGCAACACACACACACACACACACACACACACACACACACACACACACACACACACACACACACACACTCTAAGTGGCCTGGCACCTGTTTTTATGTTGACACTCACCTATAAAGTTATGCTTACAAAACAAAGTCCCCAAAAGCCAGGTGTGTGAGTGAGCATGCATTTGTGTGTGTGTGTGTGTGTGTGTTGTACAGATCAGCAGATTTCTCGCAGGTATCACGTTATTAAACTTAGGCGTGGAACAGCAGTGCGGTCACCACCCGACACACTTCATCTCCACTTACAAATTTGCTTGCATGCTAGTACACGTTAACATTTAGTTGGGTACTTGTTTGACAAAGATGGTTCACACGGACCCCCCCAATTGCCAAATAAACATCTTCTTACAAAAACCTTTCCCAAAGCAAGGTTGTCCGTTTTTCATCTGCTAAACTTAAACGCACAAACTTGCCATTATTGTTACCTCTTACAGTGTCTTCGTTATTTCTGTTTCCAGGTTTCTCAGGTCTCTCTCTGCCAGACCAGATGCGCCTCCTGCAGAGTGCCTGGATGGAGATCCTGATCCTGCGTGTGGTCTTCCGTTCACTGGCCGCTCAGGAGAGCCTGGTGTTCGCCGAGGATTATGTAATGGATGTTGAGCAGGCGAAGCGAACCGGCTTGCTCGAGCTGCATGCGGCCATACTGCACCTTGTCAGGAAGTACAGAGGCATGGGCCTCGAGAGGGAGGAGTTTGTCACGCTCAAGGCCATCGCACTCGCCAACTCAGGTACAAATATATGCATTACTGCATCATCCTTATCCTATGCATGTCCGCAGGGACCTTAGGGCACAAGACAAGGTACATCCTTGATGGTGTGCCAACCACATTTAAACTATGGACAATTTGGAAACACCAATCAAACTACAATGCAGGTCTTTGGAATGGTGTATGGAGAGGAAACCCACCAAGCACAGAATGAGGTGGGATTCAGTGATGTGTGCTAACCACTAAGACCACCATGACACCAAAGAACTAAATGTTAATATGGCAATTATCCATCCAGGCTGGTAGCAGCATAAAATCATGAAGATGCAGATCAACATCTTCAGATCCAACATCAGAATAGAGAAAGTGTGATCTTGTTGTGAATAACTGTGTTGTGGTTGTTGGTGAGAGACAGGTTGGTTTCAAATGTTCATGCACAATGATCATGTATAAAAAACACTGAGTTCCTCAAAATTCCTCAAAAGTAATATGCCTTATTAAGGAGGTAGGTCTAGGGGGGAATGGTCAGGCTAGATTGAGCTTAGAAGAAGTATCAAAAGGTAGATAGTACTCAATAGAGTGAACCACCAAAAACCACTCTTTACAAATGTGATAAGACGAAAGCATTTCAGGAAGGACAAACCAATGAAAAATGAGGTAGATTGGCTACAAGATCATATTAGGTCCCTGTCTCCTTTTAACCAAGAACAGGAATATAAGACAACAACAGTGGGGTGTTTTTTTTTTTTTTTTTTTTAATAAACAGGAAGTTTTTTTTTTTAATCTAGCATGTTAAAATGCATGACTTTAGCCTTGCATTACAATGTTTGTACAACTTTGTAAACCTGCCTTTTTCTGTCTCAGATTCTATGCACATCGAGGACAGCGAGGCAGTCCAGAGGCTGCAAGATTGCTTGCACGAAGCACTGCAGGACTATGAACGGCGTCATCACAGTGACGACTCACGTAGGGCGGGCAAACTCATCATGACCCTCCCCTTACTCAGGCAGACCTCGGCCAAGGCTGTGCAGTACTTCTGCAGCATTAAGCAAGACGGTCGGGTGCCCATGCACAAACTCTTCTTGGAGCTCCTCGAGGCCAACAGCCAGCCCTCTCCCTGACTGGACAGCATCTCTGAGGTGACCCTGCCCCCGTCCCCTGAGGAGGGAATCAAATATGAACCGTGAAGAATGTAACTAAAGGTTGATGGTAGAGAAACAAAGGAGAGAAAAGAAGATTGTATAAATGATTGTAAGCATAAAGTGAATGATTTATTGAAGAAGCCAAATGTAGGGTGTGGAACACTGTGGTGTTGTCACTAATTAAATAAGATGACTTTGTGGTTTAATAGTTCTTTAAAAAATGAGAAGACGAATGGACAAGACATCGGACTTGCCAAAGAAAAGGAAAATTCTTTACCATGCTTGAAGAAAAACTTTACCATGCTTAAAGAAAACTCATAAAAATGTAAAAAAAACTGCTCACAATAAAGATGTGTTATTTATGAGAATGTTAATAAGCATTGACTGGAGAAGGGCAAGCGTTGCTGCTAGTCATTGTGTTTGGTGTTAGTGCATAATTGTTTCGCTGAAACTGATATTGACTCTTTTTTCTTCATTCTGTCTGCAATATGTAAAACAAATATCAAAAAACAAAGGTTTTGTAGCCACACATTTCAAAGAACTTTTTAAAAAATTACTTACATTCGAGAAGGTTCGGTCAAGGTCTTGAGATTAGAACCCGCAGCCTTTGACGCACTAAGGGCCCTACACAGAGATGCCGACGTAAGTTCGGATGTTGCATAAATATTTATGTTGTGAAATTTGCATGAAGTTAAACAGCTAGTTCAGTCTGTTTTTTTAAGATTTAGATTATGCAAATCACATACTGTACATAAATTCAGTTTGCCAGATTTTTGTTTCAGTAGTAGTGTCCAAGACAATGTACTGTAACGGTGCCTTTAAACACAAACACCTGCGTTACAAAGTCCATAATGAAGAAAAATATTGCCTTAGGTTGGTGCAACAAACAAAAATAGATTAATATGATGAGTGAGCGTTGAAATAAATCTAATAGAAGTCTAGTTGGTTACTTGGCCGATTACTGAATACGATGCACAGTGTGGTGTCCAGTTCATGTGTGAAAATGATTTCTCATGCTCCAAGAACCACTCTTTCACAATTTGAGTTCTGGAAGAAGCTCCATAAATGTGAAAACCTGGTCATTCAGGACATTCAGGTCGTCAGCTGACTTCATTTTATTGCCACATAACGTTGCTGAGCCTAGACCTGAGCAACTGAAGCAACTCCAGATCATAACAGTCTAAAGTCCAATTTTCATTCTCCCTAGCAAATAGAAGCCTTTTTTTCTAATAGTTTTTTTTTTTAATGTATACATAGTTGTTTAGTCCCAGTCCAGTAAGTTCTCACCACATTGTGTGTGTATGGAAACACAGCTCTGTTTTTTTTTTATGATGCAACTTCACCAAGCATTTAAGTGATCTCTGATCAAATTTCCTACAATAAATCAAAGACTTCGTGCTATCCTTTCAAGTTTTAATAATGTGTCCAACAGTTATTGGACTCATTCCAGCCCAAATTCCAGTACATTTACTTTTTCTGTGCTTGATGCAGGTCAATTTTACCCTTCTGAAATGGCCGTGCAGTGTAAAATAGCACTTGATCCTATTAGTGTATCCTATCATATTTAAAAAAAAATTTCAGTTGCATCTTAAAGGAGCTAATGCATAGAGATGTCTGAAAATTAATTGTTCTAGTATTCATTAAATTAGCTATGTCAGTGTGTTTTAGCCATGCACACTCCTGTAGAGAAAACTTCTATAGGAAAAGCTGGCCAAGCAATCATCTACTACTTCATAGCTCAGGGTGATGTCACCTTTTTGGATGTTCTCTATGCAGAAAAAAGGGGCAATACTATTAATATAAGAAATAACAGATGAATAGACGAAATTAAACAGAATATTATTGAACATATTATTGTTCAGTCTTTATCCTGTTTGCATTTAAAAGGGATGCCGTCTTAGGGACAGACATAAATGTTATATAATCATGTAAAACACATGGCATTAAAAAAAGTATACTTGTTTTGTTCTGGAAAAAAAAATCTAACACAAACTATTTGCTCTTTTGAGACACAGATTGTTTCAGTGTTTATGGCTACAGTATATGAACAGTAGTTTTTTTTTTTTATATTACTGGATGTGTTCTGGAATCAAAACAGATTACATTTCCCTAAAAAATATTGCTGTCTTTTGTAATCTCACTCAATGCATATTAACAGTAAAAAAAAAAATCAATCAATCAATCAAACAAACAAACAAACAAAAAACCAAATGCAAATAAAATTTGCCTGCTAGTTAAGCGAGTTCATTTGAATGGAATAGAGGGATTCACTTGTCATTCACATTTACAAAAAGATTGAGCTAGCTAGTTTTAAATTGTTCCAAAGTTCATACAATAGTAAAATACAATATTTTCTTATTTCTTTAACATTCTAACACATGTCACAGAGAAGTTAAGTTAAGCCTTTATTTGTCACATATACATTACAGCACAGTGAAATTCCTTCTTCGCATATCCCAGCGTAACTGGGGTCAGAGTGCAGGGTCAGCCATGATACAGCACCCCTTGGAGCAGATAGGGTTAAGGGCCTCGCTAAAGGCCCCAACAGTGGCAACCTGGTGGAGCTGGGGATCGAACCGCCGACCTTCCGGTCGGCAACTCAGTGCCTTAGCCCTTGGAGCTACCACTGCCTCCATAACATTTGATAGTGATTCCCTGGCTGGGAATCGAACACGGGTCTACCGCATCGCGGGCGAATAACCTACCACTGAGCCACACCAGTGCCCGTACACTGCACAGGGACGAGCCCTTCTTAACTGAAGTCACAATAGGTGGAAAATCAAATAGGCTTTTTTAAGCCTCGGCCAGTAGAACAATGCAAAAAGAAGAAAAAGCAGCGAATGTACTGTAATGTTCTCATGATCTTTGTTTGTACATACACACAAAAAGAGACCTTCCTAAACGTCTTAATGTGATAAAAAAGTGAATTGTGCATAATAAAGTAGATGCCCATTAAACTAATTCCACATGATCATGGTAGAGTCATCAGAGTTCGGAAACATTGTAGAAACATAATGAAATAGACAGCAATTTAAATCAGTTTGGTCATTTTTGTGTTTAAAAAGATTGCAATTTTTATGTATTTTTAGAGTGGATAGTGTTGCTAAGCTGAGCATTGTCCAGTAGCAGAAGCAAAGTATACTATAAGAAATAAGAATCATAATGTGTCATAAATGGTGTAAAACAAAACAGACATACACTACTAATAAAACACAGAAATAAGAATGGATTCAGATCTACACACATTGCTGTGCTAATGCTGTTACTTCTCTAATGGACACTGTTGGAGCACTTATGCTCCTGGTTGAATGTTGGAAGTAGTCGGTGGTGTGAGTGTGCGTGAGTGTGTGTGTATACTGTAGGTTATGTGAGCTAATCATAAAGTGCATTATCACTGGGCTCCAAAGGTAATCAGTCTTTAATCTACTAAATGGAAAATCATTATTTATGCTTGTACACCATGACATGTTCATCATGTAGGCTTACAATTTGGAGAAGCCAATATTGACAATAACGCAGAAAGGTGTCTGATAATAGACACTACTAGTACTAAAAAATATTATAATTATAATAACAAAGCCATTAACCATGAAACAACTTGTGTCTCAGTGATTTGATCATGTGTAAGGTAGTTCTTAAGCACAATAGCTTAGAAATCACAAATACCAGTGACACTGGCTTAGTGGGTAGCACTGTCACTTTGCACCTCCAGGGTCAGGGTCTGTGAGCATGGAGTTTATATGTTCTCCCACGGCTTGGTTTTTTCCTCAGTTTCCTCCCACAGTCTAAATATATGCAGATTAGGCTAATTGGTGTTCCCAAATTGCCCGTAGTGTGTATGAATGAGGATGTGAATGTTGACCGGAGGTCCTACCACGGTTGTACAAATGGGAATAAATACAATGGTAACCACTGGCCTCAATGGTCAATAGTTGGACTACAGAGGTTCCTAGATGGATGGATAGAATGAATGTAATATAATCCAGCATCATAAACCAATACATCGTTTAATTCACAGTAAACCTTGTGGTTAATAGTAAGCTTGGGACTAATGTGTTTCAATTGTAAACATTTTACAACCACCAGTTGTAAGTAAAGAAAGGGATGATGGTTATTGCACTACACTGGATCCCTCAGCATCAACGGTGCGTTAAAAGATAGAAAAAGGAGCCAGGAATGATGTGCTCATTTAATCACTTCTATCACTCATGGAGATGCACCGCTGCAACTTCTAACTGCTTGTCCTTAATCAATAACCCTAATTTGCCACTCTGTCAAACTGGGAGCAGATAGGCGCTGGACACGGGCGTGTTTTTTTTTAAAAAAAAAAAGATCATTTCACAGTCTGATGGTGTGGGAACGCAGAATGAAGGATTCAGCAGTAAATGAAGTCTCTTTCTTGATTGGAGATGATGCAGGAGTAATTAAATTGAGCTTGTTTGAGATTCGCTTACATGGTGAAAATTGCCTTCGTAGGATAGACGCAGAATAATGAAAACCAACAAGGGGCATCAGTCAGTGGAGTGTGTAACGTGGTCTGCTCTGAGACTTTCTCTGAAGTGCCATCCTAAGTTTGATTCAAGTATTTCACCAATGCTTTTATATAAAACACCAGAGAATTAAAAATAACAGTGGCCGGGATATGAACTCACACCCTTCCTATTTATAGGCCACAGCCTTTAAATCTAGAGTTAAGTTTTTTAGAGTATAAAGCAAGTTGCAATTTAGTCAGCAGGTGATGTAGTCTATAAGAACGCATGGTGTAACAGATGTCATACACCATTTGAAAGTTCTGGAAAGTTCCTTATTCTGCTTGATCCTTGACTTTAAGTCCCTAAGTGAAATCTAATGAATGTCTTATTGCAGTCATCTAACAGTCTGTGAATTTGAGTACCCATGACATCCTTTCCAATATGGTGGTCTCCCCGGGTAGCACATGTGACAGAACTACTAGTACAATTTGAAAAAGTTATTTTTGGTTACTGAAAGTAATTTTCATTCTTTTATTTAATAACATCCTATATTTTATATTTAACCAGTTCTGACTGCATTAAAATAAACTGATTGATATTGAACAATTACATCCCCTATAATGTCCCTTAAAGGAGAAATGATCGGGCCACAGGCATACATTTGTCCTTTCTGTGGGGGTCATTTACAGTTGCCAGCTCGACACCCTATAGTATCTGAACACTTGGGGTAAAAGAGCTTGCGTTAGGGCGCGAACCAGAGAACTTCTAGTCAGTAGTCCAACAGTGGTAAAGTTGCTCGCTCTATCATCCGGAGATCGC
The DNA here is from genome assembly GCA_030068045.1 of Platyallabes tihoni. Classification (NCBI taxonomy): domain Eukaryota; kingdom Metazoa; phylum Chordata; class Actinopteri; order Siluriformes; family Clariidae; genus Platyallabes; species Platyallabes tihoni. The sequence continues at coordinate 34,773,107 of JAQQZS010000012.1, read as the reverse complement.
TGGTTCGAACCCCGGGTGATGCTGTTACCTCTCACAGCCGGAGGCCTAGAGAGAGCTGA
>JAQQZS010000012.1:34656713-34671367 GCA_030068045.1 Platyallabes tihoni | reverse complement strand
ACGAAATTAACTAAATCAATAAAAAAAAAAAAAAAAAAAAAGATTCGTTCATTTTGATGAGATTCAAAGAACCGAGTCACTAAAATGATTCAAACTTCCCATCACTACCACAGCCTAGTGTGCGCGCACAGACACGCGCTCTTACGTCAGGCACGACCTGTAACGTCGGCACGCGCTTCTTCCGCGCATGCGCAGTCCGGTCTTGCATTTTGAACCAGAATGGCGGTGTTACTGGAAACAACATTAGGCGACATTGTGGTTGACTTATACACCGAGGAAAGACCCAAAGGTAGGATTTATAACTACAGATAACAGGCGACGGATGTCTATTTAGATATATAATGTATAAATAAACAAAGTCGCTATTGGTTTAAGTAAAGTAGACATTGATAACAAGAGCAGTGCGTGTGTGTGTGTGTGTGTGTGTGTGCTAGCCGGGTAGCATATGGCTAATTTCAGAGCTGAGTCATGAGAAAAACAAGCTACAAAAACATAAATACAGTGTTATTATTGTAGTATTACACACACACACACACACACACACACTACCAGTCAAAAGATTGGACACACATTCATTACATTTCTTTCTACACTGTAAAACAATACTGTAGGACTCCATCAAATACAATAATCTCCTCTGAACAGTTTGATATTGAGGTGTATATCTGCTACTTCTGCTCTGTAAATCCTTCATAACGGCTCTAATCTGAGGTACTGTTTGAGGTTAATTGGTGATTTCTGAGACTTTAAATGAACTTCTCCTCTACAGCAGGTCAGTTTTGGTCTTGTTTTCCTGGGAAGGTCTTCATGAGAGTCAGGTTCATCATGATGCGTGATGGGTTTTACAAACACACTCAACACAATACAGTTTTCATGATAACTGTTCCGGACCAGCTGACCTTCATGTCTTAAAATAATAACTGTCACATAAGATGACCTAATTCCATGTGTGTGTCATTTGGGCCACTACGGCTGACTGATGATGTCGGCTAAATGCAATAATACGTTGTTTTTGGTAGATTTACATTTAGAGGAGCTTCAGTCTGTAATCTGACCCAGATTATTCACAGTCTGTTATAGATTTGATCAGGATCTTATAGAGATTTTTTTTCTAAGACAAATAGAAAAAAAATAGTGTATGAATATTTTTTTTGTCTTGTTTTTTTTTGTTGCCTTTCTCAGCCTGCTTGAACTTCTTGAAGCTGTGTAAAATAAAATACTACAACTACTGTCTCATTCACAATGTACAGGTAAGAACAGAACTCAGTCACCAGGCAACACTCGGATATGAATCTGTTAAGATTTTTAATCAGCTTAACATTAAACTAACTTATTAACCTAGTTTTGGAAAGCGATGTTAACTGATATTAAGTTATACCGTATAGTTTACAATTCATACAAAGTCCTGTCACCGTTACAGCATCAGCATTTTTTCATTATTATTCACAAGCCAATAATGTCACCATCTTACCTAAATTTTGTTACACAGAGATAATCCAAGTAAATACAAAAGTCTGTTTTTAAACAGTAATTTAATTTATTAGGAGAAAAAGCTGTCCAGAATTACCTGGCCCTATGTGGAAAAAGCTAAATCATGAACTTATTTTTGGAAAGCTGAGTTAAACTTCACAAACAGACCTGATTACTTACTGCCAGACCTGTTGAATCAAGAAATAAAAAAATTCTGTGCTCAATCAAAAAAATCCTGAAGGAGAATTTCTGGCCATCGGTTTGTGACCTTAAGCTCAGGTGCACTTGGGTTATGCAGCAGATCAAGGATTCGAAACACACCAGCAAGTTCACCACTGAATGACCAAAAAAAAAAAAAAAAAAAAGCCAAAATAAAGGTCTTGGTGTGGCCTAGTAAAAAATCCAGACTTGATTTCGATTGAGATCCTTAAACAGGCCACTCATGTTTAGAAAACCCTCCAACGTACCTGAACTAAAACGACTCTGGGAAGAAGAGCGGGTCAGAATTCCTCCACAGCGATGTGAACGACTCATCTCACAGTTATTGTCACCAAGGGTGGTACAACCAGTTATTGTGTGTAGGGGCAATTCATTTTTCACATAGGGACAGATACAGCAGGTTTGGGCAGCTTTTTTATCTTTAATAAATTACATCATCATCATTTAGAAACTGAGTTTTGTGTCATTTGTGTGATAAATATAAAAGAAAAATCAGGAAGGGGCAAATACTTTTTCACAGCACTGTATGTATAATTTTTTTTTATGCTGCACTTTCGATTTCTGCATAAAGTTTTTTTTTTTTTTTTTTCATCAGACTGTACATACTGTGTATTCTGATGTATAAAAGTATGATGATGCCATATTTTGGTTGATGTTGCCGAGCCCTGATGCTGAAACAGATTAATAAATGTTCATCTGTCAGTAAGTGAGGAACTCGTTCCTGTAGTGAGAGCGCGTGGAAGTAATTTTACTGTAGAAGAGCTGAATGTATACGTGCTTTGTTTGGTAGACTGTAGTTACAGATCTGTAACGGTGCTCCTGTTTTATTTCCTCATTCAGAGAGACTTCATCATTCAGACTGGAGATCCTACAGGCACTGGCCGAGGAGGAGAGTCCGTGTTCTGGTCAGTAATAAACACCTCCTAATGATGATGATGATTTAATATGTCTGTGATTTTAGCGACTCCTGGACTGACACTATACATTGTGTGTGTGTGTGGTGTCAGTAAGCTGTACGGGGATCAGGCGCGCTTCTTCGATGCAGAGAAGGCTCCCCGGATCAAACACAAGAAGAAAGGGACCGTCTCCATGGTGAACAACGGCAACGATCAGCACGCCTCTCAGGTTAGTTTTTTCTTCTGGTGTTGATTTGTTTACTTCCTTTAATAAATCTGATTTGCTTCCTGATTTGTCTTATATATACTAATACGCCAGTACTAAGACTCTTGTGTCTTTCAGTTCCTGATCACTAACGGAGAGAACCTGGACTACCTGGACAGTGTCCACACTGTGTTCGGGGAGGTCTCGGAGGGAATGGACGTCCTGGCCAAAATCAACGAGGCGTTCGTGGACAAAGACTTCATTCCCTACCAGGACATAAGGTCAGACAGACTGTGTCTCGGGTCCTTTACGTGTCCGTGAGAATCATTTTGGAAAACTGACTGGTGTCTGTTATGTTAAACCTGAGCGCTCTGGCTGCAGAATAAATCACACGGTTATTCTGGACGACCCGTTTGATGACCCTCCGCACCTGCCGGTGCCGGATCGATCGCCTGAGCCCACCAAAGAGCAGCTGGACGTGAGTGTCTTAAACTGTTAGATGGGTCTCATAATTTGTGTGTTTAAGGGGAAATAAAGCGTGGACCTCCTGAAAATATATATAATAAAATCAATAAGGTCATCATGCAGGTGTGTATTGTTAGAGATATTACAGTCTGATCATTTTTGTCAAAATTCACTGACTGATGTACTGACTAACTGATTCACTGACTGAAATAATGAGTAACATACTAACTGACTTTCTGACTGATTAACTGGAGTATTTACTGACATGTACTGAGTGGCTGTTTTAGTGACTAAGTTATTTAATTATGGATTTACTGACTGATTGACACTCAGATTGATTGATTGATTGATTCACTGACCGACTGACTCACGGACTGACTCACTAACGGATTCACAGAGGGAATGACTGACTCACCGATGTAGTCACTCACAAACAAGATCTGACTAATTCACAAACTGCATGACTGGTTCACTGACTGAATTACTGACATGTACTGAGAGACCTTTTTACTGAATAAATGATTTCCTGATGAATTTACTCTTTGAATCTCATTGAATCTTTCACTGACTGACTGATTCACTAACAGATTCACTGACAGTCTCACTAATCGACTCATTGACTAACTGAATCACTAACAGATTGATTCACTGACTTACTGACTGAGTGTCTGACTGACTCACTGATGTAATCACTCACAAAACAAGATTTGACTAATTAACACACTGCATGACTGAATTACTGACTTACTTATTAACTGACTGTCAGTGATTCACTGAATTTTTTTACTGACATGTACGGAGTGGCTGTTTTACTAACTAATTTATTTACTGACTAGTTCACTGACTGATGCTCACTGACAGACTCACTGATGGACTCCTGGCCTGACTGATTAACTGTGTGTGTGTGTCAGAGTGGCCGTATTGGAGCTGATGAAGTGATAGATGATGCTGAAGGGAAGGATGCGGAGGAGCTGGATGAAGTGATAAAAGACAAGGAGGCAAAGACACAGGCCATCCTCCTGGAGATGGTGAGACCCCCCCCCCCTTTCTCTCTCTTTTTTCTTTCTTTCTTTCTTTCTTTCTCCCCACCTCTCTGTGTCAGTCTCACATTGTGTGTGTGTGTGTGTTCACTCTAGGTGGGTGATCTGCCCGACGCTGACGTCAAACCCCCGGAGAACGTGCTGTTTGTGTGTAAGCTGAACCCAGTCACCACCGACGAGGACCTGGAGATCATCTTCTCTCGCTTCGGTTCGATCCAGTGGTGCGAGACTCCACACCATCATCTCTGTATCAATTTATCAGAAAACACACTTCCGCTGAGGGGGGAGGGCGGGGGTTTCATTAGATCTGAGGCAAAAACAAGTCATTATCTTCATCGAATGATTTCTATAATTAATTTAACTGAAATGGGGGATAAGGGACGAGACGGAAACGGGAGATTCAATCTGAGTTTATGTTTTTTTTCTGTTCACAGCTGTGAGATCATCAGGGACTGGAAGACGGGCGAGTCCCTGTGCTACGCTTTCATCGAGTTTGAGAAGGTTCGTTACAACGCTGCACTATTAATCAGTGGGAAAATAATCAACAATTTAGCACGAATGGTGCAGCCGTAGTTTTATAATTCATCTGTGTATCGTACAGAACACAACGTTAAATACTCAGGAGTTTGTTGGTGCTGTTAGTTTAATTAAACATTGCACTTAATAATAAAGAAACACTTTGACTTACACTAGCAAATCTCACTGAAATTCAAATTATACTGTAAATAAAGCAAAATGTTTTAACATTTAGTACAGTAACCCTTTTTTTTCCTTCTACGTTTAAGTTTGATTTTAAGTTCTAGTGGCTCAGTTTGAAAGAAATTAGTGGGAGAAATTAGCAAAACCCAAAACAATATACAGAGCGCTGTTGAAAATACTGCTCTCGCCTTAGTCCTTAAGGACGTCTCTAAAAATACATCCAGTATTGTACATCGTCTGCCTCCAAGTCCTGCCCCCCTGTGGTGTACTAGTGAATAGAGCTACAAGAACATGTAGTTCTGAGAAATAAATACTACTGAGAAATATTACGCACAACAAAATACCATTAACAGTTACTACCTTATTAATCGGGTGTGTTATTAATAGTAATTAATTGGTTAATAATTAGTCATTAACATCCCTAGTCTGGTTTCTACACTAATGCAGGACAAATGAATCAGTATTCCTAACTATTATATATTTTTTTAATTAAAAACATAAAACAAACAACAAAAACATAGCTGCACGAATGCAGGAGAAATAAACCAGCATTTAAATTGTTTGATTTGTCAGTGCTGTGGGTTTTACATATATAAAAAAAAACGGAAAGGTCCTGTTAGTTCTATTTTATTAAGGGGAAAAAACTAATTAGATAATTAACTACCTTTCTGAATGGAAGTGTGTGTGTGGTAGATCAGGGAAAACACTAAAATGTGCAGCATATGGTTAAAACCTGATGTCCAGTATATACAGTATGTGAGGCTCCAGATGAACTTCTGTCTAAGTGTAGACGCAGCTCGAGGCCTCCAGGGGGCAGCATGAATTCATCCAGTCTACCATGAGAAACCCAAGAGAAGAACACACACACACACACAGTTGTTAAGCGTGCTTCACGTTTCCACTGACGTTTCTAAATGATGTGTGGTGTTGAGTTTCCGGCAGACTGACTCGTGTAGACGAGTCGCTTGAGATCATCACATTGTTTGTGTTTCAGGTGGAGGACTGTGAGAAAGCGTATTTCAAGATGGACAACGTGCTGATTGACGACCGACGCATCCACGTGGACTTCAGTCAGTCTGTGTCCAAGATCAAATGGAAGGGAAAAGGTGTGTGTGTGTTTACACTTTAAAATTGTAGTGCCTTTTAGTATTTCTGTTTATGAAACGTGTGTTTGCGTCACCCACAGGTGGGAAGTACACGAAGGACGATTTCAAGGCCTATGAGAAAGACCTGGACAACAGATCCAAACTGGCTCTGAAAGACAAACTCAAACCCAAGCAGGAGTATCCTTCTCATCGTCTCTTTGTAGATATTGTAGAGGTTTTTTATTTGTCCTACATCGGTTAGTTTCTCTCCTTAACTCCTTCCTGAAAGTTCTCGCTACGATCTCCTCCTGGACGAGGAAGAGGAGGACGCGGGGCGGAGGGACGACAGGAAGCAGCAGCAGGAGAAGAGGCGGCAGTCGTACGACGAAGACGACAGGAGGGCAAAGAAACCAAGGGTACGGGCGGGGGGGGAAATCAGATGTGCGATCCTGAGAAAAATGTTTTTAGATTATTACAGGGTTTAGGGTCTAAATAAATAAATAAATAAATAAATATATATATTGCAATCGTTGTTGTTGTTTTTTTTTGCTTTAGGACACCGATCAGTCCTGGAAAGAGCGCAGAGAGAGCAAGCGACGGTCGCGTTCTCGCTCCAGAGACCGTGAGAAGGACAGACAGCGAGACAGGGAGAGGGACAGAGGAAGAGACAGGGACGGTCACCATAAACACGGCAAGCACAAGCAGAAAAGCCACAACCGTGATCACAGCCGCAGCCCGAAGAGGTCAAAGGACAAGGAGCGCAGCCGCCATCGCTGAGACCTCAGTATTATGGGATGCTGATGTACATGACGCACACCGCCACCAGTTCAGACCCGAGGAAAACGTGTAGAGATTATTACAATGTTCACGCGTCTCCACAGGAGCTCTTCATTCACTAAACTCCGATGCAGCCCGAATACAGTAGAGTACTGCACGCAACGCTCAAAACGGTGGCCAGGAGGGGGTTTTTATTTATGTTTTATTTTTTGGTATAATTTTATGTTTTGTAAATGTGAACTGGAATGTTGTTACCAAAAACCAATGAATCGACAAACAAATAAATAAAAGAATGAATAAATAAATAAAAACTGTCTCCCGATTTATTATTTTTTTTGCCTGTTGCTGTCGTGGGGATGCGTTTCAGATCGGCTCCATCAAGATCATCGCTTCATATTAAATATTTCTCAATTTCATTTCCTTCATTTTCAGTTGATAAAAATCTAAAGGATTCAATAAACCACAACTGAACTGTCAGTTCGGAGCCGTGCGGTTATTTAAATACAAAAGCCTGCAAATTATTACATGTAATATACACCCAGTCTGGAATTTATGTAGTTTGTCTTATGTTTTTTTTTTTTTTTTTTTTTTTTTAATAAGAGGATGTTTGCCAGTAAATTAACAAGATCATTTGTGCAGTTATTCGCCGTTAGCCTGGATAAATATGTTTGAATGTAAAATGGTGCATTTAATAGTTAAACATCACAGTTTTAAATCATGTGATTTCATATAGATAGATAGATATTATTTAAATTAAATGGTGCAGCTCCATTTAAAATCCATCAAGACCTGACCTGAGAGTGTTAAAGTGCAGTTTTTTGTTCCAAACTTTGCTGAGCGCAAATTCGTACAGGATCTCGTCATAATCAGTTCTGATCTGATTTTATATGACAATATTTTATTTAACAAGATCATTTGTGCAAAGTACTTTAATATTCCTACTCCTACTTGGTAATACGGAGGCCGATGAGGGGGAATAACCACAGGGGTGATGGACAGTCCTGTACATTTCTCTTTCCATTTCCACTTGATCTTATTTCGAATAACTTCCAGGTTCTGGGTTTAACTTCCAGGTTCTGGGTTTAACTTCCAGGTTAGTGTTGGACAGAAAGCTAATGCACTATGTAGGACCAACAATCCTTTGTTTCAGATACCAAGTAGTGCCCTTGATTAGGGTTTTGTTTTTAAAGCGAGCTAGCTTTGTAGCCCACCTTGTGTAAACGCAACACTGAGGCAGTTCCTGAGTGAATTAGAAGCAGTTATTGTGTTGTTCAAGATGACAATGCTATCAGGGGTCCATTGTTCGTACGTCGCTAACTCAGTTATCCGGATTTGATTGTTGTGGATTTGTCCTGATCTTGGATTGTTTCGTTCTTCGATGCGCTTCTCGCATTTGCTGTCATAGCAACATGTCCGTAAGCTTGAACCTGCTCGGAAGCAGGTTTATTTCATGTAAACAGGATTTTTCATTTCAGGGGATAACACGTTACAAAAAAAAATTGAGCTGCTCTTTTGCCATTTCATCAACCAATCAAAGGGCTTGTGATCAGTGTTTCTACTGTCGATGCATATCGCCTTTTAAACCAACGCACGAACGTGCAATAATCCTAGACAACTCAATCCGGCCATAGTAATCATCAACAACAGGTGTGCTCGAAGAACCAAATTAGCCAGATCGTATTTAGCAGTATGATCTGATCTTAGATGTGTCAGTTCATCTCGGATGTGTCAAGCGACGTACGAAGAACGGACCCCAGATGTTTATTTTTTGCTACAAGTGCTTCTGTGACGGTGAGGGTTTTATGGTCTATTATCAGCACTCGTGGAACGGCTCTCTCCCAGTCAGATTACTCGGTCAGAAATAACCATCTCATAGAAAATTTGAGCCTGAAAGGGTTAAACCTAAGTTTTAGTAACAGGAAAAATCTGATATTTGGGGAAAGTACATCTGAGTAAAAAAAAAAAACTCAAAATATGTATCTGGGGTAATAAGGTAGTTAGTTTTTAACTGTTGCAAATCAGCAACGTCTGCCTTGAGAGGGTTAATAACAGCTGTCTGAGGAAAAGAAAGGCAACTCTACAATCAGTGAACTAAAAATGGAAATAAAAATGACAGTTGGACACAGCGAGTGGTCGACATTGATTTATTTGTATTTAAACGCATCAAGCTCGTAGTACAGATATTTAGCACATCTTGATCAACCAAGGAGACAGCAAGAGAATCAGAATAGCAAGGGTTTTCCCTTTAGCCCTCAATGTCCAGAGCACGGTCGGGGAAAAAGGAAAAAAAAAAAAACTAATAAAAAAAAAAAAAAAAAAGAATTAACACGCCGCATCATCTCAATCTTTAGAGGGAATTATCAGGGAGAGAAAAACAAACAAAAAAAGATGCAATTGGTCCACAATGTATAGAGAGGGAGGGAGGGGGGGGGGGGGCACAAAAATATGCAAATTCTTAAAAAAAAAAAAAAAAGGCAATGCATCAAATCTACGGTGAGGGAGGGGAAAAAAAAATAATTCATCCATTTTGACTCAACTACTTCCTGTTAAATTAAATGGTCCTTAGGGAAGAGGCGTTAAAAAAAAAAAACAAACAAAAAAAAAAAAGTTTTCCTGATGAGACAGAGAGATTAGGTCCACGCTTTTATTTAAAATAAGTTAATAAATACAACTCAAGAGGAATTGTGATGAATTTCTGCTATTATTCGAGACGCTACACTCTACAATCTATGTGCATAGACGTCAGGATTCTACTTAAACACGACTAATACTGCTGCATGTAGTACAGCCGAGGCATTTTATCTTTACTTATTTATTTTTCGGGCCCGTTTTGTTTGTTGTTTCCCCTGTTTGGCGGCAGCGTGAGACGGCGACGCCCTCTGGCTGGAAAGGCTCCGTGGGTTTGGCTGACGATTCAAACAGGAGGGGAAAAAAAAAAAAATAACGTCCAACAAACAAGCATCACTCCTGAGCGAGAGATTATTGTTTTTTGTTTTTTTTTTTTTAGAAAGTGATGTGTGTTTAAAGAAGCAGCATAAACTGGGAAGACGGGGGATGAATAAAATCGATCTAGCATCTCTCTCGGCACATGACAGGAAACGGCTTTCATTCGTGGACAGGTGAAGGTCCTGGTGTACTTCTGTCGTTCAGGTTGTAATCGAGGCGGTACTGGAGTGACATTGTTTTACCATCTCATTGTTTAAAAATAAACTAAAATAAATGTAACAAAAGCGAAGGGGGGGGGGGGAGGGAACAGCAATGCGGAATGATCTGGGAGAACCCTGACATGCTCAGATCCGTGTTGATGGGATAATAACGGAGTGGCTTAAACAATGTAGGCGGGGCAGGCTCAGGTATTCGAGTAGGTGTGTAACAGCTCCAGTCATGGCACTTCGACATTAACTGCCCCTTTTGCCCCGTCCACCATTCAGAGATGTGGAGTATTTTATTATTTTATATAATTAGTGCTTAAACAAGAGACTTTTGTTGCTCTTGGTGCTCATTTTAAAGTGCAATTTATTTTTTAGATGATGTAATTATTTTTTTTTGTTTGGTTTGTTGCAATAAATGAAAAAAAAAAATGAAAAAGAGGAAAGACATCTTGGGAATTATATAAATATATAATTTATTTATTACCTTAATAAATTTAAGTCTTTACCGCTCATGCCATTTCTCTAAGGAAAAAAAAAAAAATAAAAAAAAAAAATCAGGCTCTTTTGATTGACAGCATGCGACGCTCTACAGTGTAATATTTTTATTTATTTATTTATTTATTTTTTTTTTGAGAAACGTGCTGCGGTGTCGGTGAGACGGATCTGAGCACGCCAGGGTTCCCCGCTTCAGTGGGCGCGGAAACCCTGTCTGTGGAGGATGAGGGGGGATGCTTGCAGGAAGGGGAGGCTCCTCAACTCTACATGCACTTCGAGATCACGGCAAGAGTGAGCTAGAATATCTACACGGACACGACGAGAGCTTTCATGCAACATATCTACGGACCGGGTACAGGATAAACTCGCGGTAATACAGCTACAGTAACGAAACATCAGAAGGCGGCGGTGGCAGCAGAAGAAGAGCCGAGGGGCTCCGGCCGCGCCGTCTTTCTTTTTGCGCTTTCTCATCTTCAGCTCTGCTGCGGCTTCTTGGAGTAACTGGTAAAGACAAAGTTGTAGTCGTTGAAGTGGGCGAGCTGGCGATCCAGGCGCCTGTAGCCGTCGAGTTTCTGCGCAGGCGTGAACACGCTGCGGCACTTCGAGCTCTGATACAGAGAGAGAGACAGAAGTGCAGATTTAGATAAACTTAAGAATTTTTTTTCCTTTTCCCATTTATTAGTGTATTTACGGTAAGCCTTCTAGTCCAAGAATTATGGTAATCCTATACAAGCTTGTCAGCTACATCACAGTACGATTCTAGTCGTTGTAAGCTTTGTTACTGTTAAAAACTCGCGCTCACCTGGTTAACAAAAAGCGTAGTCACAAATTTCCCTGGTTTGAAGACGTCCACGATTTTCCGCACGAGCTCGTCGTAGGACGTCTGGGAGAGGTTGGTTTCGAAACTAACGTACGAGAACTCTGGCTCAGGGGTGATGTGGATCGTCCAGTAAGTTCCCTGAGGGACGGACAATTCGGGAACGTGTTATTCAGACAGACTGACAAAACCCGCGACTTTTTTACCTCAGGATAAGAAAAATTTCTACTTTATTGTTACTTAAAGACGTTAATCAAGTAAACCGTGAGGAAAAGTTTTGCATAAAAGTCTGACGTACATCCGTTTTCATTCCATTCATGGAGTATCCACAAGGGTTGAACATTGTGGCGTCGATCACAGAACCTGGAATCAGGTCACGAATTCCACTCATCTGTAGGGCAAAAAAGTCAGCACAGGTCAGGCCAAGTGTCCAAAGACTACACGAGATACGTCTACAACAAAACATCGACCGTCTCAAGGAGTGTGTATTTACTCACTCACACACAGACTATTTTAATTTAATTAATATGAAGCGAATTCAGGGCTTTTTGTCAGTGTAAGTTTGAAAGACATTTCCGGATCAAAGGCAAATGAGTGAAACGCATCAAGGATCCATCAAAACAGAACATTCTGGAATACTTCAGCATTCTTCTCTGTTTTTTTTAAATATTAATTAATGGTAATCAAACTAATGATATTACACAATCAAATTTTTTTATTTTTTTTTTTTAGGAAAAAACAAAAGAGTTACACATCACGATTCTTCTGTTTGGCAAAATTTTCATTTTGCATTTGAGGCGTTTAATGTTGCAGTTCCTCTATAATCCTGCAGGTGGTGCACTCAACTATTCACTCATCTGCAGGCAGAACAGCATCCTGTGTGGAATGAGGAATTATTTGTCAGGTTTATTCAGCATTTACAAAAAATAATTAATAAAAACAAATCTGGAGCATTATGATTTCGACAGGCTGTCTCACATCTCACTCATTTCCATAATTTTTTTTTTTTTTACTCTGAAGGTGCTTTGAGACAATGAGACATTGTTGTTCTTCGTCACGCTATATAAATATAATAAAATTAAAGCGCAAAAGCTCTTCCTGGAGATCGAGTCGGTTTCAAGCTATTTGAAATGACAATATTAATAATAGGTTTAAGATCCAACAGGATTTTATTTTTAGATTTTATTTCACCGATCGTGCTAGTATGTTCTATAAAAGGAAAATGAAAATAAACCTCTGTTATTAACTGTTATGAGCAGGAACCAGCCGTCACCTCCTGAAACGATATCACGATACCTCGATTTTACATCCCCCTCCCCTATCTAAAGAATTTTAATGAGTAATTAAATGTAGTCTGTTTCTTATAACATTCGTTTTCTCACTTAAAAACCCAAACGTAGCATTTAAACACTACAAACCGATTTCACATACAAGAGTTTAACATTTAACTGAGCGGTGCACATTTCCATCATCCACCATAATTATTATTATTTATAAACAAACTTTCAGTAAATAATTCACTCCTACCACACAATGGGTGAAAATGTGTAAATAGTTCAGAGAGCGCCACCTGTAGGATTACATAGAAACAGTGATGTTTTATGGCCTCAAAGGCCTCTAAAGTCTCAGAACTTAAAACAGTGAGTGTTTGATTATTGATAAATGTAGCGTCATAAAAACATGTTTGTTGATCCACTCTGAAGCTTCTGCGCTCGGTACAGAATCACGATCATGGCCGAACAAACTGAGAACCAGACGATTCTGCTCACTGGACGATCTTCATCTGTATTATAAACATTAAAATGGTTAAAAAAAAAACAAAAACAAAAAACAAAACAAAAAAAAAAACACAAAGAACTGCAATTCATGACTGATTTGATAATTTGTGATCCCCGTCTTCATGTGGTTATAATCATGAAGACACCCTGATTACAGCAACCCCAAACCCCAGTACGTACACGAGTGACCTCATTAGCGGAAACACCGTCTTTCATGTAGAACTGGTCCATCACGGCTGGGTCGAGATCGCTCATCAGAACCTCCAGCGTCTGGTCCGCCTGCTTGTTCTCCCAGTACTCCGGCAGCTCCAGAGTGAATAGGTACCTGGAGGAACGGCGAGAAACACGCTCTCCTCATGACAAACCTGAACATCGTTGAGATTGTAAAAAGCATAAGTAAGCGAGCTCTGCGATCGGGAACGTGACCTACCAGCAGTCAGAGTTCAGACGTCCCATACAGTATGCTGCTCCGTCTGAGCGGAAACGACAAACAAAAAACACCACGTGAGTAAATAGGATAGATCGAGACCTCTAGTTAGTCGGGTCAGAAAGCGGCGTGAGGACATACTTGGGAAGATCTGGCTGAGAAATCCCACTTCCTCCTCAAAGTTGCGGTGGGGAAACTCCTGATGGGCGGGCTTCATGAAGTTCTTACGAGAGTAGAAGAAGTTCTGCAGGACAAACGAGGACAGACAGTCTGTTAAAAACACTTGGGACGCGCCATCACACGAATCCGATGAGGTCATCCTTCTAAAATATAAGAGTTAACCAGAGTGGGGTTTAATACAGAACGATTTATCGATACAGGATAGTGGGGAGGAAAAGGGGGCGGAGCAACATGTCACGTTAGCGAGTTCAAAACACGCAAAAATTTTTTTTAAAAATTGGTTTAAAAACTTGTCACTGATGCAACGAGAAGAGAGGATGGAGTTTTCAGGGTGCCAAGAGGTTTATTTATATATAAAAATATATATAATAAATATAATAAAAGCCTTTGAAGTTTAACTTTGCCTTTGATGTTGCTGGTATGTGAGTCAACACAACATTTGCATCATCCAAATGTTATACAGTGAATCAAACAAGCAACAAAAATTCACACCCTTTTTAATCTGTGTGTGTGTGTGTGTGTGTGTGTGTCACCTCGATGGCGTCAAAGCCGGAGTACTCGCGCGCCAGCTCCAGCAGGGGCACCAGCGCTTGCAGTAAGAGGGTGGTTCCGCATGTCTTCAAAATGAAACGTCTCTTGGAGACAAACATGCTACTCTCGCTGCAGAGGGAGAAGAAAAAATTAATCCATTAAAGTCAAACTCGGGTTGCTCGTCTCCCAGGTCAAAAGTCAACCCGGAAAAACGTCATGCGTCGTTTCCATTTCATGGATATTTATAAAAAATAAATTAATTTAAAAAAAAAAGTCCATCACCATTAGTAACATGTCACAAAAGCTAAGTCATAAGTGTTGGCACCCCCGGGACATGAGTTTCAAATTCAAATCAAATTCAAATTTTATTTGTCACATACACAGTCATACACAGTACGAAATGCAGTGAAATGCTTAT
>JAQQZS010000012.1:34632229-34647467 GCA_030068045.1 Platyallabes tihoni | reverse complement strand
GAACAAATAAACAGCACGTGATGTTTATAACTAGTGTGCGTTTATTTATTTTATGTTTATTTATTTATTTAAACATGTATTTTGACCAGCGAGCGTGACCCTTTCCGCAAACGCGCGCGCGGCAAACGCAGATATTGCTGTTTGTAGTTCCCACGCGCCCGCGCCGCCGCAGTCGCGGACGCGGAGCCGCGCGCCCCGAGAACTACAGTTACCCAGAATGCTCGGCGGTGCGATGAAAACCACGTCACCGAGCAGCCAGTGAGCGTCGAGCGGAGCGGACCAACAACCCCAAACAAGGAAATGGTGGGGGGGGAGGAGGAGGAGGAGGTTAAAAAAAAAAACATAACAACGATCCGATTATTTAATTAATGCGTCTCATAATTAATATTTCATCGGATCGCCAATTAAGAAGAAGCGGATATTTATGGGTTAAACGGAAAAAAAAGACATGGATCACGACTTCAAGACGAAGCTGGCGGCTGAGCGGGAGAGAGTGGAGGATCTGTTCGAATATGAAGGTTGTAAAGTGGGTCGCGGCACCTACGGGCATGTTTATAAAGCCAAGCGCAAAGACGGGTGAGCAGGCAAACAAACAAACAAACACGCTGCCGTCTCGCTTGCTTACTGCGCGCGCTTCTAACGGTTGATCGCGCGTGCACGGGATTAGTGTGTGTGTATATATGTGACGTGTATTTATATTTATATATACGTGTGTGTGTGTGTGTGAGAAAGAAAGTGAGAGCTCAGGCAGTCACTGTTTTTGTTTCACACACACACACTTCAAAAACACGAAACACAACCGACGGCTCGCGCGCTCATGTTGATGGTAGCGCGCGTGACACCCCCGACCTGCACCAACTTTCCACTGTTTCCACGTCGTTTCGTTACCGACTCCGGTCAGACTCTCCATCCCGTCCCATCGGTCAGTCCATCACACTGCAGCGGCGCACGTGCCTGTAAACAAGCTGCAGCATGTACATACAACAACAACAACAACATGTAATATTGTTGTTGTTGTTGTTTAGAGATGGGCATGTCCAGGGATGAGCCGATACGATATTATCGCAATCCCTCTCTGTGCCGATTCGATCCGTATTGCCGTTCTGTAACGTTTGACGATTTATTAGAGATGGATGGGATGAAAAATCGATCCCGTTACGGACCACGGTTCTCCCGTCTGCTGATATTCACGTCTTCGCCACACTGACTCCGAAATATATTAACATAAACCCTAAAATGTTTTTACGTTCGTAATAGAGACGAACCGGTCGACCGGCCAGTGACCCGACTCGTCTGCTCTTCAGTTTCTCTTCCTCGGCCTTCAAATGTAAACTTCGTATTGTGAAACGGTTTGTCCCACAGGACGTAATGCAAACGCAGATAATTCGCTCCAGCCAGCCCAAAATATTACCAATATTACCGAAAATATCATGTTTTTGCATATAAAAACAATCCGGACATTTGGAAAAAAAAAACTGTGGCTGTGGATTACTGGTTTTCTGATCAGAAGGTCGGGGGTTTGATCCCCAGCACCGCCAACTTTCCCCTGTTGACGGCCTTAACGCTATCTGCTCCAGGGGGCGCTGTATCCTGACTGACCCTGGCCTACTAACTGGGACATGTGAAAAAATAATTTCACTGTACATGTAACAAATAATAATAATAATAATTATTATTATTATAAAAATATGAAATAAATAGACATTAAACCTCACTTAATCTTAACCATTGATTCAGACTGTACACGTACACCATAAATAAGAAGAATAAGAAGTGACAAGTGATACCGTTATCATCTTGGCCTTGCACATCTATATACAAATAAAAATACATTCTGAAAGTTGTTTGTACTTTTAGTTCGCTAATTAGACCCAACCTTCCTGCCATGGCACTGAGATCACGTGACCTGCGACCGCATCATCATTCTCTTCAAAAACGACCATCAGGGCACGGACACAGAGCCGACTCGTGAAAAAACAAGACGCAGGCTTTTTACAGAATCTGCCAAGAAAAATCTTTGCTTGTTTGGGTTTCTGACATCTTGTTTGTTTTGACACTTTGTCACGTCACTGTCGCATTTGCATACTCATTAATATTCACCAGCGTCTGCCGAAGATGGGTGTGTACACGGGATCACCCTGGCCTGTGTTTTTTCACTGTTTATACAACTGTAATTTGCTTTAGTGACTTTATTGATTGTTTTTTTATTTTGTATTTTAACACAGATTCTTACAAACGTAATATAAACTTTGAGAACCATGTATGGTCCGTGTCCATCTTTTATTTATGATTCCTCTTCTCTTGGCACTGGCTGCTTCAAAAACGAAACTGAAAGTAGCTGTTTTTACCAAATCTTGCACAAAAAAAATAAATAAATAAAATTACAACTTTTATTTGTAAAAGCACACAGCCTGACATGAGCCTGACATCCACAGGGCGAATTATCCACCCCCAATTTTTTTTTTTTAAAGTTCTCTGTAACCATGACGACCATAATGCTGAGTTTTAATCTCCGAGCGTGTGCAAATCATCAGACGGCTGTATCGATTTGCCAGCTGCGCTTTAAACCACACTAATTCACTGTACAGTTAAATCCTCCGAGTATGTCAGGTGCGTGTCTGGCATCTAACGCACAGCTTCACGTGGAAGGAGGGATTTTGTTGTGTTTGGATGAAAACAGGTTGTGTAGTGACCGACCACGGGGGGAGAACATGCCGTAATCGTGTTTTAACCTCACAGATTTTTCCTGCCTTTGTCGGCTGGTTGCGTCTGTTTAAAACACTCATTGTGTCCACGTCGAGCTGCGGCCTCGTGAGGGCTGAGGATGTCGGGTGTTTAGGAACGGCGTGTTTTCTCTCCGCAGTCTCACACACAGACACACACACACACACACACACACACACACACACACACACACACACACACAGGGAGTCTGCAGGCTTGACTGCACACTATGAGGGAGGCGAGGAGCTGAAGTTACAGCTATAGTGTAATAATAACGAGCGAGCCTGGTCCCTGTGAGATCATTTACACACTGATGCCCAAATTCTTAATCTTTCTTTGTTCTGTATTTTCAGTCAGTGAACAACGTGTACTCGTGTCCTTACTCAAAGTTATTATTTTGTTAAAATCCTAACTAATAGCTACAAGGTGAGAAATAAATCCTAAAATATTGAGTCCTAATACACTGTGGGTGTAGCATCGGTCGAATCGGCTGCTGGAGAGTTTTCATTGCTTCACTGCTGCCAGATGCAAAGTAGAAGCAGAGAGAGAAAGAGAGATAGAGAGAGAGAAAGAAAACTCAAGTACAGCTTATAACACACTGTCTAATCAGATCAAATGTCATAGTCCGATCAAATCACATAACGTATTGTTTAATCAAATAACTAATTGTCCAATCAAATAAAAAAACATTGTCCAATCAAATCAAACTACTCTTGTCTAATCAAATCAAACTACTCTTGTCTAATCAAATCAAATACCTAATTGTCCAATCAAATCAAACTACTTTTATCAAATCAAATAACTCAGTGTCCAATCAAATCAAACTACTCTTGTCCAATCAAATACAACAACCCACTGTCCAGTCAAATCAAATAATGCTTGTCTAATCAAATAAATATTTGTCCAATCATATAAAAAAAACATTGTCCAATCAAATCAAATAACTCATTGTCCAATCAAATCAAATGCCTAACTAATTTTCTAATCAAATTAAATAATTAATTGTCCAATGTAAATAAATATCTCTTGTCCAATGATTGTCATGAGTGGTAAATAAAGCTGTGGAGACTAAAACCACATGTTTATTTCTGTTGTACAGTTGGACATTGTAACATGGGCCTCTATGGGGATCGACTCACTTTTGGAGCGAGCATCCTAGTGGTCATTTGAGGAACTGTATTTTTTTGACACTTTCACATCGTACTCATTTTTCTGAACCGGCGTTCACCCCTTGGGTCCTACGAATGGCGTTTAATTTAATCATGTTAATGTAATAGCTAATTGTAACATTTAATTTTCCGTCTTGAAAGACGCAGTCCTCCGTAAAGCCCGGGTCGTAGATGTCAATAAGTCGATAAATCAGGCTGTTTAGGAGAAGATATGTACGTCTTGATCTGCTGATGTGTCAGGTTTGACATTATTGTATTAAAAACATTCGCTTTTCGTTGTCACATGACGCGGTGTGTCTTTGCCCGTGTGTGCGCAGGAAGGACGACAAGGAGTACGCCCTCAAACAGATCGAAGGCACCGGGATCTCCATGTCCGCCTGCCGAGAGATCGCGGTGAGTCTTAAACATCGCACACATCACAAACAATCTAATCTGGAGGCACTGAAAGTCCGCGCTAATGTTTCCATGCTAGGACTAATCCCATCATCCAGCCCTAATACGGTGTGTTAGATGGTCTGTCGTACGCTCTCATGCTGCTCCTTTGTCATGCACTTTCTCCACTGGAATAGCGTTTTGCAAAAAAAAGTAAACAAGGTGACGTAATCTGTGTTGAGTGCTGAGTCAAGCAGAAATTCTGCATACAAACTCAAACCCTGTCACAGATGCGGCCCTCACTGAGACGCTCATCTTCTGAGCAGATGCTCCTGAGATCTGGAACAGATTTGTAGTTATTATGTTATGTGATGCTGTATTATGATTGATGCTTTGTGGTCTGTAATCCCTTAATACATGCAACACATTAATGATATATAATGATGATCTTCTTCTTCTTCACTCATCAGCCATCTTTAGTGCTAAGTTCCAAACTTGATAGTTTTCCAATTTCTACCAGTTAAATCAATTCCTCTGGAGCACTTAATCATAATCATAATAATAATAATAATGCATTATAACACTATTAGGGAGGACCTAATACTGTATCCTCAAAGTGTAACGATGAACATCTGCCTTTGATGATACCCTATATAATTTCGTCATAAAACGATCTGTTTTTTTTTGCTAACATTTTAGAATAAAGTAAATGACAATTAGAGGAGTTTGTGTCTCTCTAAAAGTCTGGAGCACGCAGTTAGCAGAGGTTATTGTTCTCGTTGCTCTCGAGTCCGCTTCACTTAGGGACGATGCATCCGCGGCCCTTGGGAAAACTATAAGTAGCTTATGTTCCGTACAGAGGCGCTTCAGACGCTCACAAACCCCCGGTTCTTCCTAATCACATAACACACAGTACACACGGGATGCTCTGCATCAGCTCCCAGGCTTCTCCAAGTCACGAAAACGTGAGTTGACTTCACACCTTCAGAACAACAGCACACAGACGCTTACCGAAGGATTGTTCCAGTGATAATGCGCCGGTTTAATCGCAATTATGTTGGACGAGCGATACTGATATAAAATAATATTACAGAAGCTTGAAGTTTCTGTGTTTTCTTCAGAATTCTTTGGTCAAAAACACGCCATAAGTCTTTCAGCAAAATATGGTAGAACGTTCTCACGTGATAGGACACTGAAGGTCCCCGTCCAGTACCCACAAATCAGTAGTGTGTCAGGGGCTTCATGTGTCACCTTGTCATTACTGGCCAGAGTAAAAAAAAAAAAGAGAAGCAGGAATCTGCTTGTAGAACAAAGAGCTTTGTCATTCATCAGCATTTTAGATGGGGTTACTTTCACAACATGGCTTACACGTTTACTCTGTTTATTCATGAACGTTGAGGAACTGCTTTGTCCTTGGCCACTGTGGTTTGTTAGAGTATTTGGGTTTGGTCAAATGTTCTGTTAGAATGAGTGGGTTTATTCTGTCGTAGTAATTGGGATTAGTTCTTTTGAATTAACTTTCTGTCAGAATCATTTGGACTGGTCAAACCTTCTGTTGATTATTTAAAATCTCTGTTAGAGTGATTTGGATTGGTCAAACGCTTTGTAAAATAATTGGGATTTTTTCAAATAAAACGTTCTGTTCGAGTGAGTGGGATTGGTTAAATGTTCTGTTAGAATGATTCTGATTGGTCAAACTTAAAGTAATTGGGATTAGTTACACTCACTCTCACTCTATACTACTTTATCCTGTACTCAGGGTCGCGGGGGGCCTGGAGCCTATCCCAGGAAGCTTAGGGCACAAGGCGGGGTACACCCTGGACAGGGTGCCAATCCATCGCAGGGCACACACACTCACTCATACACACACTTCTGGCAATTTGGGAACACCACTTAGCCTAATCTGCATGTTTTTGGACTGTGGGAGGAAACAAGAGTACCCGGAGGAAACCCACCAAGCACGGGAAGAACATGCAAACTCCATGCACACAGAGACGAGAAATCGAGCCTGACTGGGAATCGAACCCGGACCCTGGAGGTGCAAAGCGACAGTGCTAACCACTACACCACCATGCCGCCTGGATTAGTTATGCTTTCTGTTAAAGTAACTGGGATTGGGATTGGTCAAAGTTTAAATAAAATAATTGGGATTTTTTTGAAACTGTTAGATTGAGAAGGATTGGTTAAACATTCTGTTAAAGTGATCAGCATTGGTTAAACTTTCTTTCAGAGTGAGTGGGATTGGTCAAACCTTCTTTCAGCGTAATTCCATCCATCCATCTAGGAACCTCTGTAGTCCAACTAGGGACCGTGGAGGCCAATGGTGACCACTGGAGGCTGGAACTGGGATCGGTTGAACTTCCTGTTAAAGTAATTCTGATTGCTGTTCGAGTGATTGGGATTGGTCAGACCTTCTGTAGAAGTGAACAGTAGTCGTTAACCTTTCTGCAGGAGCAGATGGTTTTGGTCAGGCAGGGACAAACAGGATCAGACAAACCCCTTATTTAAAGGTAGAGTAGTCGCTGTGATACTGATGATACTGTACTAATGATACTTACAGCAGTCATGGCATATCGTATTATGACAGTCCTTTCCACGTCACACTCGCTCTCTGAGCAGGCGTACGTTTATTAAGTGCCTAAGCCGGACCTCGTCTCTGATGACATCCCTCTCTCTGTCATTACCTGCTCACCAGAGGTGTGTAAACATGGTTACTGTTCTTGTTGCTGTTCCCATTGGCGACGCCACACCGGAGGCCCTGGAGCGGACTATGAGCAGTTTGGCGTTCCTTACGGATTACTTCGGATTCGCCAGCAGCACTCCGCTCGTCCTAATTAGAGCCGCGTGATGAGAGCAGCGCACCTAGGCCGGCGCCGCAGCAGCTCCCGTATCCTGGCCACCATCAAAAAACGAATGACCTTCACTCGACTCGTCAAAACACGGAACGTGTTCAGCCTGCGGAGCCACAACAGATCCTTGTACATAATTAGAGGGCTGTATGTTGTTTACAGAGAGCGCTAACGGCTAACTGATAAAACACTCTGGTGGGGCGGCCATTAATAATCAACAGCGTGGGAGTCGACCATCACCATCGTTACTTCATCGACAGCTTTTTGCTTCTTTCTCTTCCTTTGAAGTTAATAAGACTTCAAAGGGGAAGATGAGAAGAAAGAAGACTTTATACTATAAAGCCAGCAACTTCTTCCTTAACAATTTCACCACTCTAATGAAAAAGAAGCGGCTCTTAATATATCAAATCTAATTGGAGGTTCTGACATCATGGGGCGGGACTTATGTGTCCACCAGGTCCAGCGAAGTGCCTCATGGTGTTTCTTCTAAACTTGTGGAATTGAAGAATTGAAGAAAATTGCGAATCTACACACAAACTGCTCAAAATGTCAGATTTCAACATGTTTTGAAGACTTTTATTTTAATCCCTTATTCGATAACAGTTAGTACTCAAATGTAAACATTTATATAAGCGTTCGTTCTTTCTCTTGCCTCTACAACACTGAACACTCAACGTTAACAGAATCATAAGCCCTCTCATGATGAATGGTGTTGCATCATGTTTATAAGTCATCAGGGAGTTCATTACAGTATGTTACTACAACTTTATGAGGTATAATTAGAGTTAACAAGCTGGGGGGGAAAAAACATACCCCGTGTGTCATTGTTGTATTTCCTTACATAATTTAAAAAGTGGAAGCTAACACTTCAGGATTTACCTGACAGACTTTAGCTTTGATTATAATCACAGTTTGGTGGTGAATTCATATTCAAAAATGCTTCCTGGAAGTCCATAGATGTGATTACCTGGTGATTCAGTAACATATCGACTGAAGCGACCCCAGATTATAACACTGTCTCCAGAGGCTTGTACAGTGGACACTATGCATGATCGCTTCGCTTCTCACCCTGACACGCCCGTCACTCTGGAATAGACTCAATCTGGTCTCCTCAGGTCACATGACCTTTGTCTATCACTCCAAAGTCCAATCTTTACAAATTTAAGTGTTTTTTTTTTCTTTTACTAATGAGTCTCACTAACAAGTGGTTTTCTTATGGACACACAGCTGTTTAGTCCCAATCCTGTAATCCCAGTTTAATCCCAAACTTTTTAAGTATTTAAGTGAGTTATTTATTTTTCCTGACCACACCAAGTCGAAGTTTCTGTACAGTCTTTACAGGTTTTAATAATAAAATGTTGGCCTGTTCTTAACCCAGTTCCAGTCATTTTCAAATCTCCTTAATTGGAGTTTGGTGCCTGATAACAAGACCCTTCTGAAGTGGTTTTGGTTTTTTTGGTGGCCGGTCTGTTTATATAAAACTAAAAGCTGCTGGGATGAGATAAGTTCTGTCAGTTAACAGCCGCAGAGGGTGAGGAAGAGGAAACGCTATGAAGTAAAGACCAGCGATTGACTAGAACAATAAGCTCTTTTACTTCTGTTCAAACTGCTTCACGTGTGTGTGTGTGTGTGTGTGTGTGTGTGTTTGTGCCATGTGGTGCAGCTTTACTCTGTTCGACTGGCTTAGAACCAAACCATTCCTCAGCCTTCCTTGGTGTGAGTTGGTGGAAATGTGATTTCTTCCAGCTCCTCCAACTAGAAACTAAAGAGTAGGCTTTTAACTAGAAAAATAATAATAAGTATTAATATTAATATTAAGTAATTCACTTCATATGCTGTATGATTTTTGTTTTTACATTTTGTAGCATTCTGCAAAAAAAAAAAATCCAGTTATGAAGAAAAATATTACAGTTGTTAAGTATCTCTTAACAACTGTAATATTTTACAAACTTTACAAAGTTTCTTAACCACGATTGTCGCAAAACGAGGTATTGTTTTGTTTCTAAAACCATGTGAAGTCGATGGCTCTGGCTTTTCCTCCCCCAAAGGTGACGAGGTTGATTCCAGTCAGGCGACGTACTCGTGCTTAAATCGTTATCATACGATGTCACATTCTTCATCTGCAACAGACTGGCAGTTATCTTGGTATCTCCGCAGGCATTCACTGTACCAAGATACTGTATAAACCTATAAAAAACATTGCAGGCCCTCGAATTCATCACATTCCTACCTGCGACGCGCCTTAGATGTGAAACGCAAGACCAATGTTTCTTCTTCACCATCCGAGGCAACATAAAGAGACTACAGAAAGCAGGACAATAGATAAATACACAGAACATGGGCTGTAACCTGGAATCTGTCAGTAGGTTAGCGGCAACAGGTTTGTTGCCCCATGAAGTGTCCGATCCAGTATGGTATGTGTTTGCCTGAGAGGCAGTAGGGACGTGATGAGTGAGACCGGGTTGTCTGGAATGCCGGTGGCACTGACGAGGCAGCGGTTTCTGTACGAGGTGTCAAAGATGTCTAAGAGCTGCTCAGCACACGTCCTGAGGTATGTTATCTCAAATCCTGGACATGTTCCAGGCAGTCGGCCTGACGACTATTTAGAGACGAACAAACTATGTGGTAGATGGAAGTCGGGACGGTCGTACCTCCTGGCGTGTTGTTCAAACTATAAACAGATACAGTTGAGTGCGTGTCAAAGTAAGGCATTAGCATAACAATCGGGTGGTGTAGCTTTGCAGTTTATGGCTCTCCTCTGTGTTTGGGACACTACTGTGGATTCTTTCTGCATAGTCGTTCCTCAGCACCTGTCTCGCACCTGTTCCAGAACCTGTTGGTCAAGTTTCAGAAGTCATCAGATTAGCGTAACGCAGAGATGTGCTCCAAGCACCCGAGGTGAAGGGAGCGGAGCAGCCCTCATCGTAAACAAGCGCCAAGTCGTTTGTTTCTCAAGAAGATATCTCGATCTCAACTGAAATTTTCAAGCAAGGTTTGTGCCAAAGGTCAAGCAGGGTTTTTGATCAGAGGTTGACGTTATGTGCTGTCCTTCACCAGAATCTGAAGCACTCACCCGACCGCTTTATCAGAGCTTGATTGTGGAAGAATCCATGGCGCCATTTCCATCGCTCTGTACCTCCTGATTTCTGCTGCCACGGTGTTTCAACTGATGTTTGTTTTCCTGTATTTTTTTTCTATCATTGTATAGTCTCACAAACCCATTTTTCACGTTCTCTGGAAACCCTTTTCTATGTTGAGCCAAAATGTATAACGTCCTGCTGTTCACGTGTTATTATATAATCCCCATTCATTAGCGATGCGGGAAAATCAATGAGATCAGTGATGTCTCAGTCAGTTGGGATCCGATCAGTGATGTAGCCTGATTCTTTCGTGTGGCGATAAATTCTGACCCCAGAATTGATTCTTTTTTTTAATTTATTTTTAATTCATCTATGTTTGCATTGGAGGTAAAAGCTTTCTGTTCCACCATAATCAGCTGGTCCAGCAAGTCCCCTACATACAGACATTTGAGTTACGAACTTTTAAAGATACGAACATGCATTCGTGGCATTGTACAGTTGCGGACGTTAGATCACATGTCTCGCGTCACATTGTCACAAAATGTGTAAAAGCAGCAGGTACTGCTAAGAAGCTCCAAGCAAATATGGAGACAAAAGTGAAAATAATTGAGAGAATGGAGCGAGGTGAAAAGATAGCAGACATGGCTCGTTCTTTTAACATGAAATTACAATACAAACTAATCTCCTCTGAAAAGTTGATACTGAGATGAGTCTGCTATTTATGATCTGTAAAGCTTTCATCTGGGGCTCTAATCCGAGGTGCAGGTGTGTGTGTTTGTCTCCTCATGTCATTCCCTTCAGCTCACACTCACACAAATCAGCTGTGACCTTCAGCGATCAGATCGTTTTCCTGACGAACTCGTGGCTTTATTTCTGTCTTCTTCTTCTTTTTCTTTTCCATTCTTTCTGTTTTTTTTTCTTTCCTGTCGTCTTATGTTGAAACACCCTCCTCATGGCCTTGTGTATAATCCGCATTAAAGGCGGCTGGTTAAGGCTTGACCTTTGCCCCCAACACTTGCTACCTGTTTAAGTAACTTTCTCAAAAATTCCTCCAGTTCAGTGCCAGAATCCTGCTTATCTCTAACTCTCTCTAGCCTCTCTGTATCGTTCTTTACATTCCGCGCTCGCCTCTTGCAACACGGTGACGTAAATAAAGATTTATTTTCTTTTTTGTTTTTTTAGTGTTAAACATGTAGTGAGGAGATTATACAGTACAATCGTTTCTCCTACTGTTAATACCCTTTTTTCCCTTATCAAGGACATTTCTTTTGACATTTGTTTTTTTATTGTTTTGTATTTTTATATCCAATAGAAGCTTATAAATGTGTGAGAACAATACAAAGTGTGTGTGTGTGTGTGTGTCTGTGTGTATGTACATTATGTGTTCGGTTTGGAGAAACAGGATGCACGTGCTCCTGAAAAAAATCCATCAGCATTGTGTGATTGTTCATTGGCGAAGCTGGCACATGGCACGTACGCCCTCTGTCTCTATCGCTCTCTCTTTCTCTCTCTCTCTCACATTCAGAGCAGGCCCGCAGTGGATGAAACTGGACTGAACCAGTGGGCGAGAGTGTATGAGGTCGTTCTCTCAGAGTGTGTGTAAGATGAGCTCAGTAGCTAAGCTGGCACTCTGCTTTTATGGCCTCATCCCTTCATCCAGGTCACCGAGGCCACTTACTGTAATTCTCATTTACGTTCATGTTTACGGCAATCGCACATATCCAGAGCAGCTTTATAATAATAAACACATCCTTGAATTGGTTCACTTGGTTACTGGCTACGAGGAATATTAGTCTAAAACACATTTGGGGAGGTTTTTTGTGTTTATTAATGTTTGTACTTGAGGAAAAGGTAGGTTCAGCTCTGGTGGTTGGACAGCTAGAGGAAGTTTCACCTAGGATACCACCTAGGTGCCAGAAGAGAAAGGAGACTTGATGCAGGTGTTCCTCGAACCCTGAGAGATGATGGATTTTAGCGAACGTGGTGCAGCGCAGAGTCCGATCACCAGGAAAGAACATCAGTTCAGTTTTTTAAATTAAGTTTCAGCTGCCATCTGTAAGGAAATGCATGTCTGCCAGACACGCAGAGATCTGAGCTGAGACATGAGTCTCTGAGGGAGGGAAAGAAAGGAGGAGGTGAGTGTCATCTGCATAGCATGCAATAAAAAAAGTGAGCCTATGACCTCATCAAGAAATCAGGTACAGAGCGAGAATAGAAGGGGACCAAATACTGACCCTTGAGGAACACCAGTAGAGAGTCTGTAGGAAGCAGATGTTGGATCCCCTCTACATGACGTCAGAGAGACAAGAAAGAGTCTTGTAGTTGACCGTGTGTCAGATGCCGCTGAAAGGTCGAGGAGGAGGAGAAGGAGGACAGATGAGAGTTTAACTAAGCTAGCCGCCAAATATAGTTTCTCAGTGACAGCCAAAAAAAAAGGCGTTTTTCTGTGGAATGTGCTGTTTTGAGGCCAGATCTTGGAGGTTATGCTGTGAGAGATAAACAGACCTTTGATTGTAGACCTTGTATTCAAGGAAAAGCGAGAAGCGATAACTATCAGTAGTTGCTGATGTCTGCAGGATCCAAAGTGGGTTTCCTCAGGATGAAGATGGACCTTACTCTTTCGAATGCAGCAGGTACATGAGCAGATGTTATGGAACAATTGATTTTTTTTACTTCACAATGGAGTGAGGAATAAACACGACTAACACCACAATGCTGTTAACACTAATGTATTTTTATTTTTAATTATTATTATTTTTTAAAATTTGATTCAGTGACACAAATGTTTCTTGTCTGATTCGTCTAGGTTTAAAAGTGTTACAAAACGTCAAAAAGTATCTAATATGCATTTCAGCCATGTTTGTTGTTAAAATGTCATGGCTTATGCCAGTCTTCCGCTCCACACTCCAGTCCAGTAGGCAGCAGTATTGCAACAACAGCTCATCAACTCAAAAAGAAGAAGAAACAACAATCATTTTGCAAAACGAGTATTTAAAACTATTAAATAACACACAAAATAGTTGACTAACATATGATTGATTAAATTGCACAGCTCTAGCGGACAAGACTAACAATATAATATTACTGTAAATGAGAGTTTTACTTTTTTACCTCTATAATCTTTTGATTTATGTTAATCTTTCTTTCTTTCTACTTCAAAAAATGCTTATTTCCATGTAGGTTGTTTTTGTCCTTATCCTGATCAATTATTAATTGCCAATATTTAGTAATAATCTTGTATGTTGTATGTTTATTTGATAAATAATTCATTTCATAACTATGAGTAATTACTTATAGCGGAAGTTCTCAGTAGGACCTTCCTCGCTTTATCATCATGTCCTCATCACATGGTTTCTTGTTTTCTTTCCCCCCGCATAATCCCTAATATAATAAGAAGAGCTGTCAACTTCTCATAATAAGACGATTTCAGCAAAGAACGGCTCGCCTCAAGAACTTTGGCCTTAATAACTGAAATTTTGGCTCTGTATATGAAATATTTTCGGCATATGATTTTAATCTAGTGAAGATGTAGCACCATGAGTAACAGGAATGTTTTCAAGGACGGTAGCAAGAAGAAAAGGGAGCCACTTTCAGTTTGGTTTTTAAAGCAGCCGGTGCCAAGAGGAATCATAAATTAAGGTTAGGTGAGCTTTAATGTTTATTTATTTTGTATTTTACTTCATTTACATGTCTTTTCTAAATGTTTTTATTGTTTTTATATGCAAAAAAAATTATTATAGTGTTGAAATTGGTAATCTTGATAATATTTTTTTGGGTGGCTGGGATTAACTGCATTTGCATTATTTCCTCTGGGACAAGGTGTTTCACAATACATTTACATTTACCCTTAAGAACGCTGTATTCCAAACCAGGCAAAAATACGAAAACATTTCTATCTATAATTTTTCAAAAATGTTCTAATATTTAAATAACGTCAATAAGCCGATCAAAGTTGTTGAGTTCAAGGTAAAAAAACTAAAATACAATCCTAAAATCGTTGTTATCTGCAGTACACATGTACAGTCTTTGACAAACCGTCATATGGGTTTGTCAGTCAGGGGTGCACAAACTTTTGTAAGTAGCGTTTGAATAATTGATAGTTGTGTAAAATTTTGTTTACAAGATCGCGGTGATTAATCTGTATAACCTCCAGAGAGAATATACATGAGTCTCGTTATCCAAGATGGCCGCCTCCGTCACGCCTGGAAGATCCAGCACAGACCTGAAGAACTTCAGACACACACTCGTCGAGTACATGTACAGTACAGTACGTGGAGACCTGTGTGACGTGTGATTATTTTCGGCTGCTTCAATCCCATCGCATCCCTTTAAGACAAGCCGTGTAAAAGGATTAGAAAGTCAGTCAGGTGAGGAGCAGCAGAAACAAATCCCCAGGCGTGTTTTTTTTTCTTCTTCTTTTTTGCCTACATAATCTCCTCAGACGGGGCATGAAGTTTCCTTCTTTACAGTACAGATAATCTCACCGCCTCATCGGTCTGGTTAGCATCAATGCTAATAGGATCTGAGTGTGTGTGTGTTCTTAGAAAGGGTCAGAGGGTATAATCATGTTGAGTGTCTCATTATTTGTGTGTGTTTGTGCGTGTTTCTGCAGAGGTGTGAAAGTTTGATCCTGTTTTATCTCTAACCCACGGTGCTCCATTGTGTCTGTACAGAGGAGATCTGAAAACCTGTGTTTCCATAGCGAGAGGCAAATGTGTGTGTGTGTGTCTGCGTGCGTGTGTTAATGCACACAGGAGATTGAAGCTTCTGTGTTAGTGCATGCAGACCAATAATCTTCGGCTTAATGTGTGTGTGTGTGTGTGTGTGTGTGTGTGTGTGCGCGCGCGTGTGTTAGAGAGAGAGATCAACAATGCTTTTTCGACCACGGAGACATCTGGTTCAGTCCAGTCTTGTCCACTATGTTCCAGTCATCACGTCTCAGGCCTCGGTCTTTTTTTGTCAGGAAAAAAAAAAAATAACCGTTAACAATGCCTAAATTGTTCTAATTGTTTGCAAGGTGTGTGTGTGTGTGTGTGTGTGTGTG